>LR738714.1:242904248-242915235 GCA_902687465.1 Secale cereale | reverse complement strand
GGTGGCTTGCAGTGATGGCGGGCTTCGTGTTTGGCTCGGGGGCGAGCCACGCGTCCAGGGCGTTGAAGGTCGGTGCGACGTGGCGATGCGGGACTCGTCGGGCGGCGGCGGTGGTTGGCGTGGTCGGCGGTGGGCGGCGCTAGGAGCCAGGAAAGGATGTCGGCGAGGTTGCTGGCTTGCCAGCGAAGACTCCTGAGGGGGTGGATGTGCAAGAGCAGCGGCAGGGAGGGCGGTGTAGGGCGATGCCAATGCCTGTCAAAAGCGTGCCCTGGCCGTGCTCTGAGCATGCACGCCATGTGCTCGACCCAATGCCAGGGGGCGCTAGGTTGGTCCTGTAGAGCTGGTTTTTGGCAGGGTGGCATATTCAAGGATGACTAGGGTGATAGACATGCTAGTTGGGTCAGATGATCAAGTTACTGTTGTAATTTTGATAGGTAGCCAGATTCTGTCATGCTTGCAAGGTGTTTGACAGAATGCCAGGGGGACCTAGGTGATTTTGTTGGATGTACACTTTGACAGGATGATGTCTCCCTGGTTGATAGAGATCATGGTGGTGTTGGTTTGGCAAAAAGAATTACTTGCTAGTGCAAGTTTAGAAGAATTTCAGTTCTGGACTGAATATTCAGAGGGGTTTTTGGTGGGTCTAAAAGATGCTAATGGATCTGATCTTCTGGAGTTAAGAGTTTGGTAGGAGGAACTAGAAGATGGCCAAGGCTCAGAATTTTTGGGGCAAGAAATAATAGGGTTGTAGTTGAAACCTAGAGAATGGACAGAAATAGAAGAGAGGATGGTTCACTCAAATTTTGCAAAACACCAAGTTGGGTTTTTGCACCAAAGTGATATTTAGGCATCATATGACCTCTCAGAATTATGGTGGAATTTTTAGAGAATTATTTGAAATGGTTGTAGTGCAATAGAAGCATTTAAAACACTTCAAAAGCTATTAAAAGAGTTTCCTAAGGCAAAATTTTATTATGAAAATAATTTCTAAAGTTATCAAACAAATAATGAAAAGACCCAAGATACAACCAGAGCCCACAAAATTATTTCCAAAAATTTACTATATGAAAAGAAAATTTTCTAAGACAGGAATAGAAAAGGCTCTGAAAATTATTAAAGAATTCAAAATTTTATTTCTAGCCAAATTTTATTTACTGAAAAAGTGGTTAAAATTTTGGGGTGTTACAAACTCTAACCCCCTTAAGAAAATCTCGTCCTCGAGATTTGTTAAGGGCGGGAGAATTAAAAGCATACCACACAAACAAAATACTCATATGCAAAATGCAAACAGGGCAATACATTCATGACATACAATCAAAACAAACAAAGCACATCATGCAAACAAACACTACACGCTACACAAACGCACTCACGACCGTCTACGGTCCGAAAGCGGGATCTACGGGGTCAAGCGGAAGGCTTCCCGGTGTTGGAACACACCCTTCTTCTTCCGGAGGGAGTGGAGGAAGTGGAGGGAGCAAACGAAGGACGTGTCCCTCCTGGGTTGGCAGAGGGGGTCCGCCAATGGCGATCCGGGGATTCAGAACAGCAAGGTAGTGGAGATACTCCAGTTTTTGCTGGGTGAAACGCTCCTGGGCCATCACATACTGAATGAGATAGACCAGGGCTGGATCGTTCTCCGCACGCCCACAGCGGAACGTAGCTTCTGCTCCAAAAGCAGCGCGGCTAGGGAAATAGCAGTATTCCCTTGTGTTGGCACAAGGTACCGCAAATCGAAGACGGGTGACTGCTTCATACGCAGCAGACTCAATGGCCATGCCTGGCGTTGGCATGGATCTCCCGATGAAAATCACATAGGGAGGGCCTTGGTTTAAATCTGCTGGTGGAATATGTACAGCTACCCAGTATTTCGAGAGATCAGGAGTGATTCTCGATTTGAATAGCTCATACAGGGGTGGATGGGTGGAGCCAAGAGTATTGCGGGTAAAATCCCACAATAACATAACAAAACTACCAGGTCTTGCTTCGGGGTTCCTCAGATAAGCTCCAGGGTGAGACATGTGTGGATGAATGAAGAAAGGGCAGTGCTTGATGCTGATGGTTGCTGGTGTGGAAAAAATGAGAGTGGCCTCTTATAGAGAGCCTGGGTCATGAAACATGAAATGGTGCCTGTACAACTGAGACACCGAATCCGGCGCGGGGCTGTCTGAGTCAAAGTCTCAGGCCTCAATCCCCAAAAGAAAAGTGACATGTTACTGTGCGTGTCGGTTAGGGGTCACGTCTAGAATTTACTCTGCAACCACTCATCAAGCAATAGATCACACATACTATTAGATGGTGACCCACAGGGGGTCTACAAACTCACTACGCCACACACCAGCTACTGCGGAACTAAAGGAAAAACCGAGCCACTAGGGCTTGATAACCATTCTGGTGGACTCATTACACCTGGTTGATATCTATCCTGGCGCGTCTTGCGGATGCCGAGTCCTCTCCGGGTGCTTCCACGTCGGAGCTGGCCGGGGTAGGATGGGGAGCTACAGGGCTGGAGTAGCGGTGGTGACCTTCGCGGGGTGTCGAGGTCACCGTCCCATTGGAGTAGGCCTCCAAGAGACGACGGAGATTTCCGGGTGAGGCGAAAGCATTGCCCGGGTAGGTGACATGGTCAGAGCTTGGGGGCTCAACCGGCCTTCCAAGCAGCACTATCGGGGCGTTGGTGGAGGGTGCAGCTTCACTCCTTGCTGGGGTCAGGAGAGCGAGCGTCCTGCGGGTCTCAATCAGATCAAGAGTGACCTGATCGAACAGTGCCTCTTGCGCTCTCAGGTAGCGCACCAGATGCACCAGGGCAGGATCCGACTCATGGTCTCCGTTGGCGACCTGGGTCGGGCTACCATAGCCTTCACGACTAGGGTAGTAGTAGAAAGGGCGGCAGTTAACCCTCGGCGACAGGTGCCGGAGTTGAACTATAGCCTCTCGGGCTGCAAGTTGGATGGATTGGGGCTCGTCGGAGGTTGTCCTCCCGGTGAATCGGTAGGGACGCTCCGATGTGGTGCCCCTCCCGTAGATGTGCACCGTGGCCCAGAAGTGATGGATGGAATTACTCGTGTGCTCTTGGTACACGACATATTCCGGTGGCTCGTCGATGCTAAAAGCACGACGGGTGAGATTGGCGAGGATGGTTACGAAGCCTTCAAGTTCGACTGCGGTGGTCTCGTTGTGCACGAGAGGGCCTGTCATCTCGGTGGTTTGATATCGAACTGGGAATGATGCTGTGATGTGCTGAGTTTGGGGTAAGGCTTCCTTTATAAGTCAGCCGAGTCTTCCATCGCACGCTTGTGGATGGGAAAGCTCCTGTGTTGGCACAGGCACACGGCCTATGGATAGACTGATAGGTTGGGCACCGGCTATCAAAAGATGTCGGTTGCCACTGTGGATGGGATAGACTTGGCCGTGGACAGGAAAAGTTGTGGATGGTGTGGAAACCTAGGCATGGTGACCAGGCTAAGATAGGATTAGCCAATGGTCAGCCTGGCTCTGATGCCAAGGCTGTCGGGGCCAGATTTCGGGAATACAATATTCCAGAAATTAACCCCTAGTGTCATCACCAGCCCAGGATTGCTGTTACTGGTGGACACATCCTTGTTACAGATTACCAAGCATTTACAAGAATTTGATACAAGACCATAACGGTCTACTGATATAACAATGACTCCGGTGGTGGATGAAGAAATTGGCTTGCGGATTTCCACATCGATGGGGCTCCATTCCATCAGGAATAGCTGACCCGGATAACTCCTATCCCGCGTGGCTGCACTCCTAGGCTTCGCACGGACGTCACTGTGGTACTCCTTGAAGAACTCCTAACCTGGCCAAGTAAATAGCCAGGGACAAGCCTGTGAGTACGTTTGAATGTACTCGCAAACATCATGGACACAAGATATAACAAATGCTGCAAACAATTATATGGTCATGGTGAATTAAACTATATGCACATGCTCAGGATATACTTATATTAAATGCATGCTGACAAGAATTAAAACATGGCATGATGAATAATATTTAGTGCAGAACAATAAATATTAGCATCAATAAAATACAAAGGAAATGCCGATCGGGTATCGAGTGACACCACGGTCGGTCTTGAAAAGAAATGCCAGTCGGGTGTCTAAAAGAGAAATCGGACGATACCATCCGAGAACTCAGGCGACGCCACGAAAGGACTTGAAAAGAAATGCCAGTCGGGTGTCCACAAGAGTAGTGGCGTGATAAACCGCCTGACACTCGAGGGACGCCACAGAAAGGACTTGGAAATAAAGGCGAGTGTCCGGGGTAGTCTAGCCAGCCCCTGAGACACTCTGGAAAGTAAAAATAAGAGGAACGGGTTAGTCCACAATAATAATCATATCATTCATAATATTCATAACATCACCAGTAGCATTAAGAAATTAATCTGCATAATACTCCATGCTCAAAATTAAATTATTTCCTCCGGAGACCGACTCTAAGACCGACACTTGACCAACCCAGACTGTAGTCCTTAACCGCGGACACGGCTATTCGAATAGATACGACTCTGCAGAGGGTGTACTCTTTACCCACAAGTATAGGATTTCTTTAATCAGTATCGGGACACTGACTAATTCCCATTATGGTCTTTGGGTTGAAAACACACCTAACCAGCACACACCAGCTTAACTTTTCTGCTGCCAGGAGTCACCCAAAACAACAGTTAAGTAAAACTCTAAGTCGGAGAAGCTACAACCTCCATGAGCATGGGATCACTATTCAAACGCGCGGATTACAAGGGTACACTCCCTCTCGGCTACAACCGGAAACACCCATGCTCCCTGACCCGATGACTGGGTTTAGTCCAGGGCCCTGGAAACCCTCATCGTAGTCCTCTGTACGGTGTGTGCACGGAAAGGGGTTAACAACTTACTAAACCATACCTTACCCGAGGCAGGGACAAGTGGTAGCACGAAACAAGTATGGGGGTTACCGGAACAAGACTCGATCTACGGTCGACTCAGGAGGCATATGATTCCTGCAGTAGTTAGCACAACAAAAATTATCCTCTCAACCATATCATCAGGACAGGGCCACAACCCTTGTCTGCTTTCACATATATCTCATGACACCACCGTGTCAAATATGGTCCGTGCCCACCGGCACGTCCAAAACAGGAGCACACTCCTGGGTCATCACCACTCATGCACATAGCAACATGCATGCAAGAGAAAAATATCTACAAGGCCATGCATGCATGAAATATTTCTACTCATATGCAACTCTTATTTAAAATTAATGAACCGTGCAACAATTATATTAGCAAGCAAACTTTCACCATATCAAGGGTCCAAGATGCTTGCCTTAGTTATGAAAAGGTGCTGGTTACTTTGCAAAGAATCATCTCCCCTTCAATTCCTATTTTCAAAAATATCTAAATTACCACATAATCCAAAAACAGCACTAAAAGTATTTCAAATATTTTTGTAATAAATGCTAAAATAAACTAGATGATAATTAAGAAATATCAGAAACAGAATAAATTTATTTAGAGTTCATATGAATTAGCTATGGAATATCTAAGTTTAAAATAAATGATTAAGAGCAATATTTAATTTATTAAACAGGAACTAGGCATAGTAAAAAAATGTTCACCTAATTTAGATAAATAGAGCATGATTTTATACACCTACAGAAATTAGAATAATTGGATTTGGATTTGAAAAGATTACTGTGAAGTTATTTGAAAACTACTGGAAATGCAAAAGGGGAAAGAGCAGAGGCGCGCCCTGAGCGCTGGATAGCAATTGGGCCGGCCCGGCGGCTCAGCTTCGCTAGCAGAGGGGCGATGGGAGGCTGACTGCCGGGTCCCGCTTGTCGGGTTTAAGCAGTGTCGTCGTCTCTCTCCCGCGACAGAGCGGGGCGCCGTTCCGGCGAACTTTGCCGGCGAACGGCGGGGTCCCTCGGAGAGCTGGGACCACCGTCGTGCTCAGGAGGTCATAGCGGTCCCGTGGGTACCCTCCTTGGTCGCCGGAGTAGGCGAGGTCGCCGACGGCGAGCACACCCGAAGAGCTCCGGCGGAGGCGAGTTGGGCGTTTCGCCCATGGGCCATCTCCGGTGGAATGGAAAAGTGGAACGGGTTCGTGGATGCTCCGGGAGGCCGTTGGTGTAGATAGTAGGGAGGGGAGGCACTGGAGAGGTGGGTGGCCTCGAGGGGAGGGCGGTGGCAGAGGCGGCCGGAGTCGAGGAAGATGGCTCCTCCGGTCGTCTTGCTTGCTCGGGGAGGCTCGGGATGGTTTGCTGGAGGAGGGGAGAGGTGGAGATGAGGAGCCGGGGTGCTCGGGGTGGCTTAAATAAGCGGGGCGACGCGGTGCCGCGCCTTCCAGAGAGCGGACACGATGGCGATGCCTTTACTCCGGCCGGTGAGGTCGTTGGGTGGCCGGTGAGGTTCGGCGAGGACGGTGGAGGGCCGCAGTTACTACCAAGGTGAGCTGGCTGCCCCGGGAGGCGCCAGGTAGCTTTGGACGGCGCCGTCCACGGGCGGACAGAGGCGGCGGCCATTAATGGCAAACGCGGTGGTGGCGAGGCCGGTGGGTAGGTGCGGTGGTCGGCGGGGTTTGGTGAGGATGGTGGTGGCTTGCAGTGATGGCGGGCTTCGTGTTTGGCTCGGGGGCGAGCCACGCGTCCAGGGCGTTGAAGGTCGGTGCGACGTGGCGATGCGGGACTCGTCGGGCGGCGGCGGTGGTTGGCGTGGTCGGCGGTGGGCGGCGCTAGGAGCCAGGAAAGGATGTCGGCGAGGTTGCTGGCTTGCCAGCGAAGACTCCTGAGGGGGTGGATGTGCAAGAGCAGCGGCAGGGAGGGCGGTGTAGGGCGATGCCAATGCCTGTCAAAAGCGTGCCCTGGCCGTGCTCTGAGCATGCACGCCATGTGCTCGACCCAATGCCAGGGGGCGCTAGGTTGGTCCTGTAGAGCTGGTTTTTGGCAGGGTGGCATATTCAAGGATGACTAGGGTGATAGACATGCTAGTTGGGTCAGATGATCAAGTTACTGTTGTAGTTTTGATAGGTAGCCAGATTCTGTCATGCTTGCAAGGTGTTTGACAGAATGCCAGGGGGACCTAGGTGATTTTGTTGGATGTACACTTTGACAGGATGATGTCTCCCTGGTTGATAGAGATCATGGTGGTGTTGGTTTGGCAAAAAGAATTACTTGCTAGTGCAAGTTTAGAAGAATTTCAGTTCTGGACTGAATATTCAGAGGGGTTTTTGGTGGGTCTAAAAGATGCTAATGGATCTGATCTTCTGGAGTTAAGAGTTTGGTAGGAGGAACTAGAAGATGGCCAAGGCTCAGAATTTTTGGGGCAAGAAATAATAGGGTTGTAGTTGAAACCTAGAGAATGGACAGAAATAGAAGAGAGGATGGTTCACTCAAATTTTGCAAAACACCAAGTTGGGTTTTTGCACCAAAGTGATATTTAGGCATCATATGACCTCTCAGAATTATGGTGGAATTTTTAGAGAATTATTTGAAATGGTTGTAGTGCAACAGAAGCATTTAAAACACTGCAAAAGCTATTAAAAGAGTTTCCTAAGGCAAAATTTTATTATGAAAATAATTTCTAAAGTTATCAAACAAATAATGAAAAGACCCAAGATACAACCAGAGCCCACAAAATTATTTCCAAAAATTTACTATATGAAAAGAAAATTTTCTAAGACAGGAATAGAAAAGGCTCTGAAAATTATTAAAGAATTCAAAATTTTATTTCTAGCCAAATTTTATTTACTGAAAAAGTGGTTAAAATTTTGGGGTGTTACACCTCAACTAGCCAGTGGCACATGTAGCGCTAGAAGGATGGGCACGTACAGGGACAGGCCCCACTCCTGAGCCTACCAGCGTAGCCTTTTCGTTTAGTCTACCTAGCCGTCTAAGCAACTGCCTGCAGGCCACTTATACCATTTACTTCTCCATTGGGAACCAATTTTCCTCGGCTTCTTCACTACTCCTTGATCTTGATTTGCATCCAAACCACACTACATTCACATTGTTTTAACCTCTCGACATCCTCCTGGAGTAATTCCGAAGCCCCTATAAATAATCATCTTCTTCAGTTAGACTATCCATCTAATCCTAATTCTCCAAACCATAGCCCTCCGGTCCAGCGGTTCCAAATGGCGAAAGAGATCGAGATACAGGTTTTTAGCGTCCAACATGTCCTCGTCGAAGGCTGGTTGAGCATAGTTGACACAGTCACCGACCACCCAAGGGTTGTTCGGATGTGGATCAACAATGTATCCAACTCCCTCCAAAAGGTGGAGATGAATGTCATTAGTCTCGATGCAAAGTACACGGAGCGTGCCACTGGGAAGATCCAACGCGCCGCCGTCCTTTAGTTGTGCCTCGAAAATGATGTTTTGGTGTACCACATCATACACGCACCCTCCATACCAGGTGAGCTTCACGATTTCTTGTCTCGGGAGAACATATACTTCTGTGGGGCAGCCATCGCAGGGGACAAATAGAAGTTGGAGCCGTACAACCTAGATTCAAAAAGCATCGCTGAACTACAAACCAGAATAAAAATTCCTGTAGAAGATTGTTATAGACCGACACCATCCCTATTCGACGTAGCAAATTTTGTGCTAGGAACAAATCTTCAGAAGAGTGACGAGACGCTGGCATTAAGGTCGTCTGGATGGGAGAATTATCCCTTGACATATGAGCAGATAAAATATGATGCCCTCGATGCCCATGTGAGTTTCGAGATAACTGCAAGGTCCAGAGAGCTTGTTGCGAAGCCGTCTCCCATGGAAAATGAGAACAAGAAGAAGAAGAAGAAGAAGAAGAAGAAGAAGAAGAAGAAGAAGAAGAAGAAGAAGAAGAAGAAGAAGAAGAAGAAGAAGAAGAAGAAGAAGAAGAAGAAGAAGAATAAAAAGAAGAAGAAGAAGAAGATGTTGCACCAACAGTAGGGCATTATGGATGGATGAACTATTTCCTCTCTTGTAAAGAAATATTCCCTCTCTATGTATAGTAATATAGATGGACTATTTCGATGGTGTGCATGTCTTTGGAACAAGTAGTAGCGTGGTCCGCTTGACTATAAGGGACTATTTATCCGCCTAGCTTTCTCTACTACTCCTTCCAGTGATCGGTATGCAATGCATGTGTCTGTAGACATGACAGCTTGTCCATGGAAGTTCAACTACGGCAACCATCACGTTTCATCCACTGGCACTCGCGATTCCCACGACGCCACTCCAACCCATGGCACCACGTCCCTCGACATGCGCCTCACCCCTCTCGGTCGCACCGCCCCTCTGCCTTTGTGTGCATGACATGTGGGCCACCTTAAATGCGGCGAGCATCAAGTTTCTACCACAGCCACACGTGATTCCCACGACACCGCACAAACCCATGACACCACACGTCTCGCACCATCGAATTTTCATCCAGCGGCTGTGACACATTTCGTCCCGGGCATCAATCCTCAGCTGGAGTACTTTTGTACTACTGGTAGTACCCGCCGGTTTGGCCATCTACGCCTCATAACGCCCCGACGCCTAGTTGTGGCACCCTCGCCATGGCCACGCCACCACCGACCGATTCATCTCTAACGAGTGAGTCGCAAACCACACCACCACCATGAGAATGACATGTGGGCCAGCCGCATTTAAGGTCCGCATGTCATTGACTCATAGGCCGGGCACTAAGCCACTGAAGTTTGGTCCCATGGGCCCCGAGAAGAAAATGTAACTCCTGCGAAAGGCCTTGTGGTGTTCCCGCAGTACGAGCTCGTGCCAGACCCAGAATTTTTTTTACTACTACCAACTACAAGTAAGGTACACGTGCATTGCACGCATGAGATTCTGGTGGTTTGTGCATTATGGTTCTACACGAGGAGTCTTCTAGATTCTACATGTGGCAGAATCTGGTGGAATGTAGATGATATCCAACGGCCAGTAGTGCTCGGATTTGCCATTTTTGTACCGTCGGATTGGCTTCATCCGACGACCAACTTTCAAAGTTATTCACACACTATATAGGGGGTATAGATATAGATGTGCCGGCCCGTTGCAATGGATCCAAAGTATATTTGTTTAGTGGAGTGCACTTTAAACACATTATCTATTTATTTTTCTCTAACATTTCGTAGCCATGCCACCAAGCCACATAAGCTTCATGGGTGCCCCCACATCATATTATTCATACTACGTTGATAGAAAAAAAGATAAATCACCCAAAACAAGATCTTCCCGTTTTTTATTCTTACGATGTTGTGTCGTCCACGCACCTACTAGTTGTATAGTGGTAGTACTAGTTGTATAGTACAGACTTGGTACTAGTAGGATTAGAGTAGTATGGAATGCTACTACTCTGTCAACGAGCCCCATCTGACACCAAATTTCTTGGCTTCCATGCTACAGCTAGATCTTCCCGTCGTTTCTGTTTTCCCACCCGGCGACGGGCGGGGTGCGGTTTGCCAATAGTCGGTTTGCTCAATGGCGGTCCCACATGAAAGTGAAAATGCTAGGCAACACGCCTTCCCTAAGCTATGTGTCGTGCCGGATGGGCCGTGGAGTACTCCTGATTCTCGGGCGTGTGGGGGGGGGGAGTCCGACGCGAATGCGGCATGCCTTTTCCTTTTACTAGCAATGTGGCCATGCGTTGCGACAGATCCAAAGTAGTAGAATAGTAGTACTTGTTCACAAACTTGAAAGAAATCACTCTTGTTTTGATATACTCCTAATATTTTACTCCCTTCGTTCATAAATATTTGACTTTTTAGAGATTTTAACTGCACTATCACATACGGATTATGTAGACATATTTTGAAGTGTACATTCACTCATTTTGCTCCGTATGTAGTCACTTATTGAAATCTCTAGATAATAAGGGGTTTTCTGCAAATTGGAGAATAGAAGTGGGCTATGTTGCAAAAATGCCACAACTTACCTCACAGCCGTTAGATGCAGATCTAATGGTCAGAAACGACGGATGCCAGACACACCACCATCACCAA
>LR738714.1:242709318-242904238 GCA_902687465.1 Secale cereale | reverse complement strand
ATCTAATGGTCAGAAACGACGGATGGCAAACACACCACCATCACCAATTGAGTCTTGTATAAGAGTATATATATATATTTCTCGGGCTATTTTGATGAGGTGAGGGAGGGATGTGGTTGCTTTCAAGATAATAAGGGGTTTTCTGCAAATTGCAGCAGAGAAGTGGGCTATTGTTGCAAAAATGCCACAACTTACCTCACAGACGTTAGATGTAGATCTAATGGATAGAAACGACGGATGGAAGACACACCACCATCACCAACTCAGTCTTTTATAGGAGTATGTATATATTTCGCAGGCTGTTTTCATGAGGTGAGGGAGGGATGTGGTTGCTTTCAAGATAATAAGCGGTTTTCTGTAAATTGGAGCAGAGAAGTGGGCTATTGTTGCAAAAATGCCACAACTTACCTCACAGCCGTTAGATGTAGATCTAATGGACAGAAACGACGGATGGCAGATACACCACCATCACTAACTGAGTCTTTTATAGGAGTAGGAGTAGAGAGACATGTATAATTTGTAACATTTTGGTTATGCTCCTTGGCACGATCGATAGATAGAAATAACGATTGGAAACGCTAGGGCGGGGCTATTTCCGCCAGATAAGCAGGGTACGTAGTAGCTAGGTTGGCGCATCGTCGTTTGATCACACGCGGTCCGACATGTTCTAGTGTTTCTAGCAAGATGCCCGTGCATTGCACGAAGTTGATGGAAAAGGTAAGCACAACTTATGAATTGACGGATGGAGTACTAGTTACCGTGATGCATATAATTAAACAAAGGGATCACACATGTAGGTATTGACTGGAACAAGAATGCAACAGTACAATAAGAATTAAGGCCACGATGACGATGCGATCGCAGTGGTGGTTACAGGATGCAACAAGAAAGATGCATCCATCAATGTACGACCTCCTCCTCCTCAACTTAGTGCGCCAGGCCACCGGCCGCCAGATAAGGAGCGGCAGCTTTTGTGGCAAGGTCGAGGTGCTACTCAGCAAAGGCATCCAAGGCTTCCAGCTGATTGAGGAAGGACAACGTCGTAGCGTCCTCACTGGCCTTGTAGATACCTATGTACACGATTTGCTCGTACACATGGATGTGTAAGTCGGCGGGCAGTCGCAGGGCCACCAGTGCTTCAAAGAGGTTCCGGTCATGGAGGCCGATTAGGGTGGCAGGCCATGAGGAGCCTGGGCGTGCGGGCTGGAGGAGTACGGCGATGTCGTCCACGAGCTTCTTGAGGACGGTGAACTTGTTGGTGGTGGCAACGATCATCTGGTCCAACTGAGAATCGTAGTTGGCGTTGATGGTGGCCATCCACCAGCCGGTCTCCAACACCGTCTGGAGATGATCCTCGACACCATGCCGCAGGCCGACGTCGTGGACCATCTGGCACAGCCGCTGGCCGCTCGCGCGCATCGCCGCCACGGGTCTGGAGTGAGCTCTTATGCTTAGTGTACGTGCTTAGGCAAATTCTTAGGTCCGTATGATGTGGTAGATGCATTGGAATGGTCGGGCGCCTTTATATGAGGGCAAACTGCGTTACATTCACATCGTGCAGCCTCTTTTCCCAGTCCTCCTCCCATTACTTCCCTCATGCATTAACTGAAGGAGGATGCATTGACCGTTCAACATTTCGGGAACCGATACTCCCTCCCTCGTCTGCATTAAAGCCGTATCGGGAACTGCGTCGCCTGCTATCCAATCGAATAGTACTGCGCCGCCCGCTGCACACCCGGCTGAACACGCCTCCTTGCCTCCATCAAACCCCTCCGTTAAACCCGCATGCAAATCGAGAAACCTACTCCGGCCACACGTCCGTTCATGAGCGGGCCGGAATTAAACGCAGCACCGGCCGAGTTCCTCCCGTGCGCCCTCAGATTAAACATGGCCAGACGCCGGCCAAGCCACACAGACAACGGGAAAGAATTGCACCCCTCCGCCGCTCCCCCATCTTCTCCTTCACCATTTTCTCCACTCTTATGATGGTTTCCGAGGAGCCGTTCTCCGGCATATTACCAGGCTCTGTGGCCAGCCGAGCCCTCCGGACACGGGCGAGGCCGCTCGGTGCTTTACGAACCTCACTTGGCCCGATGGAGCCAGTTACCGCGCCAAGCAGGCGCGTGGTTCAGCAACTCGCTGCTCCAGTTCAGCTCGATGAGGAGTGGTGAGTTGCTCCACGCCGGCACGGTGGGGAGCACACTGGTACGGGCGTCGTCGCTGCCGCATCGTACCGCGCCACCAGTGTCTGCAGTGCCGCACCTCTCGTGTCTGTGGGCGCGCCTCCCATGCCTGTGGCAGCGCCATGCAGGCAGAGACAGAAGTCGGGTGCGTGGAGAGCGATGAGTCGGTGGCCAGCTTCTTCGTGTGCACCGCCATCATCGAGGAGAAGTAGAACACGGGAGGCCGCCACCACTTGGGTCCCATGAAGTCCACCACCGAGGCAATGACTCTTCCGAGGACCTTCGTCGACCCCGCAAAGTGTCTGCCCGAGACGAGGAAGACAAAGGGATCTGCGGACGGCAATTTAGATTATGTACTCCCTCTCCATTTATATTATGTACTCCCTCTCCAGCTGACGCAAGGAGTATTAATTATACCAACAGAGCCGGATTGTCACCGCTTAGCTCATGTAAATGTAATGAAATCCATCATGTTTATATGAAGATCCGTCTTTTTTATACGAAATCCTTCATGCTTATATGAAATCAGTCCGTGTTTGCACAAATTTCATCTGGTTGGTTAGAGTTGTGAAAATGTATGCCGCTGGGGTTTGATGTCGTCCTTCGCGGAAGAAAGCAGGAGGAAATTTGCCGGCTGCCATTGGAGATGCTCTTATGCTGGAAATAATAGAGTGACATCCAATCCATTTGAGTTAATTGCATGTATGATTGTCCCTCTATAAAAAGTTAATTGCATGTACAGTGTACACGTGATTTGCAGGGTGGCTACAGCTTCGTACAGAAAGTTAAAAAGAAACAAGTCCATCCTTAATTTTGTATTCTAAGTACTCTGTGGGTTCCACTGTCAGTACAGTAGCGAAAGAAGTATATATTAAATAAGTAATATATAATATAAAAATCTAAAGTTAAAGACAAAATTCGAACTCATGTCATCGCGTTGCGAGCATCCGGCACTAACCAGTCCAGCACATTTTTGTTGTAGACCATGCTGAAGATATATCTCCATGTCCACTCTTATACTCCATCCGTTCCTAAATATTTGTCTTTTCCAGATTTCAACTGGACTACCACATATGGATGTGTATGTAGACATATTTAGAGTGTAGATTCACTCATTTTGCTCCATATGTAGTCACTTGTTCAAATCTCTAAAAAGACAAATATTTAGGAACGGATGGAGTAGAAAACAGAGTTGGTGATGATGGTGTGCGTGCCATCCTGCAATATAGGCCGTCGGATTTATACCTAACGGATAGGAAGAAAACTATGGCAATTTTGAAAAAAATATACCCACACCCCTCTCCACGTTCGCAAATACGGCCTTCCCTCGTTCATCATTTTCTCTCACAAGATAAACTACCCATGCAAATGCATCTTGATGTTCCGTGCAACGCACGGGCATCTAGCTAGTTTCTTTTAAAATAGTTACTGCGATAATTGGGTTGAAGTGATATATTTTATGTCTGCCCCGAATGATTTCAGATTCACTAGTAGTAACAAAGAAAAGGTTGCCTTGTTAATTAACAGAAAACAGGGTGAAAACTATCACATGAGGCCGCTACAAACGAGGCACACTGGGTTCAGCGTCATCGTCACTATAGTTGTGCGCGCACGAGATGTCTACATATCGAGGGGGCTACTGAACGAGGCACAGAGACACAATGTTCGAGAGAGAAACCAATTGACAGATTATGATCAGATCGAGTTGTCACCCTTCTGCTGTCATTGTTGGGGTGGGGGAGGGGTGGGAGAGAAAGACGTATCGAGAGTGTGCGTGGTAGGCACAGAGGCACAACTAGCGAGTGTGTGTGTATGTTTGTGTGTGTGTTTGAAAGAGTAGTAGATAGATTACTATCAATATCGAAGTGTCGCTCCCCTCCTGGCGATGCTGTCGTTAGCAGAAGAGCGCCTACAATGAAACGCAATCACGAGGGCCCACAGACGGTGGGCCCTAGCAAACAGGCGGGAAGGCGGGTACCCGAAGGCGCTGATAGCTGGGGGCCATTCTGCCCGGATTACTATTGTACCCCTAGGGGGTAGGCCTATATAACCCCCCCCGGGTCCTCCATGTGGGGGGTTGGACTCTAAGAAGGAGAGAGACATAGAGAGATAGGGAGAAAAATCCTAGCGACCATACCGATTCCCTACAGCAGAGATAGAGAGCTAGCCTTGCCTTTCTTCCTCCTCTAGACGATACAGCTCAAGGAGCAACCTTGTAGCCACCTTATTGACATTAGTCATGACGCGGAGTCCCCGCAGAGCAGGACTAGGGGTGTTATCTCCAAGGAGAGCCCCGAACCTGGGTAAGATTCGCAGGCGTCCCAAGTATCGCCTTATCCTGCTTCCAGGGCCCGGCAACGTTCTATTGTCCCCATGCATGATAAGCCATCCTTTGGCATATGTCGCACCATAACCCCGACATTTGGCGCCCACCATGGGGCGAGGTGCACCGTCGCCCGGAGACATGTTCTGGACGGGAACTTTGTTCCTCCCTGGCGAGAACAGCGAGCTCGGCATGCCCGCAGGCGTGGAGGCCGCATGCACAGCGAGCGGACTCGCCGACCTTCTCATCGGCGTCCACATTCACGGCGAGCCCTCTCCGGCCGCAGAGCAAGTTGCCCAAGAGAGCTGCCTCGTCGAGCTCCTCGACAAGCTCCACATCATCGACGAGCGCGCCTCCGACATGGAGTCCATGGGCTCCTCCGATCCACCGGTCAACATGATCATCGACCTCGACGCGGCGTTCGCCGATTCCTTCCCCGAGCACGTGGTGATCATTGATGATCCCTTCCCCACTGCAGCTTGCGGCAATGGCGTCAGCACCGTCACGGAGGTGCTGGCCACCAGCCACGACGAGCCTTCCGGCGGGTCGGGCCAAGTCCCACAGCAGGCGGCCATGCAGAGCCTCTCCGCCCCCATCGCCGCGGGGACGGACGGCGCAGCGCTACAGGCGCTCCGCGTCTCGCTCCTCGACAACGCCAACAAGTTGGCTGCTTCCCGACGCCTCACCGAAGCATACCGCTGCGAGATGGGCCGTGCCATAGGCGGCACGCCAGCTGCTGGTGAGCCCAGCCGGGCTGGTGCCGTCCGCGATCGCGGCGGAGTGCTGGCCGATATATTGGGGGCCCACGACCCGTGTACCCCACCCCGTCGGAGAACCTAAGGGCTGCCCAGGCGGCAGTCGATGAGCTAGGCCACTTGGAGGGAGATGAACTTCGCTGCATGACTCAGCGCGCCCGGC
Organism: Secale cereale; assembly: GCA_902687465.1. Lineage (NCBI taxonomy): Eukaryota > Viridiplantae > Streptophyta > Magnoliopsida > Poales > Poaceae > Secale > Secale cereale. Next base: position 242,898,814 of record LR738714.1, on the reverse strand, counting down.
AGCTCCTCGAAGCGGCTGCCATGCAGCAGGAAGCCCGTCGCCGGGCATCAGAGGCCGGTGCGCAAGCAGATAACCGCCCTCTTCGGAGGGAGCAAGAAGCCACGTCCCTCTCTCCAACAGTCGGCACCCACAACCGGCGTGACCCAGAGCCGGCTACTAGCCGTAGTAGACAAACTCGCATCACCATCGAGCGCGATGAAGACGGCCACCCAAGGGCTGTAGAGCGGCGAGAGGAGCGCCCGCCTCCTCCTCGCCGGGAGAGGCGTGTGTCTCCTCCGCCTGTTGACCATCCTTCTCTCGCAGGCTGCTTGGGCCGCCACGAGGGAGTTGGGGAGAATGACGCCCGCCACCGCCTCGACCGACTGGCTCGGTCCCAGGCGGTCGAAGAAGAAGATGCCCTCGGCCCAGCCTGCTTCGGCCCCCGCATCCGTGACGAGACTTTTCCCAAGGGCTTCTCACTCCCCAGAGACACCCCCAAGTACAATGGATCGGTGAAGCCAGAGGACTGGCTGGTGGATTACTCCACCGCTGTCAGCATAGCAACCGGCAACAGGCGCGTTGCGGTGAAGTATGTGCCACTCATGCTCCAAGGCACGGCCCGGACGTGGTTGAACAGTCTCAAGCCCAACGGCATCAACGGCTAGTTGGACTTCACCGACGCCTTCATTGCAACTTCACCAGCACCTACAAGCATCCCCCCAAAGCCACGCCAGCTCTCCTTATGCGTCCAAGGCCCGAATGAGTCTGCTCGTGATTACCTGACACATTGGGCAGAGCTGCACAACTCTTGTGAGGGAGTGCACGAGGTACAAGACATCGAGTATTTCACGGCCGGGTGTAGAGAAGGCACCTTGCTCAAACACAAACTCCTCTGTGATGAGCCCGCCATGCTTGACGAGCTGCTAAGCATAGCCGACAAGTATGATACTGTCGATTCCTCCATGAAGTCCGAGCTGCAAGTGGATGCCTCCGGAAAGATGGCTCCCCGAGCTCCTAGAACGCCGGCTGGAGAATCCAGTCGGTGCCAGCAGCAGACTGATAATAAGCGCAAGGCCCACCCGCCGGCTTTCAACAGCCGGCTGGTGGCGGCAGTTGATGGCCTACAGCCAGAAGCTCAAGCAGGTCCCAAACAATAGAAAGGCGGCAAGCCAGCCTGCCAGCCCGCCTTCTCCTTCGATCAAGCTCTGGAAGCCCCTGCAAGTTTCACAGCGGCACGAAGCCCTCCAATCACACCACACGAAAGTGTCATTGGCTCACGCGGATTGCCAGGGGGGAAGCTCTGCCACCGCCGCCTGCTAGGCAGGCAGGCTGCTTGCCCAGGCGGCCAGGTCCAGGACGAGTTCCCAGAAGAGAATGGAGCCTATGTCGTCTTCACAAACCAGTCGGACGATAGGCACAGCCGGTGCCAGCAGCGTAGAGAAGTCAACACCGTTGCCATCGAAGCCCCAGAATTCATGCACTGGTCTGAAAGGCCCATCAGCTGGAGCCGTGAAGATCACCCGGCTATCATGCCATCACCGGGAGCTTACACATTGTTTCTGGACGCAACTCTCTCCACCGACAGGCGGGCCTATCGTTTCTCTCGGGTGCTAGTAGACGGCGACAGCAGCATCAACATCATGTACCGTGACACCATGGAGAAGTTGGGAATCAAAGAAAAACAGATTCAGCCTACCAGGACTGTGTTCCACGACATTGTTTCGGGCCTTGTTGGAAATATGCCCTAGAGGTAATAATAAATTCGTTATTATTATATTTCATTATTCATGATAATTGTTTATTATCCATGCTAGAATTGTATTGATAGGAAACTCAGATACATGTGTGGATACATAGACAAACACCGTGTCCCTAGTGAGCCTCTAGTTGACTGGCTCGTTGATCAATAGATGGTTGTGGTTTCCAGACCATGGACATTGGATGTCGTTGATAATGGGATCACATCATTAGGAGAATGATGTGATGGAAAAGATCCAGTCCTAAGCCTAGCACAAGATCGTGTAGTTCGTATGCTAAAGCTTTTCTAAATGTCAAGTATCTTTTCCTTAGACCATGAGATTGTGCAACTCCTGGATACAGTAGGAATGCTTTGGGTGTACCAAACGTCACAACGTAACTGGGTGGCTATAAAGGTGCACTACGGGTATCTCCGAAAGTGTATGTTGGGTTGGCACGAATCAAGACTGGGATTTGTCACTCCGTGTGACAGAGAGGTATCTCTGGGCCCACTCGGTAGGACATCATCATAATGTACACAATGTGATCAAGGAGTTGATCACGGGATGATGTGTTACGGAACGAGTTAAGAGACTTGCCGATAACGAGATTGAACAAGGTATCGGGATACCGACGATCGAATCTCGGGCAAGTACTATACCGGTAGACAAAGGGAATTGTATACAGGATTGATTGAATCCTTGACATAGTGGTTCATCCGATGAGATCATCGTGGAGCATGTGGGAGCCAACATGGGTATCCAGATCCCGCTGTTGGTTATTGACCGGAGACTTGTCTTGGCCATGTCTGCATGACTCCCGAACCCGTAGGGTCTACACACTTAAGGTTCAATGACGCTAGGGTTATAGGGAATAGATGTACGTGGTTACCGAATGTTGTTCGGAGTCCCGGATGAGATCCCGGACGTCACGAGGAGTTCCGGAATGGTCCGGAGGTAAAGATTTATATATGGGAAGTCATCATACGGTCACCGGAATAATTCGGGGGGTTACCGGTATTGTACCGGGACCACCGAAGGGGTTCCGGGGGTCCACCGGGAGGGTCCACCTGCCCCAGAGGGCCCTTTGGACTGTATGTAGAGAGGGACCAGCCCCTTAGTGGGCTGGGCGCCTCCCCCCCTAGGTCCCATGCGCCTAGGGTTTGGGGGGAACCCTAAGGGGGGGGGGGCGCCCCCTTGCCTTGGGGGGCAAGGCACCCCCCCTAGCCGCCGCCCCCTCCTCAGTTTGGAGCTGAGGGGGCCGGCCCCCCTCTCACTTGCCCCTATATATATGTGGGGGGTGGGAGGGCAGCCACACCCCAAGTTCTGGCACAGCCCTCCCCCTCTCCCAAGTCCTCCTCCTCTCCCGCGGTGCTTGGCGAAGCCCTGCATGATTGCCATGCTCCTCCATCACCACCATGCCGTCGTGCTGCTGCTGGACGGAGTCTTTCCCAACCTCTCCCTCTCTCCTTGCTGGATCAAGGCGCGGGAGACGTCACCGGGCTGCACGTGTGTTGAACACGTAGGCATCGTTGTTCGGTGCTTATATCAGATTCGGCGGCGATCTGAATCGCTTCGTGTACGACTCCACCGACCGCGTTCTTGTAATGCTTCCGCTTAGCGATCTACAAGGGTATGTAGATGCACTCCCCTCTCACTCGATGCTATATTACTCCATAGATTGATCTTGGTGATGTGTAGAATTTTTTTGATTTCTGCTACATAACCCAACAGTGGCATCATGAGCTAGGTCTATGCGTAGTTTCTTGCACGAGTAGAACACAAAGTAGTTGTGGGCGTTCATTTGTCAATTTACTTGCCGTTTCTAGTCTTATCTTGATTCGGCGGCATCATGGGATGAAGCGGCCCGGACCGACCTTACACATACACTTACGTGAGACAGGTTCCACCGACTGACATGCACTAGTTACATAAGGTGGCTAGCGGGTGTCTGCCTCTCCCACTTTAGTCGGACCGGATTCGATGAAAATGGTCCTTATGAAGGGTAAATATAAATTGGCATATCACGTTGTGGTTTTGGTGTAGGTAAGAAACGTTCTTGCTACAAACCTATAGCAGCCACGTAAAAACTTGCAACAACAATTAGAGGACGTCTAACTTGTTCTTGCAGCATGTGCCATGTGATGTGATATGGCCAAAAGGACGTGATGAATGATATATATGTGATGTATGAGATTGATCATGTTCTTGTAATAGGAATCACGACTTGCATGTCGATGAGTATGACAACCGGCAGGAGCCATAGGAGTTGTCTTATTTTATTGTATGATCTGCGTGTCACTGAAAACGCCATGTAACTACTTTACTTTATTGCTAACCGTTAGCCATAGTAGTAGAAGTAATGTTTGGCGAGATGACTTCATGAAGACACGATGATGGAGATCATGATGATGGATATCATGGTGTCATGCCGGTGACGATGATGATCATAGAGCCCCGAAGATGAAGATCAAAAGGAGCAAAATGATATTGGCCATATCATGTCACTATTTGATTGCATTTGATGTTTATCATGTTTTACATCCTATTTGCTTAGAACGACGGTAGTAAATAAGATGATCTCTCAGTAAAATTTCAAGAATTGTGTTCCCCCTAAATGTGCACCGTTGCTAAGGTTCGTTGTTCCAAAGCACCACGTGATGATCGGGTGTGATAGGCTCTAACGTTCGCATACAATGGGTGTAAGCTAGATTTACACACGCAATACACTTAGGGTTCACTTGACGAGCCTAGCATGTACAGACATGGCCTCGGAACATGGAAGACCAAAAGGTCGAACATGAGTCGTATAGAAGATACGATCAACATAAAGATGTTCACCGTTGATGACTAGTCCATCTCACGTGATGATCGGACACGGCCTAGTCGATTCGGATCATGTATCACTTAGATGACTAGAGAGATGTCTATCTGAGTGGGAGTACATTAAATTTGTTTAGATGAACTTAATTGTCATGAACAATAGTCTAAGTTGTCTTCGCAAATTATGTTGTAGACCAATAGCTTGCGTTGTGGCTCCCTGTTTAATACGATCCTAGAGAAAGTCTAAGTTGAAAGATATTGTAAGCAATGATGCGGACTGGGTCCGTAGTCCGAGGAGTGTCCTCACTGCTACATAGAAGGCTTACGTCTTTGATGCACCGCTCGATGTGCAAACCCCTACAACGTTGTCTGTGGATGTTGTGAACACCTGACAGACACGTCCTGATGACTACTTGATAGTTTAGTGCACCATACTTTATGGCTTAGAATCGGGATTCCAATGACGTTTTGAACGCCATAATACATATGAGATGTTCCAAGAGCTGAAATTGGGATTTTAGGCTCATGCCCGTGTTGAGAGGTATGAGACCTCTGACAAGTTCTTTGGCCAACATGATGGAGGAGAATAGCTCAACTAGTGAGCATGTGCTCAGAATGTCTGGGTGCTAAAATCACTTGAACCAAGTGGGAGTCAATCTTCTAGATGAGATAGTGGTTGACGGAATTCTCTGGACACTATCACCAAGCTACTAGAACTTCGTGATGAACTATGATATGCAAAGGATGGAGATGATCCCAGAGCTATTAGCGGTGCTTAAGACCGCAAAAGTAGAAATCAAGAAGGAGCATCAAGTGTTGATGGTTTAACAATACCACTGGTTTCAAAAGGGGCAAGGGCTAGAAGGGAAACTTCATGAATGGCAAACCAGTTGTCGCTCTAATGGAGGAACCCAAGGTTGAACCCAAACCTCGAGACTAAGTGCTTCTATTGTAAGGAACGGTCACATGGTAGCGGAACTACCCCAAATACATGGTAGATAAGTAAGCTGGCAACTTCAACAAAGTATATTTGATATTATAGTAAAAAAAAAGTATATTTGATATACATGTTATTGATGTGTACCTTACTAGTTCTCCTTGTAGTACCTGGGTATTGGATACCGGTTCAGTTTCTATTATTAGTGACTTGAGGCAAAAGCTACGGACTAAACGGAGACTAGCTAAGGGCGAGATGACGATGCATGTTGGAAGTGTTTCCAAGGTTGATAAGTCCACCATCGCACGCTCCCTCTACCTTCGGGATCAGTGTTGAGCCTAGATAAATGTTATCAGGTGTCTACGTTGAGCATGAATATGATTAGATCATGTTCATTGCAATACGGTTATTCATTTAAGTTAGAGAATAATGGTTATTCTGTTTACATGAATAATACCTTTATGGTCATGCACCCAATGGTTTATTAATCTTGATCATAGCAATACACATGATAATAATATTAACACCAAAAGATGTAGAGTTAATAATGATAGTACCACTTTCTTGTGGCACTACCGCTTAGGTCATTTTGGCATAAAATGCATGAAGAAACTCCATGCTGATGGATGTTTAGAGTCAATTGATTTTGAATTGCTTGACACTTGCGAGCCATGCCTCATGGGCAGGATGACTAAGATCCCGTTTTCAGGTACAATGAAAGGGGCAAGTGACTTGTTGGAAATCATACATGCTGATGTGTGTGATCCAATGAGAATTAAGGTGTGTGGTGGATATCGTTATTTTCTCATCTTCACTGACGATTTGAGTAGATATGGGTATATTTACTTAATGAAGAAAAAGTATGAAACGTTTGAAAAGTTCAAGGAATTTCAGAGTGAAGTTAAGAATCATCATAACAAGAAGATCATGTTCCTACGATCTGATCAAGGGAAGATTTTCTGAGTTGTGAGTTTGGCAATCACTTAAGACATTGTGGAATTGTTTCGCAGTTGAAGCCACCTGGAACACCATAGCATAATGGTGTGTCCGGACGTCGTAATCGAACCTTATGAGATATGGTGCGATCTATGATGTGTCTTACCGATCTACCGCTATTATTTTGAGGTTATGCATTAGAGACAGCTGCATTCACTTTAGATAGGGCACCATCTAAGTCCGTCGAGACGACGCTGTATGAACTATGGTTTGGCAAGAAACCAAAGTTGTCGTTTCTTAATGTTTGGGGCTGCGATGTTTATGGCTTTAGCCGGAAAAAGCTCAAACCCAAAGCGGACAAATACATCTTCATAGGATACCCAAAGGTAACAGTTGGGTATACCTTCTATCTCAGATCCAAGGGCAAAAATGTTTGTCGCTAAGAACGGGTCCTTTATCGAGAAGGAGTTTCTCTCGAAAGAATTGAGTGGGAGGAAGATAGAACTTGATGAGGTTTTCGAACCCTCACTTCAACAGGAGAGTAGTGCAACACAGAAAGATGTTTCTGTGGAACCTACGTCTGTTGAAGAGGAAACTAATGATAGTGATCATGAAGCTTCGGATCAAGTTGCTATCGAACCTTGTAGGTCGACAAGGATATGTACTACTCCTGAGTGGTATGGTGATCCTGTCTTAGATGTCATGTTGTTGAACAACAATGAACCTACGAACTATGGAGAATCGATGGTGGGCCCGTATTCTGACAAATGGTTAGAAGCCAAGAAATCTGAGATAGGATCCATGTATCAAAACCAATTATGGACTTTGGTGGACTTGCCCGATGATCGGAAAGCCATTGAGATAAATGGATCTCTAAGAAGAAGACGGACGTGGACGGTAATGTCACCGTCTATGAAGCTCGACTTGTGGTGAAGAGTTTTTCACAAGTTCAAGGAGTTGACTATGATGAGATATTATCACCCGTAGCGATTCTTAAGTCTGTCGGAATCATGTTAGCATTAGCTGCATTTATGAAATCTGGCAGATGGATGTCAAAACAAGTTTCCTTACCAGTTTTCATAAGGAAAGGTTGTATGTGATACAATCAGAAAGGTTTTGTCGATCCTAAGGATGCTAAAAGGTATGCTAGCTCCAGCGATCCTTCCATGGACTAGAGCAAGCATCTCGGAGTCAGAATATACGCTTTGATGGAGCCATCAAAGTTTTTGGGTTTATACAAAGTTTGTTAGAAACTTATATTTACAATAAAGTGAGTGGCAGCACTAAAACATTTCTGATAAGTATATGTGAATGATATATTGTTGACCCGAAATGATGTAAAATTTCTGGAAAGCATAAAGGGTTGTTTGAAAGGAGTTTTTTCAAAGGAAGACCTGGATAAAGTTACTTACATATTGGGCATCAAGATCCATAGAGATAGATCAAGACGCCTGATGATGCTTTCAAAAGAACACACACTTTTGACATGATTTTGAAGGAGTTCAAAATAGATCAGTCAAAGAAGGAGTTCTTACCTGAGTTGTAAGGTGTGAAGTTGAGTAAGACTCAAAGCTTGACCACGGCTGAAGAAAGAGGAAGGACGAAGGTCGTCCCCTATGCTTTTGTCATAGGCTCTATACGGTATGCCATGCTGAGTACCGCACCTGATGTGTGCCTTGCCACATGTCTGGCAAGAGGGTACAAAGGGGATCCAGGAGTGGATCACTAGATAGCGGTCAAAATTATCCTTAGAGGAATAAGGATATGTTTCTCGGTTATGGAGGTGATAAAGAGTTCGACATAAAGGGTTACATCGATGCAAGCTTAACACCTATCCGGATAGCTCTGAGTAGAGATACCGGATACGTATAATGGAGCAATAATTTGGAATAGCTCCAAGTGGAACGTGGTAGCTGCATCTACGATATGACATAAAGTTTTGCGAAATACATAGGGATCTGAATGTTGCAGACCCGTTGACTACAACCTCTCTCACAAGCATAACATGATCAAACCCAGAACTCATTGAGTGTTAATCACATAGTGATGTGAACTAGATTATTGACTAGTGAACTCTTTGGATGTTAGTCACATGGCGATGTGACCTGTGAGTGTTAATCACATGGCGATGTGAACTAGATTATTGACTCTAGTGCAAGTGGGAGACTGTTGGTAATAAGCCCTAGAGGCAATAATAAATTAGTTATTATTATATTTCATTGTTCATGATAATTGTTTATTATCCATGCTAGAATTGTATTGATAGGAAACTCAGATACATGTCTGGATACATAGACAAACACCGTGTCCCTAGTGAGCCTCTAGTTGACTGGCTCGTTGATCAATAGATGGTTGCGGTTTCCTGACCATGGACATTGGATGTCGATGATAACGGGATCACATCATTAGGAGAATGATGTGATGGACAAGGCCCAATCCTAAGCCTAGCACAAGATCGTGTAGTTCGTATGCTAAAGCTTTTCTAAATGTCAAGTATCTTTTCCTTAGACCCATGAGATTGTGCAACTCCCGGATACAGTAGGAATGCTTTGGGTGTACCAAACGTCACAGCGTAACTGGGTGGCTATAAAGGTGCACTACGGGTATCTCCGAAAGTGTCTGTTGGGTTGGCACGAATCGAGACTGGGATTTGTCACTCCGTGTGACGGAGAGGTATCTCTAGGCCCACTCGGTAGGTACACAATGTGACCAAGGAGTTGATCATGGGATGATGTGTTACGGAACGAGTAAAGAGACTAGCCGGTAACAAGATTGAACAAGGTATCAGGATACCGACGATCGAATCTCGGGCAAGTACTATACCGGTAGACAAAGGGAATTGTATACGGGATTGATTGAATCCTTGACATCGTGTTTCATCCGATGAGATCATCATGGAGCATGTGGGAGCCAACATGGGTATCCAGATCCTGCTGTTGTTTATTGACCGGAGAGTTTTCTCGGCCATGTCTACATGACTCCCAAACCCGTAGGGTCTACACACTTAAGGTTCGATGACGTTAGGGTTATAGGGAATAGATGTATGTGGTTATCGAATGTTGTTTGGAGTCCTGGATGAGATCCCGGACGTCACGAGGAGTTCTGGAATGGTCCGGAGGTAAAGATTTCTATATGGGAAGTCATCATATGGTCATGGGAATAATTCGGGGGGTTACCGCTATTGTACCGGGACCACCGAAGGGGTTCCGGGGGTCCACCGGGAGGGTTCACCTGCCCCGGAGGGCCCTATGGGATGTATGTGGAGATGTACCAGCCCCTTAGTGGGCTATGCGCCTCCTCCCCTAGGGCCCATGTGCCTAGGGTTTGGGGGGAACCCTAAGGGGGGGCGCCCCCTTGCCTTGGGGGGCAAGGCACACCCCCTGGCCGCCGCCCCCTCCTCAGATTGGATCTGAGGGGGGCGGCCCCCCTCTCCCTTGCCCCTATATTTATGTGGGGGGTGGGAGAGCTGCCGCACCCCAAGTTCTGGCGCAGCCCTCCCCCTCTCCCAAGTCCTCCTCCTCTCTCGCGGTGCTTGGCGAAGCCCTGTAGGATTGCCACGCTCCTCCATCACCACCACGCCGTCGTGCTGCTGCTGGACGGAGTCTTCCCCAACCTCTCCCTCTCTCCTTGCTGGACCAGGGCACGGGAGACGTCACCGGGCTACACGTGTGTTGAATGCAGAGGCACCGTTGTTCGGTGCTTAGATCGGATTCGGCGGCGATCTGAATCGCTTCGTGTACGACTCCACCGACCGCATTCTTGTAATGCTTCCGCTTAGCGATCTACAAGGGTATGTAGATGCACTCCCCTCTCCCTTGTTGCTAGATTACTCCATAGATTGATCTTGGTGATGCGTAGAAAGTTTTTGATTTCTGCTACATAACCCAATAGGCCTCTCTTGCTCACCAATCAGCAAGGCCAAGATTGATGTCCTGTTTGGTGACAAGACGCATTTCCGGCGGGAGCCGGTCTGGTTTGAAGTGGTGAACCTGGAAAGCCCCTATCACGTGATTTTGGGCCGGCCAGCTCTTGTGAAGTTCATGGTAGTACCCCATAACGCCTACCTCAAGATGAAGATGCCGGGTCCCAAAGGAATAATCACCATAGTCGGGGACTATCAGAAGTCCATCGCATGTGCGACTGCCAGCAGCCGGCTGGCCGAGTCCCTTGTCGTGGCTGAAGAGAAGCGCCGCCTGGAATGGCTGGTGGCAATGGCTGGCGAGCAACCAGCCATACCAGCCAATCCCAGGGAGGCTAAGCCACAAGGCTCGTTCCAGCCAGCCAAGGAGACAAAGAAGATTGCGTTGGACCCGTCTCACCCAGAGAGATTTGCTGTCATAGGGTCAAACCTAGACAGCAAATAGGAAAGCGAGCTCGCCGATTTCCTCCATGAGAATCGGGACATCTTTGCATGGTCCCCCAAGGACATGCCGGGTGTCCCGACGGATTTCGCCGAGCAAAAGCTACATGTGAGAGAAGATGCAAAGCCTATCGCGCAGCCCCTCCGCTGCCTGTTAGAAGAAAAAAGAAGAGTTGTTGTGGAAGAGGTCGCCCGCCTGGTAGCAGCCGACTTTATTATGGAAGTGTTCTATCCTGAGTGGCTCTCCAACCCTGTCCTGGTGCTTAAGAAGAATAAAAAATGGCGCATGTGCATTGACTACACTAGCCTCAACAAAGCTTGCCCTAAAGATCCGTTTGCTCTGCCGCGAATGGACCAAGTGATTGACTCCACAGCCGGATGCGAGCTGCTGTCATTGCTTGATGCCTATTCCGGGTACCACCATGTCAAACTTGATCCGGACGACCGCCTGAAGACCGCCTTTCTCACGCCATCTGGGGCCTTCTGCTACCTGACTATGACGTTTGGCTTGAGGAATGTCGGCGCCACTTTTCAGCGTTGCATGCAGAAGTGTCTCCTCAAGCAACTTGGCAGAAATGCCCACATTTACATGGACGATATCGTGGTGAACACGGAGAAGAGGGGAACTCTCTTGGACCTCCAAGAGACCTTCGAAAACGTGTGCCGCTTTCAGATCAAGCTAAACCCGGAGAAATGCATCTTCGGGGTGCCAGCAGGCCAGCTCCTTGGTTTCCTGGTATCTGAACACGGCATCGAGTGCAACCCTGCAAAGATCAAGGCTATTGAGAGAAAGGAGAGGCCAACTAGCATACGGGATGTCCAGAAGTTCACCGGGTGCCTGGCATCGCTCAGCCGATTCATCAGCCGGCTGGGCGAAAAGCCACTCCCCTTGTGCCAACTGATGACGAAAACCACTTGCTTTGAATGGAACGACAAGGTGGATGAAGCCTTCCAGCAGCTCAAGAAAGTGTTGTCCACACCGCCTGTCCTGGTGGCGCTAACAGACAAGGAACCCATGTTCCTTTACATAGCTGCCACCAGCCGGGTGGTCAGCACGGTGATAGTGGTCGAGCGCCCAGAGGATGGCAGAGCCTTGCCTGTCCAGAGGCCGGTCTACTACTTGAGCGAGGTGCTGTCAGTATCCAAGCAGAACTACCCCCACAACCAGAAGATGTGCTATGGCGTGTACTTTGCCGCCAAGAAACTCAAGCAATACTTCCAAGAGCATCCGATCACGGTCGTATGCATGGCCCCGCTTGCTGAAATCATGGGCAACAGAGATGCCTCATGAAGAGTGGCGAAGTGGGCCATTGAGATGGCCCCCTTTACCATCTTCTACCAGCCCTGCACCACCATCAAATCGCAAGCTTTGGCCGACTTCCTCGTCGACTGGGCCGAGACCCAGTACCTACCGCCTGCTCCAGATTCAACCCATTGGCGGACGCACTTTGATGGATCAAAGATGCGCATTGGCTTGGGAGCCGGCGTCGTCCTCACCTCCCCCAAGGGCGACAAGCTCAAATACACCCTGCAAATCCACTTTGCCACCTCCAACAATGTGGCCGAATATGAGGCACTCATTCACGGTCTCCGGATGGCCAAAGAGATTGGCATCCGCCGAGTGCTATGCTATGGTGACTCAGATTTGGTTGTCCAGCAGTCCTCCGGGGACTGGGACGCCAAGGACGCAAACATGGCGAGTTACTGTTTCCTTGTCCAGCAGATCAGTGGGCACTTTGACGGCTGCGAGTTCCTCCACGTGCCGCGGGCCGACAACGTGCAAGCTGACGCATTGGCACAAATTGGCTCTACCCACCAAGCAATACCAGTCGGCGTGTCCCTCCAATGCTTGCGGAAGCCGTCTATCAAGCCATCACGAGAGTTTAGAGTCAATCTTCATACCAGCTGGTCCTGGAGCAGACGGCCCGGGGACTACTACAGCCGGCCTTGGGACTTCAGAAGCACAGCAGGCGGCTCACCCCAGCCCTCCGCCTCCAAGCCCAACCGCCCTGGTCTCAGTGGCAGAAATAACATGAGTCTCAGCACCGTCCTGGGCACAGCCAATCCTCAATTTCCTGCTCAGAAGAGAGTTGCCAGCAGACGAAACCTTGGCACGGCAAGTTCAACGCCGAGCTTCAGCATATACAATAGTTAACAGAGAGCTTGTCATAAGAAGTGCAACAGGTGTCTTCCAGCGCTGCGTGGAAGCAGAAAAGGGTCTGGCTATTCTGAGGGATATTCATCAAGGGGAGTGTTGCCACCACGCTGCCTCAAGATCCCTCGTTGCCAAAGCCTTCCACCACGGCTTCTCCTGGCCGACTGCTTTGGACGACGCCAAAGACTTAGTCAAGAAGTGCAATGGTTGCCAGCGCTTCAGTTCCAAGCAACACTTGCTGGCTTCTGCACTCAAGACCATTCCGATCACTTGGACGTTTGCTATCTGCGGACTAGACATGGTGGGTCCTTTCAAGACAGCCCGAGGCGGCCTGACCCATTTGCTCGTAGCCGTGGACAAGTTCACCATGTGGATCGAGGCGAAGCCGATCAAGAAACTCAACAGCCCAACTGCTGTGAGCTTCATCGCAGACATCACAGTCTGGTATGGCATAACGCACAGCATCATCACCGACAACGGCACAAACTTTGCCAAAGGTGCATTAGCACGTTTCTGTGCAACACAGGGCATCCGACTGGACTTAGCGTTCATTGCCCACCCGCAGTCAAACGGCCAAGTTGAGCGTGCTAACGGCCTTATCCTGTCCGGCATCAAGCCCCGGCTGGTCGAGCCTTTGGAACGATCAGCCGGCTGCTGGATCGAAGAGTTGTCGTCTGTCCTCTGGAGCCTCAGGACAACTCCGAACAAGTCAACCGGCTTCACTCCCTTCTTCCTCGTCTATGGGGCCGAGGCCCTCATCCCAACAGATGTTGAGTTTGACTAGCCTCGCGTCACCATGTACACAGAAGCCGAAGCAAAAGAAGCACGAGAAGACGGTGTGGGCTTGCTGGAGGAGGCCCGGCTGGTAGCACTCTGCCAGTCCGCCATCTATCAGCAGGGTCTCCGTCGTTACCACAGCCGGCGAGTCAGGCAACGCTCCTTCCGCGAGGGGGGTCTTGTGCTACGGCTAATCCAGCGAACAGCCGGCCAGCACAAGCTCTCAGTCCCTTGGGAAGGACCATTCATCATCAGCAAGGTACTAGGCAATGATGCCTACTACCTCATCGACACGCAGAAGCCAAGATCACGCAAAAGAGACGACTCAGGTAAGGAGTCGGAGCGCCCGTGGAACGCAAACCTACTTCGTTGCTTTTATAGCTAAAGACAGTATGTGTCGTGCTACCTATTTTATTTTGAGAAACAATGGGACCCCCGAGGAGTTCTCCAGGACTATCCAACCCTTTATCTATATGATAAGATTTATGCCTGTGAATGAGTATTTTCATTCTTTCGTTCGGCACCGGGACCAAGCAGACGGCCCGGGGACTTGCCGCCTGGCCCTATGTTTAAAGCTTTTTCTTCAACAGTCGGACAAGTAATGTGACGGCATCCAGGCCCTCCCCCACCTACAGTCACGGACTCGCAGAACACGGCTGTCCGATTGGCGGGAGTCAAAGGCAGGAAGTGGTGCCCACATGAAAAATGGCTAAAGAAAAATAAACATAGGGCAAGACGACCCTTCATACAAGTTGGCCGGTTATTTCTGCCACTGAGACCAGGGCGGTTGGGCTCGGAGGCGGAGGGCTGGGGTGAGCCGCCTGTTGTGCTTCTGAAGTCCCAAGGCCGGCTGTAGTAGTCCTCGGGCCGTCTGCCCCAGGACCAGCTGGTATGAAGATTGACTCTGACTCTCGTGATGGCTTGATAGACAGCTTCCGCAAGCATTGGAGGGACACGCCGACTGGTATTGCTTGGTGGGTAGAGCCAATTTGTGCCAATGCGTCAGCTTGCACGTTGTCGGCCCGCGGCACGTGGAGGAACTCGCAGCCGTCAAAGTGCCCACTGATCTGCTAGACAAGGAAACAGTAACTCGCCATGTTTGCGTCCTTGGCGTCCCAGTCCCCGGAGGACTGCTGGACAACCAAATCTGAGTCACCATAGCACAGCACTCGGCGGATGCCAATCTCTTTGGCCATCCGGAGCCCGTGAATGAGTGCCTCATATTCGGCCACATTGTTGGAGGTGGCAAAGTGGATTTGCAGGGTGTATATGAGCTTGGCGCCCTTGGGGGAGGTGAGGACGACGCCGGCTCCCAAGCCAGTGCGCATCTTTGATCCATCAAAGTGCATCCGCCAATGGGTTGAATCTGGAGCAGGCGGCAGGTACTGGGTCTCGGCCCAGTCGACGAGGAAGTCGGCCAAAGCTTGCGATTTGATGGTGGTGCGGGGCTATTAGAAGATGGTAAAGGGGGGCAGCTCAATGGCCCGCTTCGCCACTCTTCCTGAGGCATCTCTGTTGCCCATGATTTCAGCAAGCGGGGCCGTGCATATGACCGTGATCGGATGCTCTTGGAAGTATTGCTTGAGTTTCTTGCCGGCGAAGTACACGCCATAGCACGTCTTCTGGTAGTGGGGGTAGTTCTGCTTGGAGACTGACAGCACCTCGCTCAAGTAGTAGACCGGCCTCTGGACAGGCAAGGCTCTGCCGTCCTCTGGGCGCTCGACCACTATCACCGTGCTGACCACCCGGCTGGTGGCAGCTATGTAAAGGAACATGGGTTCCTTGTCTGTTGGCGCCGCCAGGACAGGCGGTGTGGACAACACTTTCTTGAGCTACTGGAAGGCTTCATCCGCCTTGTCGTTCCATTCAAAGCAAGTGGTTTTCTTCATCAGTTGGTACAAGGTGAGTGGCTTTTCGCCCAGCCGGCTGATGAATCGGCTGAGCGATGCCAGGCACCCGGTGAACTTCTGGACATCCCGTATGCGAGTTGGCCTCTCCATTCTCTCAATAGCCTTGATCTTTGCAGGGTTGCACTTGATGCCGTGTTCAGATACCAGCAAACCAAGGAGCTGGCCTGCTGGCACCCCGAAGATGCATTTCTCCGGGTTTAGCTTGATCTGAAAGCGGCGCAGGTTTTCGAAGGTCTCTTGGAGGTGCCAGCCGGCTTCTAGCTTAGCCAAACCGCGTTCCACAGAGCGGATACTTGCCTATTCGGAAAACAGCTAAGTACCTGACCCAGTCGCAGACCACTGAGTGGCTGTCTGGCTTGCAGGACGGCAGTTAAAGGAAATGGCGAAAGTAAAACGCCCAAAGGAACAAAGGACGATGCTAACTCTAGAACCCGACAAACAACATAGACATATCCAAAATTAAGAGAATATTTTTTTTGACTATAAACAGTAGGGTAAACACCCCACTGTAACTTTTATTAATTAAAAAAGGGAAATAACAATAGTATGGTAGGCTTGAGCTAAGCCCAACTAAAAACAAAAACACAAGAAGAAAAGAGATAAACTACCAAAAAAAGAAGCTATACAACAACTAAGCACAAAAACTAAAAAACACTAACAAGAAAAGCAAGGAGAACTATACAAATTACAACATAGAATCCAGCCAAGCAGAGAATTGCACTTCATATTTCTTCTTGATCCTGAATTTCAGAAGCTTGAGTCCCTCAGTAAAAATGTGTTTCCAGCCCTGAAATGAAGGAGTTATATTATCAAAGATTTTGTTTTTTTCTAGATAACCAGATGGCCCATGATCCCAACATGATAATCTCCATAAAGAAAGGGTATCTGAGTTTGTCTTTGAGGTCTTGAAATGCCTCCAGAACTGACAAGTTTGGTGTTCTTGAAAGACAAATAAAATCCCAGCATCTGATGGCAAAAGGACATCCCCAAAAAAGATGATGTAGAGTTTCCTCTTGAGGACAGCCCCTCATTGCAAAATTGTAAACTTCCAATTCAAAGTTTTTCCTCCTTAAAAGATTCCTTATGTTTACTCTGTCATGCAGGAGCATCCAGAAAAAATCTTTATGCTTGGGTTGACAAGAGCTTTTCCAAATCCATGAAAAATGTGGTGGGGTTTGTTTGTGCCCAATTAGCACCTTATAGGCTTTAATTGAAGAATAGAATTCATTGCCCCAGATGTAACTCCAAGTATCCAGAGCATCTAAGTATTCTGATTGTCTCATGGAAATGCACATGTCCTCCATTTGTAGGAACTCCTCATATGCCTGTGCAGTTAGGGGCAGATGGAATAAGTCTTGGAGATATTCAGTATTGATCACTTGTTGAACACTTGTCTGAGGGTTTCTAACAAAGGAGTATAGATGATCAAACTTGTGCTTGAGAATGAATTGGTCCCACATATCATCCCAGAACAAAGCAGTTTTTCCATCTCCCACATTGCATCTTGCTATAGCTTTGAACTCATCAATGAGTGCAAGATTGGATTTCCACCAAAATGAGCCCACTTTTTGATCTCCTGGAAGTTGCCCATTGCTGTAGTTTGTTTCCCAAATTAGATTGACCCAAGGGATGTCATGTCTATTGTAAGACTTATGAAGGTTTTTCATGAGCAGAGTTTTATTTTGTGTGAAGATATCCAGAACTCCCAAGCCACCCTGATTTTTAGGTCTGCAAACCGTGTGCCAAGCCACTAGGGCTGGCCTCCTATCTTCCAAATCAGGGCTCCTCCATAGACAGTGACTTAAGTATTTGATGATCTGGTGTTTAATAGTGATGGGAATGTCCAGACAACACATGAAGTAAACTGCTAAGGAAGCCAACACAGATTTGACCAACAAAATCTTTCCTGCCTGAGTCATTAAAGTGGAAATGCCAGTAATCCTCTTAGCAATTCTATTGACTATGGGCAAAAACTGCTCTACAGTTGGCTTATAAATGCCCAAAGGTAGCCCCAGATAAGTGAATGGAAATTGCCCTCTGGCACATTGCAAAGTGTTAGTGAAAATATCTACTCTGTCTTCTGCAATGTTTAATGGCACCATGATTGATTTCCCATAATTTACTCTGAGGCCCGTGGCATCTGCAAATGTGTTGAGTAGAGCTTTGAGGCATACAAGCTATCTAGCACTTGCTTGCAAAATAACAAGAGTGTCATCTGCATACTGCACAATAGGGAAGTCAGGGCATGAGGTCACTTGTAGTGGAGGTGTTATTAGTTCCCTAGTCATGGCTTTATTGAAAATTGATTGAAGCAAGTCAGCTGCCAATATGAATAGAAGAGGTGAAAGGGGATCTCCTTGCCTTACTCCTCTTTTACAGTAAAACTTCTTCCCTGGCACCCCATTTAACATTACAGCAGAGGATGCAGAATTGAATAGCATGTGCATCCAGGTTATCCACCTTTCACCAAATCCCTTAGCCCTTAAGATGTCAATTATAGCCTGATGCTCAATAGTGTCAAAAGCCTTTCCAAAATCCAGTTTGATAACAAGCAATTCTTCTTTTGACTTGTGGCATTGATGTATATATTCATAGGCCCAACCCAGACAGTCTTGAATTACTCTGTTCTTTAAGAATCCATACTGATTGATATGAACCAGCTTGAGAATGACTTTTTGTAATCTGTTTGCCAGCAGTTTAGTAATGATTTTGAGCACCCCATTAAGCAATGAAATTAGCCTAAAGTCATTAGGGGATATAGGTACCTCCTTTTTAGGAATGAGTGTGATATATGAAGTGTTTATTCTTTCCAAAT
Source organism: Secale cereale (assembly GCA_902687465.1). Classification (NCBI taxonomy): domain Eukaryota; kingdom Viridiplantae; phylum Streptophyta; class Magnoliopsida; order Poales; family Poaceae; genus Secale; species Secale cereale. The sequence continues at coordinate 242,880,386 of LR738714.1, read as the reverse complement.
TCACATTTCCAGCATGAAAGGCAATGATAAGTTCAGTAACATCCATATTGATAATGTCCCAACAAGCTTTGAGGAACTCATTATTAAATCCATCAGGGCCTAGAGATTTGTCTGTGCGCAAGTTTTTAACTACCTCTTCAATTTCTTCCTGAGAGAAAGGTCTCTCAAGGTCTTGGAATATTTGTGGATCCACTCTGTTATCATACAGGTCCTATAAATTGAAGTGCATTGTATGGCCATTTGATTGTCCCATTCTCTTCTTAAAAGCTTCCCAAAGAATTGCAGCCTTTTCTTCATGATCAGTAATTTCCACTTGGTCCTCATTCATGAGCATTGCAATTTTGTTGTGCATGTGATTAATTGAAGCCTTTGTATGAAAGAATTTGGTATTTTCATCACCAAATTTGACCCCCTTGATTTTTCCTCTTTGTTTCCAATAAATCTTCTGATTACTGAGCACATTTAGTAGTGTTTCTTTCAAAAGCTCCCTGCAGTTATGCTCAGATATAGTTAGGTCTCTGAATTCCTCCAAGAAGTCCCATAGGAATATACATTCATTCAACTCATCAATCTGCTTTTTAAGTCAAGATAGGTTTTTTGCCCAAAGTTTTAGTGCTCTCCTCAAGTTCTTGAATTTAGCATTAATTTTCTTTGCTGGATCAGTATAACCAACAGGGATGTTCCATGCAGCTTGAACAATATCTTTGAAAGAGATGTGCTTCAACCAATAATTTTCAAATCTAAAAACCATTGACTTAGGAATAGATGTACCAATTTTAATTACACAAGGCAAATGGTCTGATATTGGTTTTGCAAGAGGCAGAGCAGTTGTGTCAGGATAAGTAGTCATCCATGCAGCAGAAGTGAAAAACCAGTCCAGTTTTTCAAGTAGAGGACTTTGTTGCATATTGCTCCAACTAAACTGTCTTCCTTTTAGAGGTAATTCAATTAACCCCAAATTACTAATGGCCTCATTGAACAGTAACATCTGATTGACATCTCCACCTGGTCTATTTCTATCTTCAGGTGACCTAATGAAGTTGAAATCCCCCATAACTATCCAATCAACATCATCTGGCATTTGGATATTTGTAAACCAATCAATAAATTCCAATTTGTCTTCAAGGTTGCAAGGTCCATAAATGTTTGTGAGGATCCATGGTTTGTTGGTTGAAGTACAAGTGAACTGCATAGAAAGTGAAAATTTATTCTGAAAGAGCAATGGCCCATTAAAAACAGCCTCATTCCAAGCAGTCAAGATCCCTCCAGATGCCCCAATAGAAGGCAGGAATTCGAATTTATTGAATCTTTGTGGACAAAAGTTATGAATATATGCCAAATCAAATGCTTGTCTCTTAGTTTCTTGAAGGCACAAAATACCAGTAGCACTTTCCTCAATTTTTTGCCTAATGGCCAGCCATTTATTAGGAGAATTCAAACCCCTAATGTTCCAGTTCAAGATCTTCCAGGACCTGTTTCTACTCATGATTAACTAACTGAATGGAAAATGTGTGATACCAGGCCCCATCTCCTGGTATGTTGCCATACATATGCAAAGCATAGCATTTGTGTGAATGAGACCCAGTACAGTTTGAGGTGTCAGAAAACATGAGTAACAGATGAAACACAACAGTCCTGCTAGAGAGCACAATATTTTCAAAGTCTTCATAGCAACCACAACTCTAGAGCATAGTCAAATAGATCAACATAGCAGTAGACAAAAGAGGGCACCAAGTTTTCAGTACAGACATTAAACATGTTCTACTTACATCAAGCAAACCAGACTTCATACATTCCACTATCAAGCTAGCCTTTCTCAAAATATTCCTGATACTATTAGTAACTGGACAGTTCATCATGGCACATCCTAAGGAGTTGTAGCACCAGTGACCTTGGAGACCTTGGCCACATCCTCCTAGCCCTTCTTCTTGGGCCTCTTAGAAAGCATGTCATGTGCCTCATCCTCAGACACCTTGCAAAAAGTTTTTATTAGATTTTTGACCACTTTATTATGCACAATGGGTGGAATAGCATTACAAGGTAAGCAAGAGCTAGCATCACATGATTTCCTCCTATACCCATTGTTGTCTTTCTTAATTCGATCACTTCTTCTCACCTGGGTCTCCACAAGTGGCTCTTTATCCCTTCTTTTCCTTGAGACAACTTCACCTAGTGACAACTATATGACTTTATTGGGGGACACTTGCTTGAGTGGACTTCCAGCTCCACTTGAGGAGTGAGCAGCAGGGCTTATACCCTCATTTTCCTTTCCCAGACCCCGCATGATTTCTTTACAACTTGGAGCCTGTGAGGTAGCAGGTTTGTCAGGTATATGGAATAAGATAGTCTCTTCAGTGTCACAGTTTGCAGTAAGCATTTTCCATAGCTCAGATTTCAATAGATGCATCACCCAGCCAAATTTGTCAGGAGTGAGGAGAAGGTGAATTATGAAGTTAAACCAACTTACTGGTATGTCCATTTTGAAGGTGTTTACTTCTCCCTGGGTTGCTGGCCAAAAGTGTTGAATCCACAAGTCCAAACCTTCCTCAGAAATCAAATGGGCACCATCAATAATATCCAAGGTATGATTTTGTACTAATTCATGAATCTCTAGTAAAGTAGGGGAATTAGGTGGATGAAAGCTGTCCATACCTTTACTTGGCCCACCAGTGGAGGTGCCAACCTGAACAATAGGGACATCTGCTTTGCCCTTTAAATCCATTCTGAGCTCTGAGCTTTGTGCTACTTGAGTTCCTTGTGGCATATCATTTGCAGCCACAGTATCAGTGCCCTGAGGACAAACATTGAGCTGAGAAGCAGATGTAGCATTCTCTTCAGTCACCTCAACCTGAACATTGGCTGTATTAAGAGGAATAACACCCACAAGCTGTACAAGAGGCCCATCTGGCATAAGATTTCCTTCAGCAGCAGCAGGTACAACCACAGCATCTAAATTCACAACATGATCACCAGCTTCCACATCATGAACAACCAAAGGAACCCCCTGAACCACCTGTTGTTCAACAATAGGCATGTTCGCATTGTCTTGCCCAAGATCCTCCTCCTCCACATCTGCCTGATAAGCATTAAGAATGTTCTGTAAGCCCGTGCCCAAAGGATTGTTCTGAGCACCTTGATTGACCTCCTCACTGGCAGTGTGAGTGTTAGACCAAATACCATCAGATAAGGAAACTGTAGTGGTGATGCTGCTATTGGGAGCACCATCCTCTTGTAAGACTGGCAGTTCCATTTGTGGTTGTGGTGGTTGAGCCTGAGGGTTATTTGCCAGAGGGAATGCCCAGTGACCTTGCTCCTCCTGCTCTTTCCAATCATCCCAGTCCTCCTGCTGAGCAGGCTCATTAAGAATTGGAGCCCGATGGAAGCCAGGGAAATCAATGGCGTGTTGTGGAATAGGGTGAGGGTCCACTCCAGGAGGTGGAATACGATCTTCATCAGCTGGGCCACCTCCCAGCATTTCCTCTAGTAAAACCTCCACAGAACTAATCCATGATTCCTCCTCAAAGCACTCCCCTTCAGACCACCTTATACTTTTAGGGATGTCAATAAGTTTAGTGACTCTTGCCTTCACCAGAATCATCCCTTTTAGAGCATCCTCTCTCTCCCAACTAATAATTCTTCCCCACTTGGCAATGGCAGCTGCAATATCTTCAGTGTTGCAGTGGTCAAATGGGACACCCACAAACAGTAACCAAATGGTCCTATTGAAGTGCAATTTGCGCCAGTTCCTAGCTTGATTGTGCTTAGTGAAAGAGATAAAAACATCTCCAAATGGATGCTGGCTCTGCCTGATGAGACGATCTCTGTCCTTAACATGCTAAAACTGAACATATGCCTCTCCAAACGGACAAAGCCGGATTTCTCTGAACCCCACTTCTTCAACACCTTGAAAGAACTCCTCAAGAACTTCTCTAATGTTGGGAAAAAACCTCATTGGGATGCGGCTGAATGGTAGCAATCGCCCAGTCCTCATGCCTTCATGGATGATGCGGCAAAATTGCCCTCGAAACCCCAGTACGGCCCTCCACCTCAAAAATCTGGAACCCATGAGGAACGAAGGGAGCCGGGTCAATGGGAATGTTGGCCATGGTCGATGTCGAAGCTTCCGATGAACTGACCACCAATGCCCGCTCTAGCGATGGTGAGGCACACGGCGAGCTTGCCGAGGTAGAAACAGTGGAATAGGAAGAGTTGGTAAGAACAGAGGAATGCGAGGAGGCAGCCTGTGGTCGCGGTTGGAAATTTGGAAATAGGCCCTTGACCAGCTCCGCAAATGACGAGACATGCCTTATCGGCTGAGCTGGGCCGACACATTTGAACCAGGCCTCCACCTCACCATCAGCCCAGGCCGCCTCGGGCGGGCTCGCGAAAGAATCGAACTGTATAGAAGGCCATAGCGCAGGTAGCTTTGGAACCATGCAGTTACGTGCAAAGTGACCTTGCCCTCCACATGCAAAACACACTACGTTCGCACGAGAAGCAGAACGTTGCGACATTTGTGGCTGATTAAGCGACCCATAACCCTCAGAATTAAGAGAGGGGGAATTCAAAGCTTGCCGCTGATTGACAGTGGATTGAATGGGACCCGATAAACGCTCAAAAACCGATCGACCATTTCTGACCACCGTGCTGTAACTCCGACGATTGCCGGAATTGTCGACGACCGCCTTTCCATTTCTACCCACCAAGTTCCATTCAGCATCTAGTTCTTTGTAAAAAACTTGTTCTTCCCTAAACCAATTTGGCCCACCATAATTCCACAAACTAAAAACAACCTCAAAATCTTGCTCAACAATTCTGCCATTGTTGTTAATCTCAAAACCAACAGACTTAGAGGCCACCGAAAACTTGAAAGTTCTATCCCTCAAGAGACGAACCCTAAAACCTTGAGCATAACCTCCAAACATAGCCAGGAGAGAGACACTAACCGTGTGCACAACAAGCTTGAAGGTTGCGCGACAGAAAGAAACCTCCAAGATGAATTCTTGTTGACGAAAGCCAGGAGAGAACACCACTGGATGACCAAACTTGGTTCTCATATCCGCTTGGAACTTTCTGCCACGATCAAAGTTGAGGGCAAAAGGAGCCATCTTTGGATGTGGCTGCCGAGGCCGGAGTGGCCGTCGACAGGAGAGGTGGCCGCCGGGGCCGGAGTGGCCACCGGCGCAAAATCGCCTTGGAGTCGCCTAGGAGGAGCCTAGGAGCCTAGTGGCACTTGGTCGATACTGCTCAAGAGAATATTTATAACAAAAGGCCTCGAAGGCTGCCTTCCAGCAATAGCTTACGGATAAACCCAGTGGGTCGAATTGTTCGGACTAATCCTACCAAGTCTTAAGAGAAAACATGAAATGAAAGATACATAACAACGCCTAAGGTGCAGCAAGCGGAGCAGGTGGCACGACGGGGTCAACAGGGCCGGCTGCTGGGGGCGCCAGATGGGTCTCGGCCTGGTCGCTTCCTGCAGCAGACGGCTCCGTCCCGCTGGGCCCGCTCTTAGAGGCCTGATCGGGCTGGTAGCGAGCAGACGGCTCCGCCTCATGGGAGCTGGCTTCCTCATTGCTGTCTTCGTCGTCCTCGCCATCGTCGCTTGAGGTGATCTCCTCATCCAGCTCCTCCGGGTCCGCCAGGTCCAGCCCAAAGTTGTCGGGTGGCACCACATGGCTGTTTTCATCCAACTCTGGAATGAAAATAGTCGTGTCGGTGTAATCGGCGAGGGAGGGGGCACGCTTGACAAGATCTCCTCGTATCGCGGCCAGCTCGGACTCGGCTTCCAAGCGGAAGGTCGCCAGCTGGGCAAGGTCCAGGTCCGGATACCAGCCCTTGGAGAATTCCAGGGCTGTCCGGGCACCGGCACTCGCTGCAGCGCCCTTCCGGCCTCGAAGCGGCGGCCAGCCACCTCCAACCAGTCGGCAGTCCGGCTGGGAGTGTGGAGTACTGGGACGTCTGGCCAGAGGGCGGCCAGTACTTGGGCCCCAGCATGTTGCAGGCGGTGGAGCAGGCGGTGGGCCGGCTGGAGGCGCGCCTTGACAGCAAGAAGTTGTTCGGTGGGAGTCCGGGGTGCAGTGGGCGCGATCACTCGGCCCGCCTCGTGCCTCTCATCGCGCTAGGCCTCAATAGTCTGGCTGGCGGCAACATAATGGCCAGGGAAGAATTCTGCGCCAAGAACTAGACAATGAGTCGGAAAAAAGAAAGCTGGTCGTAGCAGACGGAAAGCACAAGAAAGCAGGGCAGGCGGCTTATCGTCGACCATGTCTACAATGGCCCCGTAGTCGTCTTGCAGAGCCGCCTCCTTCTTGGCCCAGTTCGAGCGCTCGGTCTCGAATTCAGCCCGAAGGAGCACCTCGGCGTCCGCCAGCTTCCCAAGCTCCGCCCTGTGCGTAGCCGACTAGTCTGCCAGTTCCTAGGCCAGGCGGTCACGGTCCTAGGTGGAGAGGTTGCGCTCCCGCTCCTTGGCGGCAAGTTCCCCCTGAACCCCGCCTAGGTGGTTGCGGAGGTTGGTCGCGGTCGCTGGCAAGAGAAGAGAAAGAGCGTCAGCATCAGCAAAAAGATGCTACTTCTTGAGCTTGTGTTGTATTCCCTCGAAGAGGAAAGGTAGATGCAGCACAGTAGCGTAAGAATTTCCCTCAGTTTTTGAGAACCAAGGTATCAATCCAGTAGGAGACCACGTGCGAGTCCCTCGCACCTGCACAAACAAATAAGAACTTCGCAGCCAACGCGATAAGGGGTTGTCAATCCCTTTACGGTCACTTACAAAAATGAGATCTGATGGAGATGATAGTTTATATTTTTGGTATTTTTAGTTTATAAGAACAGCATATAAAAGCGTAAAAAGTAAAGTAGATGTAGATTGATATGTTGAGAATAGACCCAGGGGCCATAGTGTTCTCTAGTGGCTTCTCTCATGATAGCGATATTTTACGGCGGGTAAACAAATTACTGTCGAGCAATTGATAGAAAAGGGAATAATATGAGACTATCTAGGCATGATCATTGTATATAGGCATCACGTCTGAGACAAGTAGACCGACTCCTACCTGCATCTACTACTATTACTCCACACAGCGACCGCTATCCAGCATGCATCTAGTGTATTGAGTTCATAAGAACAGAGTAACACCTTAAGCAAGATGACATGATGTAGAGGGATAAACTCAAGCAATATGATATAAACCCCATCTTTTTATCCTCAATGCCAACAATACAATACGTGCCTTGCTGCCCCTACTGTCACTGGGAAAGGACACCGCAAGATTGAACCCAAAGCCAAGCACTTCTCCCATTGCAAGAACTATAGATCTAGTAGGCCAAACCAAACCAAAAATTCGAAGAGACTTGCAAGGATATTATGAGCACATATAAAAAGTTCAGAGAAGAACCAAACATCTTTCATAGATAACCTTGATCATAAAGTCACAATTCATCGGATCTCGACAAACACACGGCAAAAAGAGATTACATCAAATAGATCTCCTCGAAGACCGAGGAGAACTTTGTATTGAGATCCAGAGAGAGAGAAGAAGCCATCTAGATACTAGCTATGGACCCGAAGGTCTATGGTAAACTACTCACAACTCATGGTGAGGGCGATGATGATGATGATGAAGACCTCCGTGATGGATCCCCCTCCGGTGGAGGTCCAGAATAGGATCCAAGATGGGATCTTCACAGGAACAGAATGTACGGTGGTGGAATTAGGGTTTTCTCTCTGTTCACGGAGGTTCTGGGGTATGTAGACTTATATAGGAAGAAGGAGGGCATCGGGGGATGCTCGAGGGGGCCACGAGGCAGGGGGCGCACCGCCCACCCTCGTGGGCCACCTCTTGATCCCCTGACGCGGATGTCAAGCTCCGCGTGCGTGAGTTTCTCCAAAAATATCTCTCGCGAAGGTTTCATTCCGTTTGGACTCCGTTTGATATTATTTTTCTGCAAAACCCTGAAACAGGCAAAAACAGCAATCTGGACTAGGCCTTTGGGTTAGTAGGTTAGTCCCAAAAATGATATAAAAGTGAATGATAAAGCCCATTAAACATCCAAGACTTCATAAATAATAACATGGAACAATCAAAAATTATAGATACGTTGGAGACGTATCAAGCATCCCCAAGCTCACTTCCTGCTCGTCCTCGAGTAGGTAAATGATAAAGAAAGAAATTTTTATGTGGAATGCTAACCAATATAGTTTTTCAATGTAATTCTCTTAATTGTGGCATGAATGTTCAGATCTGAAAGATTCAAGATAAAAGTCTATATTGACATAAGAAACAATAATACTTCAAGCATACTAACAAAGCAATCATGTCTTCTCAAAATACTATGGCTAAAGAAAGTTATCCCTACAAAATCATATAGTCTGGCTATGCTCCCTCTTCATCACACAAAATATTCATATCATGCACAACCCCGATTTCAGCCAAGCACTTGTTTTCATACTCTATCTTTTCAAACCTTTCAACTTTCACGCAATACATAAGCATGAGCCATGGATATTGCACTATGGGTGGAATAGAGGTGGTTGTGGAGAAGACAAAAAGGAGGGAGATAGTCTCACATCGACTAGGCGTATCAACGGGCTATGGAGATGCCCATCAATAGATATCAATGTGAGTGAATAGGGATTGCCATGCAACGGATGCACTAGAGCTAAATATGAATGAAAGCTCAACAAAAGAAACTAGTGGGTGTGCATCTAACTTGCTTGCTCACGAAGACCTAGGGCATTTGAGGAAGCCCATCGTTGGAATATACAAGCCAAGTTCTATAATGAAAATTCCCACTAGTATATGAAAGTGACTAAGCATGAGACTCTCTACAATGAAGAACATGGTGCTACTTTGAAGCACAAGTGTGGAAAAAGATAGTAGCAATTGTCCCCTTTTTCTTTTTTTTCTTTTTTTTTCCTTTTTTGGGCCTTTCTTTTTTCATTGGCCTTTCTTTTTCTTTTTTTGCGGAGGGGCTTTATAGATTCAGCCTTTCCTCCCATGGGACAATGCTCTAATAATGATGATCATCACACTTTCATTACAACTCGATACTACAACAACAAAGTATGACTCTATATGAATGCCTCCGGTGGTGTACCGGTATGTGCAATGAAACAAGAGTGACATTTATGAAAAATTATGCATGGTGGCTTTGCCACAAATACGATGTCAACTACATGATCATGCAATGGCAATATGACAATATGATGCGTGTCATATGAATGGAACGGTGGAAAGTTGCATGGCAATATATCTCGGAATGGCTATGGAAATGCCATGATAGGTAGGTATGGTGGCTGTTTTGAGGAACAATATGGTGGCTTTTTTGAGGAAGGATATATAGTGGGTTTATGGCACCGGCGAAAGTTGCGCGGTACAAGAGAGGCTAGCAATGGTGGAAGGGTGAGAGTGCGTATAATCCATGGACTCAACATTAGTCATAAGGACTCATATACTTATTGCAAAAATCTACTAGTCATCAAAACAAAGCAATCAACGCATGCTCCTAGGGGGAGGTTGGTAGGAGTTAACCATCGTGCACCCCCGACCTCCACACAAAGGCTGTCACTCTACAAATACCTCATGCTCTAACTTTGTCACATAGCGGTTCACCATACGTGCATGCTACGGGAATCACTAACCTTAACACAAGTATTTCTCAATTTCATAATAACTCCACTAGCATGACTCTAATATCACTATCCTCATATCTCAAAACAATTATCAAGCATCCAACATCTCATTCTATTCAATGCACTTAGTGTGAATTTTTATTATTACATTGACATTGGATGTCTATCATGTGAAGACTAGTTTATTTATCCTAAACACATTACCATGCTGTTTTAATAGACTCTCAAATAGATATAAGTGAAGCATGAGAGTTCAACAATTTCTACAAAATATTACCACCACCGTGCTCTAAAAGATATAAGTGAAGCGCTAGAGCAAAAACTATTCAACTCAAAAGATATAAGTGAAGCACATAGAGTGTTCTAACAATTTCTAGGCCATATTTAACTCTCTCAAATAGATGTGTCCCGAAAGGATTATTGTGGCAAACTAACAAGCAAAGACTCAAATTATACAAGACGCTCCAAGCAAAACACATATCATGTTGTGAATAAAAATATAGCTCCAAGTATAGTTACCGATTGATGAAGACGAAAGAGGGGATGCCTTCCCGGGGAATCCCCAAGCTTAGGCTTTTGATTATCTTGAATTCCTTGGGTGCCATGGGAATCCCCAAGCTTAGGCCTTTGCTGCTCCTTGTTCCATAGTCCATCAAAGCAATACTCAAAACTTGAAAACTTCACAACACAAAACTTAGACAAAAATTCTCGTGAGCTCCGTTAGTGTAAGAAAGCAAACCACTACTCAAAGGTGCAGCAATGAATTCATTCTTTGTTTATATCGGTGTTAAACCTACTGTATTCCAACTTCTCTATGTTTCATATCCTCCAATACTACTCATAGATGCATCGGAATAAGCACAACACACGAAAAACAGAATCTGCCAAAAACAGAACTGTTTGTAGTAATCTGCAGGTTTCGCCTACTTCTGGAACTCCACAAAATTCAAACTAAATTGGTAAATTTGTGTAATTTGTCTACCAATCATCTGCAAAAAGAATCAACTAAATAGTACGCTCCAGTAAAATCTGAAGACCACTTAGCGAGCGCTAACGATTCTGTTTTTCACAGCAAGATCATATAAACTTCACACAAGTCATCCCAAAGGTTCTACTTGGCACAAACACTAAACAAAACATGAGACCACATCTAATCAGAGCCTAGATGCAATATTTATTCCTAACAGCAACAAAAGCAAAAAAATATAAAGTTGGGTTGCCTCCCAACAAGCGCTATCGTTTTACGCCCCTAGGTAGGCACGATACAAGATAAATCTAGGTATTGTCATCTTTGGAAGGCAATCCATAAGTGGCTCTCATGATAGATTCATATGGTAATTTGATTTTCTTTCTAGGAAAGTGTTCCATGCCTTTCCTTAACGGAAATTGGAATCTAATATTTCCTTCCTTCATATCAATAATTGCACCAATCGTTCTAAGGAAAGGTCTACCAAGAATAATAGGACATAAAGGATTGCAATCTATATCAAGAACAATGAAATATACGGGCACATAATTCTTATTGGAAACAATAAGAACATCATTAATTCTTACCATAGGTTTCTTAATAGTGGAATCCGCAAGATGCAAATTTAAAGAACAATCATCAAGCTCATGGAACCCTAGCAAATCACACAAAGTTTTCGGGATAGTGGAGAGACTAGAACACAAATCACACAAAGCATAGCATTCATGATCTTTTACTTTTATTTTGATAGTAGGTTCCTATTCATCATAAAGCTTTCTAGGGATAGAAACTTCTAATTCAAGTTTTTCTTCATAAGATTGCATCAAAGCATCAACTATGTGTTTGGAGAAAGCTTTATTTTGACTATAAGCATGCGAAGAATTTAGTACGGATTGCAACAAGGAAATATAATCAATCTAAGAGCAATTGTCATAATTGAATCCCTTGAAATCCAAAGTAGGGGGTTCATCACTATGCAATGTTTTAATCTCTTCACTCCCGCTTTTAACAATTTTAACATCAAGATCTAAAAACTCTGAATCACTGGGACACCTTAAAGCAGAATTATCTCCAATCCTATCTTCATCAAGATTAATACTAGAAAAAAAGGATCTAATAGGAGACACATCAATAACTTTTAGAACTTCATCTTTATATTCATGATAACTAGAAGAACACGATTTAATATAATCTTCTCTTTTAGCACGCATCCTAGCTGTTCTTTCTTTGCATTCATCAATGGAAATTCTCATGGCTTTGAGAGACTCATTGATATCATGCTTAGGTGGGATAGATCTAAGTTTCAAAGAATCAACATCAAGAGTAATTCTATCCACACTTCTAGCCAATTCATCAACCTTAAGCAATTTCTCTTCAAGCAAAGCATTGAAATTCTTTTGCGATATCATAAACTCCTTAACACTAGTTTCAAATTCAGAAGGCATCTTGCCATAAGAGTTGTTGTAGGAAATACCATAATTATTAGAGGAATTACTAGGAAAAGGCCTAGGATTAAAATTACCTTTATAAGCATTGTTACCAAAATTATTCCTACCAACAAAATTCACATCCAAAGATTCATTGTTATTCTCAATCAAAGTGGACAAAGACATATCATTAGGATCAGAAGAAGCACTCTTAGCAGCAAGCAATTTCATAAGTTCATCGATCTTTCCACTCAAAACACTAATTTCTTCGATAGCATGCACATTTTTACTAGTAGATCTTTCGGTGTGCCATTGAAAATAATTAACCATAATATTATCTAGGAGTTTGGTAGCTTCTCCTAAGGTGGTTTTCATGAAAGTGCCTCCGGCTGCCGAATCTAAAAGATTTCTAGAAGAAAAATTCAAGCCAGCATAAAAGTTCTGAATAATCATCCATAGATTCAAACCATGTGTAGGGCAATTATGTATCATCAATTTCATTCTCTCCCAAGCTTGTGCAACATGCTCATGATCTAGTTGCTTAAAATTCATTATATCGTTTCTAAGAGAGGTGATCTTAGCAAGAGGGAAATACTTAGAGATAAAAGCATCTTTGCACTTATTCCACGAATCAATACTATTTCTAGGCAAAGAGGAAAACCAAGTTTTAGCACGATCTCTAAGTGAAAACGGAAATAACTTCAATTTAACAATATCGTTATCCGTATCCCGTTTCTTTTGCATGTCACACAAATCAACAAAGTTCTTTAGATGGGTAGTGGCATCTTCACTAGGAAGGCCGGAGAATTGATCTTTCATGACAAGATTCAACAAAGCAGCATTGATCTCACAAGATTCAGCATCGGTAATAGGAGCAATCGGAGTGCTAATAAAACCATTGTGTTGGTATTGGAGAACTCACACAATTTGCTATTGTTCTGAGCCATAGTGACAAACAAGCAATCCAACACATGCAAGCAAACAAGAAGCAAGCGAACGATAAACACACGGCGGAAGAAGGGCAAATAAAAGGCAAGGGTGAAGTGGGGGAGAGGAAAACAAGAGGCAAATAAATGTAATGCGAAGGATAAGGGTTTGTGATAGGTACTTGGTATCTGACTTTTGCGTAAGCCTCCCAGGCAACGGCGCCAGAAATTCTTCTTGCTACTTCTTGAGCTTGCGTTGTATTCCCTCGAAGAGGAAAGGGAGATGCAGCACAGTAGCGTAAGTATTTTCCTCGGTTTTTGAGAACCAAGGTGTCAATCCAGTAGGAGACCACGCGCGAGTCAACGCGATAAGGGGTTGTAAATCCCTTTACGGTCACTTACGAAAGTGAGATCTGATAGAGATGATAGTTTATATTTTTGGTATTTTTAGTTTATAAGAACAGCAAATAAAAGCATAAAAAGTGAAGTAGCTGTGGATTGATATGTTGAGAATAGACCAGGGGGCCATAGTGTTCTCTAGTGGCTTCTCTCATGATAGCGATATTCTACGGCGGGTAAACAAATTACTCTCGAGCAATTGATAGAAAAGTGAATAATTATGAGACTATGTAGGCATGATCATTGTATATAGGCATCACGTCTGAGACAAGTAGATCGACTCCTGCCTGCATATACTACTATTACTCCACACATCGACCGATATCCAGCATGCATCTAGTGTATTGAGTTCATAAGAACAGAGTAACGCCTTAAACAAGATGACATGATGTAGAGGGATAAACTCAAGCAATATGATATAAACCCCATCTTTTTATCCTCGATGGCAACAATACAATACATGCCTTGCTGCCCCTACTGTCACTGGAAAAGGACACCGCAAGATTGAACCCAAAGCCAAGCACTTCTCCCATTGCAAGAACTATAGATTTAGTAGGCCAAAACAAATCAATAATTCGAAGAGACTTGCAAGGATATTATGAGCACACATACAAAGTTCAGAGAAGAACCAAATATCTTTCATAAATAACCTTGATCATAAACTCACAATTCATCGGATATCGACAAACACACCGCAAAAAGAGATTACATCGAATAGATCTCCTCGAAGACCGAGGAGAACTTTCTATTTCGATCTAGATAGAGAGAGAAGAAGCCATCTAGATACTAGCTATGGACCCGAAGGTCTGTGGTAAACTAGTCACAACTCATGGTGAGGGTGATGATGATGATGAAGAAGACCTCCGTGATGGATCCCCCTACGGTGGAGCTGCTGAACAGGCTCCAAGATGGGATCTTCACGGGAACAGAAGGTACGGCGGTGGAATTAGGGTTTTCTCTCTGTTCACGGAGGTTCTGGGGTACGTAGACTTATATAGCAAGAAGGAGGGCACTGGGGGACGCTCGAGGTAACCTCGAGGCAGGGGGCGCGCCCTGGGAAGGCGGGAGCCCCCCACCCTCGTGGACCACCTCTTGATCCACTGACGTGGTTCTCAAGCTCCGCGTGCGTGATTTTCTCCAAAAATATCTCTCGCGAAGGTTTCATTCAATTTGGACTCTGTTTGATATTCTTTTTCTGCAAAACCTTGCAACAGTCAAAAAACAGCAATCTGGACTTGGCCTTTGGGTTAGTAGGTTAGTCCCAAAAATGATATAAAAGTGAATGATAAATCCCATTAAACATCCAAGACTTCATAAATAATAGCATGGAACAATCAAAAATTATAGATATGTTGGAGACGTATCAAAAGACAAGACAACCTTGGAGTTCCATGCCGCCTGCTCAACAGCCGGCTTGGAACTCGGGGACTACACCCAGCGGGTGCGCTTACGCGCCCCCGCAAGGAAGAAAAGAAAACACTTACCCTAGCTGTCGCCAGGGCAGTCCTCAGTTGCGCCAGCTCCTGACGCTGGGAGTTGAAGGCCGCCACCCGAAGATTCTGGTAATCCTGTAGCATGACACAAGTTAGCCCACAAAGTAATACCTTGGAGTTCCAAGCCGCCTGCTCAACAGCCGGCTCAGAACTCGGGGACTACACCTAGTGGATGCGCTCACGCGCCCCCACGGAAGAAATTGAAGGAATAAAAAAAACAAGGAGTCAACGTACCCGAACGGAAGTTCGCGTGGCCAGGAACTCCCACAAAACTTTCTGCACGACCTCGCCCAGAGAATTGAAGCGGTCGAGGACGTCTCGCGACGCGACAATCAACGCACCGCCACCTCCGGGCGTCCAGCCTGGCGGCGCCGCGCTGGTGGCCTCGTTCTCCGGCGACGACGAGCTGGTGGCGCCTGCCTCTACTCGTCGCGGCGCTGAGACCACCTTCGCAGGACGCGGACGGGCGGGGGCTCAGGGGGTTGGCTGTGGGCCTGTCACCAGCACGTCTTCTGCCGGCGGCACCTCTGCTCCCGCGGGCCGGCTGTCCTGCGTCCCAGCAGGCAGCGCGGGAGGAGTCACCGTTGTTTCTAGGGCGGCGCGACCGTCTCCCTCATTGTTGAGAGCCGACTGCTCGTCAGCAGCCAGCACTTGGATTGACGGCTCCAGAGAGCCCATGTCCTGGGGGTTGGCATGGTCCGCCGGCTGCTGGAGGCTCGCCTCCTGCTCCCGGACTTGGGCGGCGGAGTCCGCCTAGGCCTTGGTGGCTGCCTCGGCCTCCGCCTTGGCAGCGGCATCAGCATTCGCCCGCTCACGGGCCGCGGCCTCCTGCTCCTCACGCGCCTCACGGGCGTTCCTCTCTGTCGCCTCCCGGAGCGCGGTGGCAGGATCCATGCGGCGCGACGCAGGGGGCGCATCCGTGCCCCCAACCACAGAGCCCACAGGCGCCCACGAGAGAGAAAGCGGAGCGCTGTTCAGGATTCCCAAGAAGACAGCAAATCAGCCACGAAGGGGGCGAAGGAATAAAACGAATGCAAAAAAGAAAAGAGAACACGGTACTTACCCGGATACAACTGGCCTAGGTTTGGGAACCCTAGGAAGGACTGCTTTGGCGGCCGCCTCCTGGCGTTTGGTGGTGGCGGCTGATAGCCTGAGCTTCTTGGGCTTGCCACCTGTCGGCCCGGCAGAGGACCGGCATTTTACGATGCCGGCTGCGATTGACAGCCCTGCCTGGTAGCTGCCACGCCCAGGCGGGTTCGCCTCTCGGACGCGAATCGGCGCTTCCTCCTCCTCCTCCTCCTCGTCCGGCCAGTTCTCGACGCCGCCTTCTGACGGGCCGTCTGCTAGCTGGCCCCCGCCGCCTGTTACCTCCTCCTCCTCCATAGCAGCGGCCCCAAGATCAGGGTCGCTCGTATCGCTCTGGGAGCGGTCTGGTAGCAGAGGGCGGCCCGGCTGGTCGGAACCCGGCTCTGGCTGGACGGGGAAGATCTGTAGGCAACGCAAGGGTCAGGCGGCTGGGACAGGCAGAGGAAGAAAAGAAGAATAAGGTAACAGAGAGCTCACCGCAGGCAGCTGGTTGTTGCGGCTGTACGACGGCTTGCCGAAGGCCCAGCCCGAGTCGGAGAGCTTGCAGCTGGAGACAGAGTTCACCAAGTAGGCCACCTCCTTGTATGGCATCTGCTTGGTGCAGGTCCGGCTCGGGTCCCGGCGCCCACTCATATCGCAGATGAGATGTGGGCAGGACTGCAACGGCAGCACCCGGTGCTCCACTAAGGTTAGCAAGAGGTCAGAGAACACTAGGCCCTCGTTGTCCCGCAACTCTCGGAGGCGCCGCACGGCGATGGAAGCCCCTTGTGTGAGGGAGACTGGCCGGGTCTTCCAGGAGGCGCGGGGCTCGGAAGGCGGGCCGGGTGCCCAGACCGGCAGGCCATTTAAATCATGCACGGGGTCAACGTTGGAGACGTAGAAGTACGTCTTCTGCCACAGCTTCACCGACAGCACGAGCTGAGGCGGCGGGAAGTAGTTCTTAGCCCCGCTGCGCTTCACCGTGATGCATCCACTGTTGGGAACGTAGTAGAATTTTAAAATTTTCTATGCATCACCAAGATCAATCTACAGAGTCGTCTAGCAACGAGGGATAGGGGAGTGCATCTACATACCCTTGTAGATCGCGCGCGGAAGCGTTCAAGAGAACGGGGTTGATGGAGTCGTACTCGTCGTGATCCAAATCACCGATGATCGAGCGCCGAACGGAAGACACCTCCACATTCAACACACGTACGGTTGGGAGAGACGTATCCTCTTTCTTGATCTAGCAAGGGGGAGGAGAGGTTGATGGAGATCCAGCAGCACGACGGCGTGATGGTGGAAGCAGCGGGGATCTCGGCAGGGCTTCGCCAAGCTCAACGAGAGGGAGAGGTGTTGCAGGGGGAGAGGGAGGCGCCAGGGGCTTGGGTGCGCAGCCCTCCCTCCCCCCGTATATATAGGGGGCCCTAGGGGAGGCTCCGGCCCCTAGAGATCCAATCTCAAGGAGGGGGCCGGCGGCCAAGGGGGGGAACTTGCCCCTCAAGTCAGGTGGGGCGCCCCCCACCCCTAGGGTTTCCAACCCTAGGCGCAGGGGGAGGCCCATGGGGGGCGCACCAGCCCACCAGGGGCTGGTTCCCTTCCCACTTCAGCCCATGGGGCCCTCCGGGATAGGTGGCCCCACCCGATGGACACCCGACACCCTTTCGGTGGTCCCGATACAATACCGATGACCCCCAAAACTTTCCTGGTAGCCGAAACTGGACTTCCTATATACAAATCTTCACCTCCGGACCATTCCGGAACTCCTCGTGACGTCCGGGATCTCATCCGGGACTCCGAACAACTTTCGGGTTACCGCATACTAATATCTCTACAACCCTAGCATCACTGAACCTTAAGTGTGTAGACCCTACGGGTTCGGGAGACACGCAGACATGACCGAGACGACTCTCATGTCGATAACCAATAGCGGGATCTGGATACCCATGTTGGCTCCCACATGCTCCATGATGATCTCATCGGATGAACCACGATGTCAAGGATTCAATCAATCCCGTATACGATTCCCTTTGTCTATCGGTATAGTACTTGCCCGAGATTCGATCGTCGGTATACCGATACCTTGTTCAATCTCGTCATGGCAAGTCTCTTTACTCGTTCCGTAACACATCATCCCGTGACCAACCCCTTACTCACATTGAGCTCATTATGATGATGTCTTACCGAGTGGGCCCAGATATACCTCTCCGTCATACGGAGTGACAAATCCCAGTCTCGGTTCGTGCCAACCCAACAGATGCTTTCGGAGATACCCGTAATGTACCTTTATAGTCACCTAGTTACGTTGTGATGTTTGGCAGACCCAAAGCATTCCTACGGTATCCGGGAGTTGCACAACCTCATGGTCTAAGGAAAGGATACTTGACATTGGAAAAGCTTTAGCATATGAACTACACGATCTTGTGCTAGGCTTAGGATTGGGTCTTGTCCATCACATCATTCTCATAATGATGTGATCCCGTTATCAATGATATCCAATGTCCATGGTCAGGAAACCGTAACCATCTTTTGATCAACGAGCTAGTCAACTAGAGGCTTACTAGGGACACATTGTAGTCTAAGTATTCACACTTGCATTACTGTTTCCGGATAATACAATTAAAGCATGAACAATAGAAAATTATAATGAACAAGGAAATATAATAATAACCATTTTATTATTGCCTCTAGGGCATATTTCCAACAGTCTCCCACTTGCACTAGAGTCAATAATCTAGTTACATTGTGATGAATCGAACACCCATAGAGTTCTGGTGTTGATCATGTTTTGCCCGTGAAAGAGGTTTAGTCAATGGATCTGCGACATTCAGATCTGTATGCACTTTACAAATATCTATGTCTCCATCTTGAATATAATTCCAGATGGAGTTTCAAACGGCTCCTTGGCAATGGCAATAGCTCCAGTGTTGTCACAGAAGAGAGTCATCGGACCCGACGCCCTTGGAATAACTCCTAGGTCGGTGATGAACTCCTTCATCCAGACTCCTTCCTGCGCTGCTTCGGAAGCAGCTATGTACTCCGCTTCACATGTAGATGCCGCCACGACGTTTGCTTGCAACTGCACCAGCTGACTGCCCCTCCATTCAAAATATACATGTATCCGGTTTGTGACTTGGAGTCATCCAGATCTGTGTCGAAGCTAGCATCAACGTAACCCTTTACGACGAGCTCTTCGTCACCTCCATAAACGAGAAACATATCTTTAGTCCTTTTCAGGTACTTCAGGATGTTCTTGACCGTTGTCTAGTGTTCCATACCGGGATCACTTTGGTACCTCCCCACCAAACTTATGGCAAGGTTCACATCAGGTCTGGTACACAGCATGGCATACATAATAGAACCTATGGCCGAGGCATAGGGGATGACACTCATATTTTCTCTATCTTCTGCCGAGGTCGGGCATTGAGCTGTGCTCAATCTCATACCTTGCAATACTGGCAAGAACCCTTTCTTGGATTGATCCATATTGAACTTCTTCAATATCTTGTCAAGATATGTGCTTTGTGAAAGACCAATGAGGCGTCTTGATCTATCTCTATAGATCTTTATGCCTAATATGTAAGCAGCTTCTCCAAGGTCCTTCATTGAAAAACAATTATTCAAGTAGGCCTTTATGCTTTGCAAGAGTTCTACATCATTTCCCATCAGCAATATATCATCCACATATAATATGAGAAATTCTATAGAGCTCCCACTCACTTTCTTGTAAATACAGGCTTCTCCCAAAGTCTGTATAAACCCAAACGCTTTGATCACCTCATCAAAGCGAATGTTCCAACTCCGAGATGCTTGCACCAGCCCATAGATTGAGCGCTGGAGCTTGCATACCTTGTTAGCATTGTCAGGGTCGACAAAACCTTCCGGCTGCATCATATACAGTTCTTCCTTGAGGAAGCCATTAAGGAATGTTGTTTTGACGTCCATTTGCCATATCTCATAATCATAGAATGCGGCAATTGCTAACATGATTCGGACGGACTTCAGCATCGCTACGGGAGAGAAAGTCTCGTCGTAGTCAATTCCTTGAACTTGTCGATAACCTTTAGCGACAAGTCGAGCCTCATAGATGGTCACATTACCATTTGCGTCAGTCTTCTTCTTAAAGATCCATTTATTTTCTATGGTGTGCCGATCATCGGGCAAGTCCACCAAAGTCCATACTTTGTTATCATACATGGATCCTATCTCGGATTTCATGGTCGCAAGCCATTTGTTGGAATCCGGGCCCGCCATCGCTTCTTCATAGTTCGAAGGTTCACCGTTGTCCAACAACATGATTTCCATGATAGGGTTGCCATACCACTCTGGTGCGGAACATGTCCTTATGGACCTACGAAGTTCTGCAGTAACTTGATCTGAAGCTTCATGATCATTATCATTGTGGGGACCCCGACTTAGAAGTCGAGATCACCGAATGCACGTGTACAGTGATCCCAGAGATCAATGCTCACTGAACACACAGAAGCTGAATAACAAGAGTCTTATATCCATACATATCGTCTTACACAAATTATGGCCATTATGGCCAAGTCTTACATAGATAAAGCCTCAAGGGCTGAATAGCAAATAACTCAAATAGCGGAAGTCTTCGATAATAGGTAGAACCCATGCCATCTGCCTTAACCCTACAGGCATTCTGACTGGGATAGTGTCCTAGTTCGCATGTTCGTCTCCAAAGAACTCTTCACCATATTCCTGTTCCTCCATGCCTGGCCAATTAAATAACCAGTGGCAAGCCAATGAGTACTTTGAATGTACTCGCAAGCAACCCATGATGTGGTTCAAAGTAACAGTGCAATTGAACAATAATGAGCAATCTAGCAAGGGGCTAGAATAAATATTCTACCATCAAGTTTATGCATCAATAAACTCGTGTAACCTCGAAGACAGGTTACCGATATCAACATGAATATGATTCAACTCATCAAGTCAAGTCACCACCTTGACTCATCATATTCATACTTTCACCGATGAAGTAAAATTCTGGACATAGTTTAAGTAGCACCACCCAACTGTCCATGACCGTGGACACGGCTATTCGAATAGTTTTACACTCTGCAGAGGTTGCGCACTTTACCCACAAGATCCGGGAAGCTTTCGTGTCATCCACGATCCCGCAGTACCTCAAGTACTCGGGGGAAGCACCCGGTCATTATCTTTCCTTAGACGACACAAACATAGAGTCCACTCGTTGGTACACGGCCCTCGGGTACAAACAATAGATCACGGGACTTGCCCTAATTTCAATGTCACGCGTACCCGAAGGGACCAACTGTGTGTCCGGTACCCTGTAAAAACAGTCATGGCCGTCTATCCAAGCACGACCCCGTCCCGGGAAAGACCTCAAGTCTTCCCGTCACTAGTAATGCGGGCACCATGTGAAAGCACATTTGCTCCCTGGGTGGTTTTGGTAATTAATGACAATATACTTTGTGGTTGGACTAATGCTTTTATCAAGTATGTTTCAGGAAATTCAATCACATTGGCATGGCAAAAGGACTAAAGAAGGTGACCCCTCAAAATGCTAAGACAAGCATTGGCAAAAGCTCAAGACTCCATTTTTGGTTTAGTGATCCAAGATCACATTGAGTCCATAGGAAAAGCCAATACTATTAAAAGGGGATGAGGTTATGATGATGATCTGGTTGCTCAAGTGCTTAGTGATACATCTCCTAAACAATCAGCAACTTTCACTGCCATATACACTCATAAGTAATCTCGGTCCCACCGATATTCCAAACTCAGTCACACCGAGATGAACCACCTCAGCCATAAGCCAAACCCTAGTAAACTCGGATTTTCCGATTCTGAAATCGGTTTCACCGAAACATGAGTTGCCAAGGTTCTGTAACCTTCTGTCATCAAATCGGTGTCACCGAGATGATGAAGTCGGTCCCACCGAAACTGGCATGCTCTTGTCATTGCACGAATCGGACTAACCGAGATTGTATATTCGGTCCCACCGAAAACCCCAACGTTCACATTATTTGAACTTTCGGTCTCACCGAGTTGTCCACTTCGGTCCCACCGAGATTGCTCAAATGTGTGTAACGGTTGGATTTTGTGTGGAGGCTATTTATACCCCACCACCCCCTCTTCATTCGTGGAGAGAGCCATCAGAAAGAACTACCACTCCTACCTTACATTTCTGAGAAGAGAACTACCTACCCTTGTGTTGAGATCAAGTTGCTCCACTCCCACCATATGAAGCTTGATCTCTAACCTTTCCAAGTTGCTTTCCACTCAATCCTTTCTTCCACCACAGCCAAATCAGTGAGGAGAGTTGAGTGTTGGGGAGATTATCATTTGAAGCACAAGAGCAAGGAGTTCATCGTCATCTACAACATCTATTACCTTTTGGAGGGTGGTGCCTCCTAGATTGGTTAGGTGTCGCTTGGGAGCCTCCGTCATCGAGATGTGGAGTTGAACCAAGAAGTTTGTAAGGGCAAGGAGATCGCCTACTTCGTGAAGATCTACCCCGAGTAAGGCTAGCCCTCCGTGGGCGTAGGCCATGATGGAATAGACAAGGTTGCTTCTTTGTGGACCCTTCGTGGACTCGCGCAGCCGTTACGCTCCGTGGGTTGAAGTCTCCATCATCGTGGATGTACGATAGCACCACCTATCGGAACCACGGGAAAAATCATTGCGTCTCCAAATTGTGTTTGATCTTCTCCACTTCTCTTTACTACTTGTGCAATTTACTTTCCGCTGCCCATACTCTAGAATTGCATGTGTAGTGTGCTACTTGACTTGTGTGTTATGCAAAATCTGCCAAAATATGTCCTTGTTAAAAGACAGAATTTTTTTCTTGTCGAGTAGTCTAATCACCCCCCCTCTAGACACTCTCACCTTCTTCGATCCCTCAATTGGTATCAGAGCTTTGGTCTCCATTGCTTTGGTTTACACACCATTGGAGGAAGATGGACGTGTCTACGTTTGGGAGTGTTAGCCATAGAGTGCCTATTCTTAATGGACGTCCTATAACTCGTGGAGGTCTGAAATGCTTAGTATCTTTAAGACGTACAATTTGCGCAAATATGTTGAGACCCCCTATGTGCCTCCATTTGACCCCTTGCACCCTACCATGGATGAAGAGCTTGATTTGCTTCGTAACCTTAGGACTGTAAATCTTATCATTAGAGGGTTACCCGATAACTTGCTTAAGCTTGTTACAAACTTTGAGTGCGCCTATGCTATGTGGAAGTTCTTGGAAGAACTTTATCCGGACTACTCTTTGAGAGGTCTTGATAAAATTCTATACAAGACTATAGAATTTGATATGATGCGCCCCAATGATCCCAACTTTGATAAATGCTTCTTTGAGCTTCGTGATCTTATGAAAAAGAAGGGTGATCCCGGTCTTATCAATGTTTTAATTAGAAATGCTCTTGTATTGCATTCCGAAGATTATTGTCACATTGACAAAACTAATGCAAGTAGTTATCAAATTGACCTAGGTGTTGATGATGAACAATCTATGGGTCAATATGATGATGAGCATGAGCATGATGATGATTACTCTGATTCGGACACCGAGCTAGATAAGATCATGAAGAGTCTCAATCTTATGGCAAATCTGAGAGACTACATGTCCGGCGGAAAAGAGTGGATTCTTGATAGTGGATGCACCGACCACATGACCGGAGACAAAGACATGTTTCGAGAGCTTGCAAAGAACGATGGTCCACGCAAGTATGTGACTTTCGGAGACAACTCCAAGGGTAAGGTACTTGGCCTTGGTAAGGTGGCCATATCTCATGATAGCTCTATTCAAAATGTCATGCTTGTAGAATCTCTTGGATACAATTTACTTTCCGTGTCTAGATTAGCTGACTTTGGATTCAATGTGCTATTCACCGAAGTAGATTGCCAAGTCTTTCGTCGTGACAATCATAACATGGCGTTGATTTCACTAAAAAGGCCCAACCTAGAGCTTGCTTCATTGCTAAATCCTCTAAAGGTTGGTTATGGCATAGAAGGCTTGGACATGTTGGTATGCGTAATCTAGACAAGCTGATCAAAGGTGATCATATTCTTGGCGTTAAAGATGTTTTCTTTGACAAAGATAGACTTTGTAGTGCTTGTCAAGCAGGAAAACAAGTAGGTGGAAGTCATCCCGTGAAGAACATCATGACCACAAGGAGACCGCTTGAGCTTCTTCATATGGATCTCTTCGGTCCCAATGCTTACAAAAGCCTTGGTGGTAACTCCTTTGGTCTAGTTATAGTTGATGATTATTCCAGATTTACGTGGGTATTTTTCCTTGATGACAAATCGCAGGTTCAGAGAATCTTCAAAACCTTTGCCAAAAAGGCCCAAAATCAATTTGAGGTGAAGATCAAGAAAGTTCGGAGTGACAATGGAACGGAGTTCAAGAACGCCAATGTAGACTCTTTTCTCGATGAGGAAGGGATTCTACATGAGTTCTCGGCTACGTACACTCCTCAACAAAATGGAGTTGTTGAGAGGAAGAACCGAACGCTCATAGAGATGGCGAGAACGATGCTTGATGAATACAAGACACCGAAGCATTTTTGGGGGGAAGCGGTCGAGACAGCTTGTCATGCTATCAACAGGCTTTATCTTCATAAGCTCCTCGGCAAGACATCATACGAGCTCCTCACCGGTAACAAACCCCAAGTGGGATACTTTCGTGTCTTTGGTTCGAAATGCTATATCCTTGATAAGCATCGTCGGTCTAAATTTGCTCCTAAATCTCATGAAGGCTTTCTCCTTGGTTATGGTTCAAACTCCCACACCTACCGTGTCTACAATAATTTCACCCGAAAGGTTGAAGAGACGGTAGACGTGAAGTTTGATGAATCTAATGGCTCGCAAGTAGAGCAAATGCGTATTGATGTAGGAGACAAGGACCCATCGGAAGCTATCCAAGATTTATCTATTGGAAAGATCCGTCCCATGGAAGTGAAGGAGAGTACCACATCTACATATGTGGAGCCCCCTACCTCACGGCGAGATGAACCTCAAGGCAACATGGAGGCCTCCACAAGTGAAACTCACCAAGATGAGGAAGTGCAACAAGAAGATCCACCACAACCTCCTTCTCCACCGCCTCAAGACAACACCAACAACAATGAAGAAGAAGAAGAGGAAGATGAAGATGATGAGGAAGCTCAGCCACAACCTCAACAAAAGCTATCCCGAGTCCGAGCAAGAGTCAAGAAAAATCATCCCGTGGAACAAATGATGAACGACATCAACTCCGGGAGAATTACTCGCTCTAAAACTCGCTTAGCTAACTTTTGTGAGCATTACTCATTTATCTCTAGTATTGAACCTATGAAGGTAGAAGAAGCACTTGAAGACCCGGATTGGGTGAACGCTATGCACGAAGAACTACACAACTTCGAGAGGAACAAGGTATGGACTTTGGTAGAGAAGCCCAAGGATGATCAAAACATCATTGGAACCAAATGGGTATTTCGGAACAAGCAAGATGAAGATGGACAAGTCATCCGCAACAAGGCTCGTCTCGTAGCTCAAGGTTACACACAAGTCGAAGGTATGGACTATGGTGAGACCTATGCCCCCGTTGCTAGACTTGAGTCCATTCGCATTCTTCTTGCTTATGCCAATCACCATGATATTACTCTCTATCAAATGGATATCAAAAGTTCTTTCCTAAATGGTGAAATTGAGGAGGAAGTATTTGTGAAACAACCTCCCGGATTTGTGAATCCCAAAAAGCCTAATCATCTTTACAAGTTGCATAAAGCTCTTTATGGTCTTAAACAAGCTCCTAGAGCTTGGTACAAATGCTTGACTAGCTTTCTTCTTGAAAAAGGCTTTGAGATTGGAAAGATAGACTCAACGCTGTTCATGAAAAGGGTTAATGGTGAACTATTTGTGTGCCAAATATATGTTGATGATATTATCTTTGGTTCAACTAACCCTCATTTTAGCAAGAAGTTTGGACAGCTCATGTCGGAGAAGTTTGAGATGTCCATGATGAGTGAACTCAAATTCTTCCTTGGGTTGCAAATCAAGCAATCTCAGGAGGGTACCTTTGTCTCACAAACAAAGTACACCAAGGATCTCTTCAAGAAGTTCAACATGCAAGAAAGCAAAGGTATGAATACCCCCATGCCTACAAGTGGACATAATAACTTGACAAAAGATGGAGAACCCGTTGATCAAAGGGTTTACCGATCTATGATTGGTTCTCTACTATATCTTTGTGCCTCTCGTCCTGACATAATGTTGAGTGTATGCATGTGTGCGCGATATCAAGCAGCCCCTAAAGAATGTCATCTTAAAGCCGTTAAAAGGATTGTGAGATATTTGATTCACACACCAAACTTTGGCATTTGGTATCCTAAGAGGGCCTCTTTCGACCTTGTTGGCTATTCCGACTCGGACTATGCCGGTGACAAGGTTGATAGAAAGTCAACTTCGGGTACGTGTCAATTCCTTGGTCGATCTCTTGTATCTTGGTCCTCCAAGAAACAAAATTCGGTATCATTATCCATTGCCGAAGCGGAATATATTGCTGCTGGTTCGTGTTGTGCTCAATTGCTATGGATGACACAAACGCTTAAGGATTATGGGATACATGTGAGACATGTTCCCTTGCTTTGTGACAATGAGAGTGCGATTAAAATTGGACACAATCCCATGCAACACTCTTGAACGAAGCATATTGAAGTTCGTCACCATTTCATTCGTGATCATATTGCCAAGGGTGACATCAATCTTAAGCATGTTCGTACTGACAAACAACTCGCTGATATCTTTACAAAACCTCTTGATGAGAAGGTGTTTTGTCGCTTAAGGAGTGAGTTGAACATCATTGATGCTTCAAACTTGGAGTGAGAACTCCATTGATGCATGCAAGGCATGAGCCCACTTGTCTAATCCTTGACTATTTCTCTTATGATGGTGATCATATGTCTTGGACACATTTGCCTCCTTGTATTGCATCTAACTCCTTGCAGGTACTTGGATGATCTACATTCCACAAGATTACCACACACTCAAATCATGAGTAATCTTGTCATTGACCAAGTATCTAGCCCATTGGGATGTTGAGTTCAAGGAACAAAATTCCACATATCCTTTTTGACATCTTATACATCTAGTATTTCACTCTTGTAATCTTGGATATCCTTGAGTATTTCCTTGCTTGCCTAACCCATGTAGGAAGATGAACTACACAAGTGGAAATGGTGCTCCAACTTCACATTCAATGAGCACCTACATCAAGTTTACCTACATGAGCAAAGCAACAACAAGCCCAAGGTATGTTCTTCACATCTTTAAGGAGCTTTGCTCAAAGTCATGAGTACAAGCAGCTTCATAAGATGTGATCACATCGAATGCTTAATCGAAAAATGGCAACCCCATTTTGAGCTTAAATGATGAGTATGACCTATGATCAAATGTCCTCATTCGACTCCTAAGTCAATATACTCAAACATAGGTGACCTTGTCGCCGACCTTTATCTAGATGAAGTACATATGTTTTGGAGTCTTTCTATTTTCTCTTATGTTCTCTCATTGAGTTTTCATTAAAAAAAACTTCATCTAGGAATATTTTTCATTTCTATTCTTCTGTCTTTGTGAATATCCTTCTGGCTCTGATCAATTCTTCGAAAATCTTTCACAAATTCATTGCAAATCCTTTGAAACATTCCTCGCAAAGTGAGCTGAATTATTTCTGTATTTCCTTGGAATTAAACTCGGCGTCACCGATTTAAATATTTCGGTCTAACCGAAAAGGATCTACCCTAAGTCCCTGACTTTCGGACCCACCGATCCATCTCAATTCGGTGTCACCGTTTTATTTCTTCCAGGATATCATCTTCTGCAGCTCCACTCAATGATTCTCTCTGCATATTCCTATTTGCCCTGTTGTGATTCTTAAGGATCCCACTTCTTTCTTTCCATCTTCCCTGACCTTCCTAGTTTGCTGTCCTTTTCGGCACTTGATGTCAAAGGGGGAGAAGACTTAGGGGGAGAAGAGAAGATTTAGGGGGAAAAGAAGAGCAATCTTACCTTAAGGGGGAGAGAATCACATCAAAGCTTTGCCGTGTTTTACATTGGACATTACTATTGGCGTCATTCTCATTTGGCATCATTCTTTTGATTTTGCTCTTTCCATCAAACCCCTTGATCTGAGAGAACTCAAAGGGAGAGGAATCTTCACAATTGATATCTTATGGAAAGCAAAATCTCTCAGAGTTCATTGAAAATCTTTCAGTTTCGGAGACATGTTTGCTGATTCAAGCTTGTGCTCAATATGAGACACTCTTTATACATGTCATCCCTGGCTTGGTACTCTTGATGTTCTTGCAGTTGGTTGAAGAAATACTCTTGTGTTATCTAACCTTGTTTTCCCAAGTTTATCTCTTCAGGTACAATGCCAAGGAACCTCAAGGTAAGTATATGCACTTTGCAGAATGTGCATGATGGTGACTTGCTTGTGAATACTTGTTTGCAAGAAATCACCATGCACATATGCATTATCACTCACTTCTTTTCATCTGCTCTGATGCATATAGCCAAGCTGCATGTAGCACATCTTGCTTATCTCTATTGTGTGCTTGTGGTAGTCCAAAACCATAATTTATGAAAATCTTGCACACTTGTAGGGGGAGCCTGTGTACTACATGTTTGTCAAAGCTTTCGTGACAATTCTGTCTTTCTTTCAATAAGCTTTGATGTCTTGTTTAGTGTGTTGCCATCAATTACCAAAAAGGGGGAGATTGAAAGCACATTTGCTCCCTGGGTGGTTTTGGTAATTAATGACAACATACTTTGTGGTTGGACTAATGCTTTTATCAAGTATGTTTCAGGAAATTCAATCACATTGGCATGGCAAAAGGACTAAAGAAGGTGACCCCTCAAAATGCTAAGACAAGCATTGGCAAAAGCTCAAGACTCCATTTTTGGTTTAGTGATCCAAGATCACATTGAGTCCATAGGAAAAGCCAATACTATTAAAAGGGGATGAGGTTATGATGATGATCTGGTTGCTCAAGTGCTTAGTGATACATCTCCTAAACAATCAGCAACTTTCACTGCCATATACACTCATAAGTAATCTCGGTCCCACCGATATTCCAAACTCAGTCACACCGAGATGAACCACCTCAGCCATAAGCCAAACCCTAGTAAACTCGCATTTTCCGATTCTGAAATCGGTTTCAACAAAACATGAGTTGCCAAGGTTCTGTAACCTTCTGTCATCAAATCGGTGTCACCGAGATGATGAAGTCGGTCCCACCGAAACTGGCATGCTCTTGTCATTGCACGAATCGGACTAACCGAGATTGTAAATTCGGTCCCACCGAAAACCCCAACGTTCACATTATTTGAACTTTCGGTCTCACCGAGTTGTCCACTTCGGTCCCACCGAGATTGCTCAAATGTGTGTAACGGTTGGATTTTGTGTGGAGGCTATTTATACCCCTCCACCCCCTCTTCATTCATGGAGAGAGCCATCAGAAAGAACTACCACTCCTACCTTACATTTCTGAGAAGAGAACTACCTACCCTTGTGTTGAGATCAAGTTGCTCCACTCCCACCATATGAAGCTTGATCTCTAACCTTCCCAAGTTGCTTTCCACTCAATCCTTTCTTCCACCACAGCCAAATCAGTGAGGAGAGTTGAGTGTTGGGGAGATTATCATTTGAAGCACAAGAGCAAGGAGTTCATCATCATCTACAACATCTATTACCTTTTGGAGGGTGGTGCCTCCTAGATTTGTTAGGTGTCGCTTGGGAGCCTCCGTCGTCGAGATGTGGAGTTGAACCAAGAAGTTTGTAAGGCAAGGAGATCGCCTACTTCGTGAAGATCTACCCCGAGTAAGGCTAGCCCTCCATGGGCGTAGGCCATGATGGAATAGACAAGGTTGCTTCTTCGTGGACCCTTCGTGGGTGGAGCCCTTCGTGGACTCGCGCAGCTGTTACCCTCCGTGGGTTGAAGTCTCCATCAACGTGGATGTACGATAGCACCACCTATCGGAACCACGGGAAAAAACATTGCGTCTCCAAATTGCGTTTGATCTTCTCCACTTCTCTTTACTACTTGTGCAATTTACTTTCCGCTGCCCATAATCTAGAATTGCATGTGTAGTGTGCTACTTGACTTGTGTGTTATGCAAAATCTGCCAAAATCTGTCCTTGATAAAAGACAGAATTTGTATCTTGTCGAGTAGTCTAATCACCCCCCCCCCTCTAGACACTCTCACCTTCTTCGATCCCTCACCATGCTAGTATCGACCTAAGTAATCAATAAAACCCCGTCCCATAAGGGGTAGTGTGGTTGCACATGTTTGGTTGGGACGGTAGTCACACATAAATCTAATCCATTATTTCACCCATGCACAAGATTTACCGGCACATCACTTCTTCCTCAAGTGATGACCTAACTCAACATCACCCTCAGGCATTAGGGGCACCCGAAGGGTTCATGCAAAGATTTCAACCACGAGGGTTCAAATCACACATGCATCACTAAGTATCACTACTAACTATTTGCATGTTATCTAGCACATAGCAAGATCAAGATCATGGCATGCATCATGGGGTGGTTCAACTAGGTCATCAATGTAATGCTATCATCATGCATCGGAATCAACGGGTTCCGAAGAACAAGTGTATCATGGTCAAAGGGCTGCTTGCCTGGATTGGCTTGGTCTTCAAAGTCTTCAAATCCTTCTCCTTCTCCTTCTTCAGCAACTTCGTCAAATACGGTATCTATACGTCGCATAATAACAACGGAAAAATAAGACCACAAATAAAACAAAAAAATCAAAGTGCTCAGAAAAATGTCAACTTATTTTTGTCAAATACTAGAGGGATTTCTGAGATGGGGAAAATTCTTAGTTGGTGTTTTGGAGTATCAGAATGGAATCTATTGATTTTAGAACAGGAGTTTTATTGTTCAAATTTGAATTTAAATTTGAACAGAACAGAAAAGTTTCATGGATATGTGTGAAAGTGACACCATTAAATAGGTTGGAATATTACAAGAATTTAGGAGTTGGAATTATTTCATTTGGACCAATATTCATTTCTGTAAAAATGTTTGAAATATTTACAGAAAAGAGAAAGAGAAAATGCCCTGTGCAACTGGGCCAGAGGGGCCACAATGCACGGCCCAGGGCAAACCAGCCCAGCCGCACGGGCGCCTGCGCGCGTACGTCAGGTTTTCAAACCTGACGGGCGGGGCCCGGCGGTCAGTGGCTGTGAGGAGGTGGAGAGAGGGGTGAGGATGACAGGCGGGGCCCACCTGTCATCTCCAACCTCACGGCCACGGCGACGGCGAGCTCACCGGCGACGATTCCGGCCACGGCGACGGCAACGGAGGGCAGGAACGGGCTCAGCGTCGTATTGCGGAGGTAGGGGTGGTGGTGCGGCACGCCAGGGAGGTCGGGTTCGCCGGCGGCGAGGTGGGACGGCGGAGGAGCTTCGGGAGGTCGTCGCTCCGGCCGATTCCAACTGCCACAGAGAGGGGAAAACGAGGGGAAAGAGTCAGTGGTGCATGGTGATTCTAGATCGGGCCAAAGGAGGGGCGGAGGAGGCCCGTACTGCGAGATCACCGGCGGCCCGACGCGGCGGAGCTCCGGTCGATCCCGAGCACTGGAGCTTTCTGGCTGTTGGAGAGGCTCGGGGGGTCCTATTTATAGGGGAACGGCGGGGTCCCGTGGACCGGTGCGCCGGCGAGCTCCTGCTCGACGCTACAGCGCACGGGAGGCGATGGGAGTGAGTCCACGGCGTTGCTGGACGAGCTCTACGTCCATTTGAGGTGAGAGGAGGAGCGGGGAACCTTCCAGGCCGTGGGCGAGTGTGAGCCCGAGGAGTGGGCGTCGCGGGCGGCCGGTGCGCGTGTGGCGACGGCCACTAGAGGGCGCAGTAGGAGGGGGACAGCGCCGGTGGGGCTGCGGACGTCGAGGCACGATGAGAGCCGCGAGGGGGAGGCCCGAGGCTGTCGGGGGCAGCTGATTGGGCGAAGCTACAGTGCGGTGGCGCACTGTAGCGTGATCCAGAGCGCCCGAATGGCTGGCACATTCATGCCCTCGCCGCTCTGGTCATGTCCAACGTGCCCAAGGTTGTCTAGAAGGTCGAGGGAGGAGTAAAGAAATGGCATGTGGCCTTGGATGCTCTGGAGATGCTGTGAGAGAGAGAGAGGAAGCTGGTAACTTGGTAGGAAATGACTGTCCAGCAGGGTAAACTAGGGTTCTTACCCCTCAATCATGGAGCTGGGGTCCTGGGGAAGTTACTGGAGGTAGCCAGTAACTGGTTGAACATGTGGTAGAAAGTTGAGGCCAAGGTAAAAGGTGAAAGTGATCAAGAAGAGGGTTTTGGTAAAAAGCCAGAAGGTGTTTGATCAGTGTTTGGTCAAGAAAATGGTCTCCACTTGCCATGACACTTAACATGAGTGAATGACATGTGAAAATAAGGTGCTTCACCAAATTTGGGCTCATTTGAAGAAACTAGCCAATGTAACTTTGGTGAACCCTAGAAATCAACAGAAATGGCTTCATCTTGTTTGAGTCAAGCTAATCTTCTCCCCTTGATGCACCACTTGGTGTAGTTTCATTATTTGGGGTATTGATCATGTCCACAAAGTTTGTAGCTCCAGGTAAAAATTTGGTAATGTAAAGTTGTTCAAATTTGCATTTGAACAGAAAGGGTTTTGGGGTGATCTGATCAAGTTGCTCTATTCCAAATCTTGTGCCATTTGGTCTAGATGCCTTATTAGGTATTTCTAGCATGTGCACCAAGTTTGAGAGCATTTGGACAAGTTTGGCAATGTAAAGTTGCTCAAACTTCAAATATGGACAGAATGGTTATGAAGGGTTTTGATGATGTTTTCTTGCTTCCCAAGGCATGGTACTTGGCAAGATCATCAAATATGTCATATATGACATGATAGAATTTCCCTGGAATTTTTGGACAATATTTCCTTTCTAAATATTTCAAAAGCTTGAAATATCCAGAAAGGGTTTTAGAGGGATTAGCCCATTATTTTGAACATGACCAAGTGTTGAAACTCTTATATATGGACAATATATGTCCTCTGAGTCTCCCTGAATTTTGGCAAATATTTTTGAAATAGTTAAATATTTTTTTCCTATTAAAGACCATTTCTGGCCTTAAGAAAAAGCTTTTAAATAAAATAGGAAAATAACTTTTAAAATTATACTTTTGTGGTTTCTGGGAGTCCTATGACTACTAGGTTTCAAATATACTTTTTGAAATAATTTTCTCACCCTAGATCAAGCACTTGCAGTGCAAATCTCAATTCAGGGGTTTTTTGGAAAACTAAATTTATAAAATACATTTTGGCCAAATTAATTTTGTAAGAAAATTCTATACTGTTATATAACACTTGGCATGATCATTGGGCTGAAGTTTTGGGTATGGAGATGAATTCTACAAGAGGGAATAGTTGACTTTATTGAGCACATGAAAAGCATATGAAGAAAAACTCAACTCCAAATAAAAGCCAAATGATGCTAGAAATTTTTGCTGGTCCAAATTTTCATGCTTCATTGATGCAAATAACATGTTACAAAATGCAGGGTGTGACAGACCTACCCCCCTTACGAGAATCTCGTCCCCGAGATTCCTAAACTAGGTCTTAAAAGATATCGGGAAACTCGGATCTAAGATAGTCTTCACGTTCCCAGGTTGCTTCTGCTTCGGTGTGGTTGCTCCACTGGACCTTGAAGTACTTGATGGTACAGCTTCATGTCCGTCGTTCTGCTTCATCCAGAATGCGGAGGGGCTTCTCGCAGTAGGTCAAATCAGGCTGCAGATCAATGGCTTGGTGATCAACATCCTTGTAGAGATTGGGATTGTCTGGAACTTGGAGACATTTCCGGAGTTGTGACACATGGAATACATTGTGCACATCGGATAGCTCAGGTGGTAGTTCCAACTGGTAAGCCACTTCTCCTCGTCGTGCAGTGATCTCAAAGGGTCCGATGAACCTTGGTGCGAGCTTCCCCTTGACGTGGAAACGCTTGGTTCCCTTCAGAGGAGTTACCCGCAGGTACACATGGTCCCCGACATGGAAACTCATGTCCCGACGGTGAGTGTCAGCATAGCTCTTTTGCCTTCACTTGGCTGCCTTCAAACGCTCTCTGACTAGTTGCACTTGCTCTTCTACTGCGCGGAGAATATCCGGTCCAAAGACTAGTCCTTCTCCAGTCTCTGACCAGTTGAGGGGTGTGCGACACCTGCGTCCGTACAACACCTCAAATGGTGCCATCTGAAGGCTCGACTGGTAACTGTTGTTATAGGAGAACTCGGCAAAAGGGAGACAATCTTCCCACTTGGCTCCATATGCCAAGACACAGGCTCGGAGCATATCTTCGAGAATCTGATTTACTCGTTCTGTCTGACCTCTGGTCTGTGGGTGGAAAGCCGTGCTGAAAGATAACTTGGTTCCCAAGGCTTCTTGGAACTTCTTCCATAACCTCGAGGTGAACTGGGTTCCTCGATCTGACACAATCTCCTTGGGAATGCCGTGAAGACTTACGATTCTGTCGATGTAGAGAGATGCTAGCCGGTTGCCATCATAAGGGGTCTTGACTGGAATGAAATGGGCCACCTTGGTCAAATGATCGACTATGACCCAGATAGAGTCATGTCCTCTATTCGACCTTGGTAATCCAGTGATGAAGTCCATTCCGACTTTATCCCACTTCCACTCAGTTACTTTGAGTGGTTGAAGCAATCCAGCAGGTCGCTGATATTCAGCCTTGACCTTTTGGCACACATCACACTTTGCAACATAGGTCGCAATCTCTCTTTTCATCCCGTGCCACCAGAATCGTGCCTTCAAATCTTGATACATCTTGGTTCCTCCGGGGTGGATGGAATACGGAGTGTCGTGGGCTTCCTGCAGAATCAGGTTCTTCAGCTCTGTGTTGTTTGGTACGCAGATGCGGCCTTTGTACCAAACAATCCCGTGCTCTTCTTCGTAGAATCCTGGGGCCTTGCCTAGCTTCATCTTCTTCTTGATGCCTTCAATGCTTGCGTGTCCACCTTGTGACTTCTTGACTTCGTCCATCAGGGTCGGTCTGACTTCCAAATGATCCAGAAATCCAGGGGTGACCAATTCCAAACTGAATTATTCGAGTTCCTTAAACAAGGCTGGCTGCCTTTCTTGAATAACAACATTCAAAGAGCAAGCCTTCCTTCTTAAGGCATCGGCCACCACGTTAGCCTTCCCGGGGTGATATTGAACACTGAGGTCATAGTCTTTGATGAGTTCCAACCATCTTCGCTGCCTCATGTTCAATTCCTTTTGGGTGAAAATGTACTTCAGACTTTTGTGGTCTGTGTAGATCTCACACCGTTTCCCTAGGAGGTAATGCCGCCATGTCTTCAAGGCATGAACCACTGCCGCTAGCTCAAGATCGTGAGTAGCGTAGTTCTCCTCATGGGGTCGTAGCTGCCTGGAGAGGTATGCTATGACTCGGCCTTCTTGCATCAGAACGCTTCCCAATCCGGTTCGAGAGGCATCACAATATATCATGAACTCCTTGTGAATATCAGGTGTTGCCAGAACTGGGGCGGTGGTCAATCTCTTCTTGAGCTCTTGGAAGCTTTCTTCGCATTTTGGCGTCCACTCGAACTTCTTGTCCTTCTTGAGGAGCTGAGTCATTGGCCATGCAATGCTAGAGAATCCTTCAACGAATTTGCGGTAATACCCCGCAAGTCCGAGGAAGCTTCTGACTTCCTTGACGGTCGTTGGAGATTGCCATTGGGTCACAGCTTCGATCTTCGCGGGATCAACTGATAATCCTTCTTCGGTCAAGACGTGACCTAAGAATCCAACTTTATGCAGCCAGAACTCACACTTGCTGAATTTGGCATACAGTTGGTGCTCCCGAAGCTTGTCTAGGACCATCCTCAGATGCTGTTCGTGCTCTTCCTCCGACTTCGAGAAGACAAGAATGTCATCGATGAAGACAACAACGAACTTTTCCAAATATTCCATGAAGACTTTATTCATGAGATACATGAAGTAAGCTGGGGCATTGGTTAACCCAAAGGACATGACCGTGCACTCGTACAGGCCATATCTGGTTACGAATGCTGTCTTCGGAATGTCTTGGGGTCTGATCTTCAGCTGGTAGTACCCAGATCTGAGGTCGATCTTGGAGAACACCTTGGCTCCGCTGAGCTGATCAAACAGATCTTCGATCTTGGGAAGTGGATATTTGTTCTTGATTGTAACTTCATTGAGGGAACGATAGTCAATGCATAAGCGGATGGTACCGTCCCTCTTTGCCACAAACAGAACAGGAGATCCCCAAGGGGAGGCACTTGGGCGGATAAATCCCTTCCTCGGCTTCTCTTCCAGCTGCTTCTTCAACTTAGCTAATTCTTCCGTCCCCATTCTATAAGGCTTCTTATAGATGGGTCCTGCTCCGGGCACGAGCTCGATGATGAACTCAATGTCACGGTCAGGGGGCATTCCCGGTAGTTCATCCGGAAAGACATTAGGATACTCACATACCACCGGTACTTGCTCTAGCCCAACTTCAGACAGACAGTTGACTTGAGCGGCTTGAGCGGAAGAGGAGTTGGAAGCAAACTTGACTTCGACTCCCTGGTCATTGGTCACAGTGACTGTCCGATTGGCACAGTCTAACAAGCCTTGGTGCTTGCTGAGCCAATTCATGCCTAGGATCACATCCAAGCCTTGTGATCTCAGGACGATGAGGTCTGCTAGGAAATCTACACCGTTAATGGTAATACTGACTCCTTTGCAGCCTATCTTGGCTCTCATCTCGGCTCCGGGGGTTTGTACCACCATAGGGTTATTCAGGGGTGTAGGGGTCATGCCACTTTTTAATGCAAATCTTTGAGTGACAAATGAATGCGTTGCTCCAGAATCAAACAAGACAGTTGCAGGTGCTGAGTTGACAAGGAACGTACCCAGCACGACGTCCGGGTCTTCCTGGGCTTCTTCAGCAGTGACGTGATTCACACGCCCCTTCCCATGGTTAGGTGGATTGCGAGGAGCTGGGTTCCTTGGTGGCATCCCGCGGCCTTGTCCCTGGTTCTGCGCATTGGGGCGCGGGGCATCAGGCTTCTTGTTGGGGCACACCCTTGAGATGTGTCCGGACTGACCACATCCAAAGCAAGTGACTGGGTTTGGATTGTTGATCTTGTTGCCACCACTGGTATTGGGGTTGAAAGCTGGCCTCGGGTTGGCATACTGCTGAGGCTGAGGGTTGGTGCGAGGTGCAGGAGCTCTTGGTTGCTGATAGGTTGGCTTGGCCGGGGCTGACTGCCACGGACGAGGCTTTTGGTTGCTGGAACTTCCCTTGCTGACCATCTTGCGCTTGCGAGTGTCTTCCAAAGCACGCCGCTTGTCTTGAAGCATAAGTGCTTTGTTTACCAGGTCAGGGAAGGATGGGCAGTCGCACACGACAAGCGAGTATTGCAGAGTCTGATTGAGGCCTTCCATGAAGCGCTCCCTTTTTGCAGCATCAGTGCTGACATCTTCAGGGGCATACCTTGACAGAACACTGAACTTCTGCATGTACTCCTTGACAGTGCCACTTCCTTGCTTCAGGGCTCGGAACTCATGCTTTTTGATAGCCATGATTCCAGAAGGAATGTGGGCCTTGCGGAATTCTGCCTTGAAGTTGACCCAAGTGATGTCTTGTTCAGCATGCATGGCCTTGAATCCATCCCACCAAGCTCTAGCAGTCCCCCCGAGGCAGTGGGCTGCATAAGCCACCTTCTCGCGGTCTTCGGTGCATCCGACTAGTTCCAGTATTTCCTCAATGGAGCGGATCCAGTCGTCTGCATCCAGGGGTTCAGCAGTCTCGATAAAGGTTGGCGGTGCATGCTTCTTGAACTCTGCCAACGTGGAACGTCCATTTCCATTCCCCACCGGTTGGCGGTTGTTGGTGACAGCTTGAGCAATCAGCTGAAGGGCTGTAGTGTTGGCTTGGCGTTCCTCTCGGAAGGCTTGGAGAAGCTGAGCCATGTCCATGTTCGGAGGAGGTGGTGGTGGAGCTTGGTCATTGGTTTGGTCGTGGCCTGCCTCTGACTAAGCGGATGCTCCGGCTTCAGGTTGCTGGGTAGAGGTACCAGTACGAGTTACAACAGGCATCCTGTTGGAGCGGTAAAAGGTCTCATGACTCAGAAGAGGGAAAGCAAGATAGACGGGTGCCTAGTAAGGGGGTGGGTGTGACACTAATCAAATCATGCAAGGGCCGAAAGGCCAAAACACATTCATTAAAATCCAAATGGGTGGTGTAGTCGTTTACACATTCCCGAAGGAAGAATACGACATACATCCAGACACAACAAAAGCAAGCACTAGATTGTTTCATATGAACCATACAAGGACTCGACTGCGCATAGGGGTTACACGACCTATCCTACCGTAGGGGTCACAACTGGCATATCCGAGTAGCGAATAATGCCTAAGCGGCGGAATGCTCGGTCGCGTATTCCGGCTCTTCTGGGTCTTCCTCCTTGTCTTCATCTGTCTGGGCCCCCTTGTCACTTGAGGGTGTGGGGGAGTGGAGGAGTTGGATACGACGGTGCTTCGTCGGAGGTGCAGGGAAAAGCTTGCGATATTCCCTTGCCGTCATTCGGCGTCGCCGAGGTGGTTCTTCATTCTTGGAAGATACATCCTCGGAGGGCCTTCTGTTCAGAAGGTGCTCCTTCCTTCTTGATCCTATTTGTCTTCTCTTGAGCTCGACGAAGAAGTGCCTTGGTCTTGTGAAGTTCTTCCCGAAGCTTCATCGATTCCGAGGCCAAGTCTTGTGCCAAGCTGTCGGCACATAGACTAAAGTAGGTCTGGAACTGAAGCGAGAGTCCTTCCTTCAGTGGAGGGGCTAGTGCACTGCTTTCTTCTTCACCTTCCTTCCGGTAAGGTAAGAAGCGAGTTGTCATCTTGGCTGCCATCTCCGGAAGAAGCTCGCGGAGACGGGTTAGTGCCTTGAGTGCAGCAGCCTCGACAGCGAGTGGTAGTGTTGCCATCTGGGGTCCCTCGAAGAACCAACTTGTGGGAGGATCGTTTGCCTTCACGATCACTTCCACATGGTACTCCACCTCAGTGTTGCTAACCCAATGCTCAAGGTAGGTGAGGATGGGCGCTCGGTGGAACTGACACTCCTGGAGACTATCCTCGAGAAGCAAGGGAAACCCAGTGGTCAGGAGCTCTTCGGGTACAGCGGCCATCTACAAAGGTGGAATAGGAGGGGTTAATAAGCTGATGAAATCTCAGGTTTAGAAAAGAAGAGAGGTTTAGAAGGTTTTTGAAAAAGGGGTCTCATCTAACTAACGCCCATGCTGACTAAGGCTTCCTACAGTCAGGATGGCTCTGATACCAGCTCTGTGGGGACCCCGACTTAGAAGTCGAGATCACCGAATGCACGTGTACAGTGATCCCAGAGATCAATGCTCACTGAACACACAGAAGCTGAATAACAAGAGTCTTATATCCATACATATCGTCTTACACAAATTATGGCCATTATGGCCAAGTCTTACATAGATAAAGCCTCAAGGGCTGAATAGCAAATAACTCAAATAGCAGAAGTCTTCGATAATAGGTAGAACCCATGCCATCTGCCATAACCCTATAGGCATTCTGACTGGGATAGCGTCCTAGTTCGCATGTTCGTCTCCAAAGAACTCTTCACCATATTCCTGTTTCCTCCATGCCTGGCCAATTAAATAACCAGTGGCAAGCCAATGAGTACTTTGAATGTACTCGCAAGCAACCCATGATGTGGTTCAAAGTAACAGTGCAATTGAACAATAATGAACAATCTAGCAAGGGGCTAGAATAAATATTCTACCATCAAGTTTATGCATCAATAAACTCGCGTAACGTCGAAGACAGGTTACCGATATCAACATGAATATGATTCAACTCATCGAGTCAAGTCACCTCCTTGACTCATCATATACATACTTTCACCGATGAAGTAAAATTCTGGACATAATTTAAGTAGCACCACCCAATTGTCCATGACCGTGGACACGGCTATTCGAATAGTTTTACACTCTGCAGAGGTTGCGCACTTTACCCACAAGATCCGGGAAGCTTTCGTGTCATCCACGATCCCGCAGTACCTCAAGTACTCGGGGGAAGCACGCGGTCATTATCTTTCCTTAGACGACACTAACATAGAGTCCACTCGTTGGTACACGGCCCTCGGGTACAAACAATAGATCACGGGACTTGCCCTAATTTCAATGTCATGCGTACCCGAAGGGACCAACGGTGTGTCCGGTGCCCTGTAAAAACAGTCATGGCCGTCTATCCAAGCACGACCCCGTCCCGGGAAAGACCTCAAGTCTTCCCATCACTAGTAATGCGGGCACCATGCTAGTATCGACCTAAGTAATCAATAAAGCCCCGTCCCATAAGGGGTAGTGTGGTTGCACATGTTTGGTTGGGACGGTAGTCACACATAAATCTAATCCATTATTTCACCCATGCACAAGATTTACCGGCACATCACTTCTTCCTCAAGTGATGACCTAACTCAACATCACCCTCGGGCATTAGGGGCACCCGATGGGTTCATGCAAAGATTTCAACCACGAAGGTTCAAATCACACATGCATCACTAAGTATCACTACTAACTATTTGCATGTTATCTAGGACATAGCAAGATCAAGATCATGGCATGCATCATGTGGTGGTTCAACTAGGTCATCAATGTAATGCTATCATCATGCATCGGAATCAACGGGTTCCGAAGAACAAGTGTATCATGGTCAAAGGGCTGCTTGCCTGGATTGGCTTGGTCTTCAAAGTCTTCAAATCCTTCTCCTTCACCTTCTTCAGCAACTTCGTCAAATACGGTATCTATACGTCGCATAATAACAACGGAAAATAAGACCACAAATAAAACAGAAAAATCAAAGTGCTCAGAAAAATGTCAACTTATTTTTGTTAAATACTAGAGGGATTTATGAGATGGGGAAAATTCTTAGTTGGAGTTTTGGAGTAACAGAATGGAATCTATTGATTTTAGAACAGGAGTTTTATTGTTCAAATTTGAATTTAAATTTGAATAGAACAGAAAAGTTTCATGGATATGTGTGAAAGTGACACCATTAAATAGGTTGGAATATTACAAGAATTTAGGAGTTGGAATTATTTCATTTGGACCAATATTCATTTTTGTAAAAATGTTTGAAATATTTATAGAAAAGGGAAAGAGAAAATGCCCTGTGCAACTAGGCTAGAGGGGCCACAGTGCACGGCCCAGGGCAAACCAGCCCAGCCGCACGGGCGCCTGCGCGCGTACGTCGGGTTTTCAAACCTGACGGGTGGGGCCCGGCGGTCAGTGGCCGTGAGGAGGGGGAGAGAGGGGTGAGGATGACAGGCGGGGCCCGCCTGTCATCTCCAACCTCACGGCCACGGCGACGGCGAGCTCACCGGCGACGATTCCGGCCATGGCGACGGCAACAGAGGGCAGGAACGGGCTCAGCGTCGTATTGCCGAGGTAGGGGTGGTGGTGCGGCACGCCGGGGAGGTCGGCTTCGCCGGCGGCGAGGTGGGACGGCGGAGGAGCTTCGGGAGGTCGTCGCTCCGGCCGATTCCAACTGCCACAGAGAGGGGAAAA
The DNA here is from genome assembly GCA_902687465.1 of Secale cereale. Lineage (NCBI taxonomy): Eukaryota > Viridiplantae > Streptophyta > Magnoliopsida > Poales > Poaceae > Secale > Secale cereale. The sequence goes on along the minus strand of LR738714.1, from coordinate 242,838,857 downwards.
CGAGGGGAAAGAGTCAGTGGTGCATGGTGATTCTAGATCGGGCCAAAGGAGGGGCGGAGGAGGCTCGTACTACGAGATCACCGGCGGCCCGACGCGGCGGAGCTCCAGTCGATCCCGAGCACTGGAGCTTCCTGGGGAAGAACGGGTGGTGCTGGGGGACTGAGGGAGATGTGGTGAAGCTGCTGGTGCTGTTGGAGAGGCTCGGGGGGTCCTATTTATAGGGGAACGGCGGGGTCCCGTGGACCGGTGCGCCGGCGAGCTCCTGCTCGACGCTACAGCGCACGGGAGGCGATGGGAGTGAGTTCACGGCGTTGCTGGACGAGCTCTACGTCCATTTGAGGTGAGAGGAGGAGCGGGGAACCTTCGAGGCCGAGCGCGCATGTGAGCCCGGGGAGTGGGCGTCGCGGGCGGCCGGTGCACGTGTGGCGACGGCCACTGGAGGGCACAGGAGGAGGGGGACAGCGCCGGTGGGGCTGCGGACGTCGAGGCACGTTGAGATGCGCGAGGGGGAGGCCCGAGGCTGTCGGGGGCAGCTGATTGGGCGACGCTACAGTGCGGTGGCGCACTGTAGCATGCTCCAGAGCGCCCGAATGGCTGGCACATTCGTGCCCTCGCCGCTCTGGTCATGTCCAACGTGCCCAAGGTTGTCTAGAAGGTCAAGGGAGGAGTAAAGAAATGGCCTGTGGCCTTGGATGCTCTGGAGATGCTGTGAGAGAGAGAGGAAGTTGGTAACTTGGTAGGAAATGGCTGTCCAGCAGAGTAAACTAGGGTTCTTACCCCTCAATCATGGAGCTGGGGTCCTGGGGAAGTTACTGGAGGTAGCCAGTAACTGGTTGAACATGTGGTAGAAAGTTGAGGCCAAGGTAAAAGGTGAAAGTGATCAAGAAGAGGGTTTTGGTAAAAAGCCAGAAGGTGTTTGATCATTGTTTGGTCAAGCAAATGGTCTCCACTTGCCATGACACTTAAGAGGAGTGAATGACATGTGAAAATAAGGTGCTTCACCAAATTTGGGCTCATTTGAAGAAACTAGCCAATGTAACTTTGGTGAACCCTAGAAATCAACAGAAATGGCTTCATCTTGTTTGAGTCAACCTAATCATCTCCCCTTGATGCACCACTTGGTGTAGTTTCATTATTTGGGGTATTGATCATGCCCACAAAGTTTGAAGCTCCAGGTAAAAATTTGGTAATGTAAAGTTGTTCAAATTTGCATTTGAACAGAAAGGGTTTTGGGGTGATCTGATCAAGTTGCTCTATTCCAAATCTTGTGCCATTTGGTCTAGATGCCTTATTAGGCATTTCTAGCATGTGCAGCAAGTTTGAGAGCATTTGGACAAGTTTGGCAATGTAAAGTTGCTCAAACTTCAAATATGGACAGAATTGTTATGAAGGGTTTTGATGATGTTTTCTTGCTTCCCAAGGCATGGGACTTGGCAAGATCATCAAATATGTCATATATGACATGATAGAATTTCCCTGGAATTTTTGGAGAATATTTCCTTTGTAAATATTTCAAAAGCTTGAAATATCCAGAAAGGGTTTTAGAGGGATTAGCCCATTATTTTGAACATGACCAAGTATTGAAACTCTTATATATGGACAATATATGTCCTCTGAGTCTCCCTGAATTTTGGCAAATATTTTTGAAATAGTTAAATAATTTTTTCCTATTAAAGACCATTTCTGGCCTTAAGAAAAAGCTTTTAAATAAAATAGGAAAATAACTTTTAAAATTATACTTTTGTGGTTTCTGGGAGTCCTATGACTACTAGGTTTCAAATATACTTTTTGAAATAATTTTCTCACCCTAGATCAAGCACTTGCAGTGCAAATCTCAATTCAGGGGTTTTTTGGAAAACTAAATTTATAAAATACATTTTGGCCAAATTAATTTTGTAAGAAAATTCTATACTGTTATATAACACTTGGCATGATCATTGGGTAGAAGTTTTGGGTATGGAGATGAATTCTACAAGAGGGAATAGTTGACTTTATTGAGCACATGAAAAGCATATGAAGAAAAACTCAACTCCAAACAAAAGCCAAATGATGCTAGAAATTTTTTCTGGTCCAAATTTTCATGCTTCATTGATGCAAATAACATGTTACAAAATGCAGGGTGTGACAATCATTAACTTCCTCCCTAGTCGGTGCAGGCACCACAAGAACATCTTCCCGTGCTGCGCTACTTTCTGGTTCGGAAGGGGTGACTATCACCTCAGCAAGTTCCACTTTCCTCCCACTCACTTCTTTCGAGAGAAACTCTTTCTCCAGAAAGGATACATTCTTGGCAACGAAGACCTTGCCTTCGGATCTGAGGTAGAAGGTGTACCCAATAGTTTCCTTAGGGTATCCTATGAAGATGCATTTTTCCGATTTGGGTTCGAGCTTTTCAGGTTGAAGTTTCTTGACATAAGCATCGCATCCCCAAACTTTTAGAAATGACAACTTAGGTTTCTTGCCAAACCAAAGTTCATACGGTGTTGTCTCAACGGATTTTGACGGTGCCCTATTTAAAGTGAATGCGGCAGTCTCTAAAGCATAACCCCAAAATGATAGCGGTAAGTCGGTAAGAGACATCATAGATCGCACCATCTCCAACAGAGTACGATTACGACGTTCGGACACAACATTACGCTAAGGTGTTCTAGGCGGCGTCAATTGTGAAGCAATTCCATAGTTCCTTAGGTGCGTGCCAAATTCGTGACTTAAATTCTCCTCCACGATCTGATCGTATGAACTTTATTTTTCTGTCACATTGATTCTCAACCTCATTCTGAAATTCCTTGAACTTTTCAAAGGTCTCAGACTTGTGTTTCATCAAGTAGACATACCCATATCTACTTAAGTCGTCAGTGAGGGTGAGAACATAACGATAGCCACCACGAGCTTCAACACTTATTGGACCGCACACATCAGTATGTATGATTTCCAATAAGTTGGTTGCTCGCTCCATTGTTCCGGAGAACGGAGTCTTGGTCATCTTGCCCAAAAGGCATGGTTCGCACGTGTCAAATGATTCATAATCAAGAGACTCCAAAAGTTCATCTGCATGGAGCTTCTTCATACGTTTGACACCAATATGACCAAGGCGGCAGTGCCACAAGTATGTGGGACTATCATTATCAACCTTACATCTTTTGGCATTCACACTATGAATATGTGTAACATCACGTTCGAGATTCTTTAAGAATAAACCATTGACCAGCGGGGCATGACCATAAAACATTTCTCTCATATAAATAGAACAACCATTATTCTCGGATTTAAATGAGTAGCCATCTCGCATTAAACGATATCCAGGTACAATGTTCATGCTCAAAGCTGGTACTAAATAACAATTATTGAGGTCTAAAACTAATCCCGAAGGTATATGCAGAGGTAGCGTGCCGACGGTGATCACATCGACCTTGGAACCATTCCCGACGCGCATCATCACCTCGTCCTTCGCCAGTCTCCGCTTATTCCGCAGCTCTTGCGTTGAGTTACAAATGTGAGCAACTACACCGGTATCAAATACCCAGGAGCTACTATGAGAACTGGTAAGGTACGCATCAATAACATGTATATCATATGTACCTTTGACGTTGCCGGCATTCTTATCTGCTAAGTATTTGGGGCAGTTCCGCTTCCAGTGACCCGTTACCTTGCAATAAAAGCACTCAGTCTCAGGCTTGGGTCCATTCTTTGGCTTCTTCCCGGCAACTGGCTTACCGGGCGCGGCAACTCCTTTGCTGTCCTTCTTGAAGTTCTTCGTACCCTTGCCTTTCTTGAACTTAGTGGTTTTATTCACCATCAACACTTAATGTTCTTTCTTGATCTCCACCTCCGCTGATTTCAGTATTGAATACACCTCGGGAATGGACTTCTCCATCCCTTGCATATTGAAGTTCATCACGAAGCTCTTGTAGCTAGGTGGGAGCAACTGAAGGATTCTGTTCAACGACCGCTTCATCTGGGAGATTAATTCCCAACCGAGACAAGCGATTGTGCAACCCAGACAATTTGAGAATATGCTCGCCGACAGAACTATTCTCCTCCATCTTACAACTGTAGAAGCTGTCGGAGACGTCATATATCTCGACTCGGGCATGAGCTTGGAAAACCATTTTCAGCTCTTGGAACATCTCATATGCTCTGTGCTGCTCAAAACGCTTTTGGAGCCCCGATTCTAAGGTGTAAAGCATGCCACACTGAACCAGGGAGTAATCATCACTACATGACTGCCAGGCGTTCATAACGTCTTGGGCTGCTGGGAAAACGGGTGCATCACTGTCGGTGTACTAGAGTAGGGGTACCTTAGTATCCCGAACTTGTGCATGGGCAGTCGCAGCACCCCGCGGCAAGGCTTGCCGGGTGGCCGCCAAGGTCCTCCGTGGTTCCTTTGGAGCCATTCAAGAACAAAGTATTCAAGCCAAGGAGACAAGGCCCCGGCAAGAGGAGCTTTCCGGGAAGGCCAACCAGGGCATCTCAACTTGCCACGACACGCCACACGTCCCGGCAAGGCCCGGTGAGCGACAAGCTCCCGCACGCGACAAGACAACGACCGCGGCAAGCTACCACTCTGCACCCATGCTCCAGCACACCCGCCAACGTGTCGCTCTAGGGCCCTTCCAGGCGTACGTGGCGGGAGGCTGTGCAGCCAGCGGTGCGCGGTGGCAAGCGGCGCTGACAAGGTTGCCGTCGTGGCGAACGGTGGCGCCCCTGACGGTCACTTTTTGCACTGTTTGGGCGATGCTGACGGGCATTTAATGCTCTTGTCCCCTGCCGTCAGGGTTAGGTATGGTGCACTGTACAGGTAGTTGTACCAACTACAACACCCTTTTCCATTTTTACCCTTACCTACGTTGCCACCTGTCGGTGACCCCTTGAGCATATAAAAGGAGGCCCATGCGCAACATAGAAGGGGTTCGAAGCCAGAGAACACTCACGCTCGGTCTCGTTAGCTGCTGGAGTGTACTGTAGCACTTAGCGCTCCCGAGCAAGAACTCAATACAAACCACAAAGCAGGAGTAGGGTTTTACGCATCCGTGCGGCCCGAACCTGGGTAAACTGCTCGTGTGCTTCGCCTCGATCTGCTCTTCATGCGATCTCGTCCCCCCACCGAACCGAAAGGGGCTCGGTCCGCCGGTCCCATAGGTGTCCGTGGATCAGTTTCACCGACATCTTTGGCGCGCCAGGTAGGGGTGCGTCGAGGTTGTGTGAACCTGATCCGGCGTTCACACGAGCTAGATCTTCATCATCTTCATCAACATGCCGCCGAAGAAGAAGGCTTCGGAGGCAGCTGCTCCGTCCGCGTCGATCCCGCCGCCGCCGGAGCAAACGGCTGGTGGGGTAGACGTCGGCGGAAGAACGGGCGTCGACGAGGGAGCTCACGGTGTCGCCAAGTCCAAGGACAAAGCTGCGCTGCCCATCGGCGGCGTAGTCGACTCCCACAACGACCGGGCGCACTCCAGAACCTTGGCGTCCGTACATGCACCGCGCCCATCTCAGGAGGCGCGGGACCAGCAGCGTCATGGTACTCACGGTACCATACGTTTGCTGGACCAAGATCGAGCTGGTGGATCTCGGAATGCTCAAGACCAGCATGCACACCAACATGCCGGGACGAGCAAGGCACGGTCGCCTGGATGGGATACTGCTCCTTCTAACATAGTTAGAAGTCCGAGCATATCCCGCTCCTCACACCGTTCGCCACCGCTACCCGCCACTCCAGCAGAAGCTTTGGCACGAGCTCAACTGCTCCTAGACATCCCTCCAGCGGCAGACAAGATCGACGACTGGAGGGCCACCATTCAGAGTCTCGTCGCCTTCGCCAACGGTGACACTCTGCGGCAGCCAAGCACGTCGCAGCCGCGGCAAGTCAGCCAGGCACGGGCCGATGGCGACAAGACTGGTGGGGGTGCAACCACCGTGCACTCCCCACCCCGAAGGCCAAAATCGCCGACTCGCCGGATCCACCTCGACAGCGACTCCACCGCGTCATCAGATCCACGAGCTCGTCGCGATCAGCGCCAAGTTCTTCACGAACGACAGCAAGAAGACGCTCGTACCCGCATCGAGCGCCGAAGAGAAGCGCGGCGTCAATCAGACCAGCGCGCTGGGCCCGCTGTCCACATGCATGCGCCAGGGGAACCAGGCGACTTGCCGTACGCGGTAGGTTGTCCTGCGTTCACTCGTGAGCTGCGGCAAGTCCAGTGGCCCAGCATGAAGAATTTCAAGCGAGACGTACCAGAGAAGTACGACGGCAAGACGCATCCGTCGGAGTTCCTCAGCATCTACACCATCACGGTGCAAGCTGCCGGGGGGCGAGACGACAAGATCCTTGCCAACTACTTCCCGCTGGTGCTCAAACCCAACGTCAGAACCTGGCTCATGCACTTGCCGGAAGACTCCATATCTTCTTGGGCAGACCTATGACATCAGTTTGTCGGCGCTTTTACAGGCGGCCACAAACCTCATGGCCAAGAGAGTGACCTTCATATGCTCGCCCAGAAGGAAGGAGAGTCCCTGCGCAAGTATATTCAGAGATTCAGCCGTGTACAGCACAACATCCCAGATGTCCACCCTGCCGCGGTCATCAGCGCGTTCCATTAGAACGTGCGTAACCGTAGGATGCGGGAGGAGATGGCGATGTGCAAGATTAGGGACGTCAGTGAGCTGTATGCCCTGGCCGACAAGTGCGCACGTGCTGAGGAAGGGAGGAAACTCCCCGGAGAGGATACAGGAGCAGGAGGATCTGACAGCGAGGATGCTGCCCCGGCAAAGAAAAACCGGCGGCGGAACAACAGGAAGAAGAAATGCAAAGATGTGCTAGTCGTTGAGCAGTCCGGCGATGGAGGTGGCGCCAAGAAAGCCAAAGTTTGTAGCTCCGGCAAGGAGATTGCCGCGTGCACCAACTACCAGGCTGTGGCGGCCGCCGACAAGCAGGACGGCAACGACAAGCAGTACTGCAAGATCCACCGCACCAAGGGTCATGACCTCCAGAACTGCAAGAGGGTCGAGCAGCTTGTTGAGCAGCAAAAGGCTGAGTACGAGTGACGCGACAAGGAGAAGGCTCAAGGAGGTGCTGGAGGATCCGGCCAGAAGCGCCCCGGCCGGGGAGGACGCCGTGGCAAGGCCAAGCAGCGGCAAGGAGACAGACCTCCCCGCGGCCGCGACAAGGATGAAGACGACGACGACGATGAAGACATGGATGATGTTGGGAACAGTGAGCAGGAGTTCCAGAAAGCCACAGAGGTCTTGTGCGTTGACGGCGGTGCTTCTCTGCATACTTCACACCGCCAACTCAAGCAGTGGGTGCGGGAAGTCAATGCGGCAGAACCACCTGTCGAGTCACGCAAGCTTCTGAAATGGTCCGGCACGCCTATCATCTTTGATATTGAGGACCACCCTGATCGCACAACTGCGGTCGGGTGCTTGCCGATGTTGGTTTCACCAACTATCCGCAACCTCAAAGTCACTAAGATGCTAGTTGACGCGGGGCCGGCTTGAACCTGATCTCCTCCGCTGTACTCCAGAAACTCCAGATCCCTGACAGCGAGCTTGAAGAGACCGGCACATTCCAAGGAATCAACCCGGGAAGGAGCAAGCCGAAGGGGAAGATCACGTTGCCAGTGACATTTGGCGGCGAGCTGAACTTCAGGACTGAGAGGGTCCCTTTTGACGTTGCTGATTTTCCATTACCTTACAATGGGACACTCGGCCGTCCAGCATTCGCCAAGTTCATGGCAGCCTCTCACTATGCATACAACATGCTGAAGATGCCAGGCCCGATAAGTGTCATCTCTGTCCCTGGCGACAAGAAGGATGCCCTTATCTGCGCCGACAAGATCTACCGGGAAGCAGCAGCCGCAACAGATCGCAAGTCACTTGCCGCTGAAGCTCCCGGGGGGGGGGGAGAAGACCAAGTCCGGCAAGAGTTCTGATGCCCACTGCGGCAAGCGCACCTCTTCGGAGTGTTGCGCTACCGTCGAGGACGCACCATCAAGCTCCACCGGCAAGTGTAAGAAGACGATGGCAGCTCCGCCAGAGACCAAGAAGGTGTCCGCCAAGGAGGACGGCACTGGTGGTACCTTCACCATCAGTGCCATGCTTGACCCTAAATAGGAAAGCGCGCTCATTGCTTTCCTGCGGGCGAACGTCGACGTGTTTGCATGGCAACCGTCTAACATCCCCGGTGTTCCCATGAAAGTAATTGAGCAGCATCTTGTCGTTTGTCCTCATGCGTGGCCCGTCAAGCAGAAAGTCAGGAAACAAGCAGTGGAGCGCCAAGAGTTCATCGCAGAAGAAATCAAGAAGTTGGAAGCAGCAGGCCTTGTCAGAGGAGTGCTCCATCCTACGTGGTTGGCCAACCCTGTCGTCGTGCGCAAGGCAAACGGGAAATGGAGGCTTTGTATCGACTTTACCGATGTCAATAAAGCTTATCCCAAAGACCCATTTCCCTTGCCGCGCATTGACCAGATTGTTGACTCCATGGCCGGATGTGATTTGCTTTCATTTCTTGATGCATACTCAGGATACCATCAGATCTTCATGGCAGAAGAGGATGAGAAGAAGACCGGATTCATCACTCCATGTGGCACGTACTGTTTCAAACGGATGCCTTTTGGTTTGAAGAATGCTGGTTCAACATTTGCAAGGGTAGTCCATACCGCTTTTAAGCCACAAATACACAGAAATGTGGAAGCCTACATGGATGATATAGTGGTCAAGAGCAAGGACAGGGCGACCCTGATTTAAGATTTAGATGAGACCTTCGCAAATCTGCGCAAGATCAGCCTCAAGCTCAACCCCGAGAAGTGTGTGTTTGGAGTCCCTTCCGGCAAGCTTCTCGGGTTCTTCGTGTCTCAGCGGGGAAATGAAGCCAATCCCGACAAGATCAAGGCCATTGAGCAGATTGAAGCACCGAAGCGCGTCAAGGATGTACGAAGACTTGCCGATTGCATGGCTGCTCTCAGCAGGTTTATCTCTAAGTCTGCTGAGCGCGCCCTGCCGTTTTTCAAAATTTTGAAAAAGGCAGGTCCAATGAAATGGACTCCGGAAGCGGAGGCTGCGCTGCAAGACTTGAAGAGGTACCTGTCCTCCACTCCGATACTTGTCGCACCTAAGACACAAGAGAAGTTGCTGCTATATATAGCGGCAACCAATCAAGTGGTTAGTGCTGCGTTAGTAGCGGAAAGGGAGGCAGATGATGAGCCAGCAACCACGGCAGGCGCGTCCAGTGACAAGCAGGGGGCTTCCCCGACAAGCTCTGGTCCCGACAAAGATGGATCTGCGCAGGTGTGCGAGGAGATACCGAAGCGAACGGTGCAGCGCCCAGTTTACTTTGTCAGTTCCCTTCTGCAGGGGGCCAGGTCAAGGTACTCAGGTGTGCAGAAATTGCTTTTCGGCCTTCTCATGGCCTCGAGAAATCTGCGCCATTACTTCCAAGCACATGAGATCACAGTTGTCACTCGCTTTCCGCTGAAGAGGATATTGCAGAATCCAGAAGCGACAGGTAGGATTGTTGAGTGGGCACTGGAATTGTCAAGCTTTGGCCTCAAGTTTGAGAGCACTTCAACTATCCAAAGCAGAGCATTGGCAGAATTCATAGCAGAGTGGACGCCAACCCCAGATGAAGAAATTCCAGAGACGAGCATCCCTGTCAAAGAAGCAAGCAAAGAATGGCTGATGTACTTTGACGGCGCCTTCTCGCTGCAAGGCATCGTTGCTGGCGTGCTGCTTGTCGCACCCACCGGAGAGCACCTCAAGTACGTAATCCAGATGCACTTTCCCAAGGAGGAAGCGACAAACAATACCGCAGAGTATGAAGGTTTGCTTGCCGGTCTCAGGATCGCGGCAGACCTTGGGATCAAGAAGCTCATTGTCAGGGGTGACTCGCAGCTTGTCGTCCGCCAAGTGAACAAGAGTTATCAGAGTCCGTTGATGGAAGCCTACGTTGATGAAGTGAGAAAGCTTGAAGAGAACTTTGATGGCCTGCAGATGGAGCATGTTCCAAGAGCTCAGAACGACATTGCAGATGGCTTGTCGAAGTGCGCCGTACTTAAGTTACCTGTGGAACCAGGGATCTTTGTGCTCAAGCTGACCCAACCGTCTGTAACGCCATCAGCTGGACAGAGCAAGAAGAGGAAGTTGATTTCTGGTGACTATTTTCCGGCAGAGCTTCCTGAAGCCGCCGCCAAGAAGGTCCCCAAGATCAACACCAAGAGTGCTGAGGAGCAATCTGCTCCGGCGAGCCCTAGGGTTTGTTCCGTTGAAGCAAACGCTCCCGACAAGTTTTGCTCCGGCAAGCTTGCCGGGGAACGTCAAGCTCCGGCTGAGCCGCAGGTTCTCGCCGTAGAAGTGGATGTTCCCGCAGCGGCAGATGTGCCTTTAGTCCTTGTTGTCGAGCCGCAAGCTCCAGCATGGGCACAGCAGATTGTCCGTTTCCTTTAGACAGGAGAACTTCCCGAAGAGCAAGAAGAAGCGGAAAGAGTAGCCCGGCAATCAAGTATGTACCAGTTTGTTGACAACACACTGTACAGAAGAAGACTCAACGGTGTGAAATTGAAGTGTATTCCCCGGGAGGACGGACAAAAGCTTTTGGCAGAGATACATGGAGGCATATGTGGTCACCACATTGGCGCAAGAGCACTTGCCGGCAAAGCATTCCGACAAGGTTTCTTTTGGCCGACAGCCCTCCAGGATGCAACTGCACAAGTAACCAAGTGTGAAGCGTGCCAGTTCCATTCCAAGCAGATACACCAGCCAGCTCAAGCTCTCCAGACGATCCCTTTATCCTGGCCATTTTCGGTCTAGGGGCTCGACATCCTCGGACCCTTTCCCCGCGCAGCTGGGGGCTTTGAGTACTTGTACGTTGCAATCGACAAGTTCACAAAGTGGCCGGAAGTGGAACCAGTGAGGAAGGTGACAGCACAGTCAGCAGTCAAGATCTTCAGGTCGATTGTTTGCCGCTTTGGGATCCCTAACAGGATCATCACCGACAACGGTACGCAATTCACGAGCCGCACCTTCATGCAGTACGTCCAAGATCTTGGCGCCAAGGTCTGCTTCGCTTCTGTTGCTCACCCGAGAAGCAACGGTTAAGCGGAGAGGGCAAATGCTGAAGTGCTGCGTGGCCTCAAGGCCAGAACTTTCGACAGCCTGCACAAGTGCGGAAGAAACTGGATCGAGGAGCTGCCGGTGGTTCTTTGGTCGATCAGGACGACGCCAAATCGAGCCACTGGCCAGACACCTTTCGCTCTAGTCTATGGAGCGGAGGCAGTTCTCCCCACGGAACTCGTATACGGGCCACCTCGAGTGCTCGCTTATGATGAGCTTGAGCAAGAGCAGCTGCGACAAGAAGACGCGCTGCTCCTTGAGGAAGACCGTCTTCAGGCTGCTGTACGAGCTGCTCGCTACCAGCAAGCTTTGCGCCGCTACCATAGCCGCAAAGTTAACGCCAGAAGTCTCGAGGAAGGCGACCTTGTTCTTCGGTGCGTTCAGTCCGCCAAGAATTCCAACAAGTTGACGCCAAAGTGGGAAGGCCCTTACCGGGTGAAACGAGTCACTAGGTCTGGCGCTGTCCGCCTTGAGACCGAAGATGGCTTTCCGGTGAGCAACTCCTGGAACATTGAGCATCTTCGTAAGTTTTACCCGTGAGGCGCGGTTGCCGGAACCCGTTCCGGCAACCACCTTTTGTACAATTCTTGCCGCTGTTGCATGTAATCCTTTGTACAAAGCCAGGCGCAGACCCCGTGCATAAGTAAAGCTCATGTGCTCCGCACATCTTGTCAATTTCATGCTTTCTATTTTTTGCATGTGTTATCTGACACTCTGTGCAGCACCTACCCCTGGTAAGAAATAACGAGCCGTAAGGCTCCATATCTGTATTTTCTCTTCTTTCTTTTTCTCAAGGAAAGGAAGGTTCCCTCGCGCACAAGTTTGCCGGGGGGAAGAAGAAGATAGTGGTATGGACCAGGCGTCGTTCAAGAAAGTTTCGCCTTGCCGAGAAGCAAACAACAGAAAAGCTAAGTTGCCAAAGCTTGAGCAATCAGATTTTTAAAAAATTTAAGTTATCTTCCTTGAACGACCGTGCTTTGTATGGAAAACCTGTGCGCGGAGGAACCAACTCGTAGCTAGTTGAGCCCTTAACGTTGTTTCGAGCCCGCTCAACAACTTTGTTTCGAGTCCGCTCAACAACTTTGTTTTGAGTTCGCTCAACAACTTAAGTGAGTTGCGACTAGTTGCGACAAGGTTTCTTGTCGGTAACGGCACCGCCAGCAGGCTGCTGACGTTCCGCACTCAGCGCTCGTGGCTAAGGTGCCTGTGCCGGCAAGTTCCCTAAAAGCGTAGGGCAAAAACATACAAAGGAAGGGGTCAAGTAAAGGAAATAACATTGCAATCACTACCCAAAATAGAGTTATATTACAAGATAGCTTGTCGCGGCACTAATAGATTGTTTTCAAAACATGACCAGCAGCGACAAGAAAAGAAGAAAACGGGCAGCCTAGTCTACGCGATCGCCCTCGACCCTCTTGATCCCGCTCACCTTGTCCACAATGGGTGTGACAAGGGCCTTGAGCGCCTCCAGATCAGCGTCCGGTGGCAAGCTCTTGAGGACGTTGGTGAGGTTGAGGCCCGGGTTGCCGAAGGCCACCTTCACCAACACCTTCTGAAGAGCTCCCGCGCAGATCTTGCGCGACTCGTCGGCCAGCCGCTTTGGGGTCGTCTCCCGGAGTCATTGCAGGGCCGTCGCCACGCCTTTGAAGAACAAAGTGAGCTTGGCGCTGGGTTGGAGGTTCTCTTCGGAGGGAAACCCGAGATCCTCCATCCCCAGCTACGCCATCTCCTTGTCAATATCTGTAGCAGCATTCACGAGACCCTCCGTCCAGTGCTCGATGGTCTCCCTGAAAGTGTTCTGGACGGCAGCAGCACTCGCCAGCAACGCCTTCTCGGCCTTGATCTCCTCCTTCAAGGCCGCCTCCCACTCCCTGGCGCCGTCCAGCGTCTTGGTCAAAGTGGTCAGCTTCAACTCAAGATCTGCGTTGGAGTCCTTGGCGGCGGCAAGCTCCTTGCCCTTCTCGGCGAGGCAAACCTGCAGCTCTGAGTTGCTGTGGGCGTCCTTCTCCCGCTCATGCTTGAGCGCGGCGATCTCCTCACCTCTCGCCTTGAGATCGGCCTCGAGTTGCGCCACCTTCGTCTCCAACTCCTTCTTGGCGACCTCGGCAGCTGCTGCAGCGTCCTCTGCTTGCTTGAGGGCTCCCCCAAGTGATTGCTCGCGCACGGCAAGCTCTTCCTCGTGGCTGTTGAGGTTGACCTTCCGCTGCGCTAGCTCGCCTTCCCGTGCAGATAACTTCTCGGCGGCAAGCCGCTGTTGCTCTTCGACTTCGGCCTTCTCGAGGAAGAAGGTCGTCTGCTCCTCGGCAAGTTGCTCCCGCTCCTCTGCCAGGGACCGGAGAGCTGCCTGGTTGAGGCCACGGAGCTCCTCCGCGCATTTCTCGATGTCAGCTCCCGCCTTCGCGGCAAGCGCCTCGCGGGACTCCAGCTTGGCTTGAGGGAGGTCGACGGCGTTGGTGGTGCTGGTGGCGATGGGGGGGGGCGGAGCGCTGCTCTCTTTCAGCTTTGGGAAGAAGGGGAGCGGCGGAGGTTTTCGAGGTTGGAGTAGCAACGGGCGGATGGGCGAACTGCCCCTGTTTCCCCTGCTTATAAAGAGGGAGGGGGCGGAGTTCCGCCTTTTCCGAATAAAGAAACCACCCACGATCTCTCCCACGACGCCGCAATCAACGTGTGCCGTTCGGGGAGGGCGCGGTGGATCCGGAGAAAGATACGGCGTAACCCAGGCCACGCGTGCCCGTGCACTAATTTGGGCCTGGCCCAATAGCGCTCGGCACCGTGTATGGCCCAGGCCCGGGGGCTCCTGTCGGTGTACTAGAGTAGGGCTACCCTAGTATCCCGAACTTGTGCACGGGCAGTCGCAGCACCCCGCGGCAAGGCTTGCCGGGTGGCCGCCAAGGTCCTCCGTGGTTCCTTTGGAGACATTCAAGAACAAAGTATCCTCAAAGACATGCTGAGAGCTTGTGTCATCTCTTTCGGTATGAAGTGGGAGGATTGTCTCCCGTTTGCCGAGTTCTCTTACAACAACAATTTCCAAGCAAGTGCCGGCAAAGCTCTTTTTGAAATCCTCTATGGCAGATAGTGTCGTACCCCACTCAACTGGTCTGAGACTGGTGAACGTCAACTTCTTGGCAATGACTTGATCTCAGAAGACGAAGAAATGTGCAAAGTCATACGTGAGAATCTCAAAGCCGCTCAATCACGTCAAAAGAGTTACTATGATGGCAAGCATAGTGACTTGGTTTTCGACATTGGAGATCATGTCTATCTCCGTGTTTCTCCTATGAAAGGCACCAGAGATTCGGTATCAAAGGCAAGCTTGCTCCGAGATACGTGGGCCCTTTCAAGATTCTTGGCAAGAGAGGCGATCTAGCCTACCAACTCGAGCTTCCCTCCAACTTTGCAAATGTTCATGATGTGTTTCATGTGTCTCAACTCCGCAAGTGCTTCAAGACACCTGAACGCACCATTCCTTTCGAGGAGATTGATCTTCAACAAGACTTGTCTTACCGCGAGCACCCTGTTGCTATTCTTGAAGAAACTGAGCGCAAGACCCGCAACAAGTCCATCAAGTTCTTGAAAGTGAAGTGGTCACACCATACCGACCGAGAAGCTATGTGGGAACGAGAAGATCACCTTCGTTCCGATTATCCTTCCTTCTTCCAGTCCTAGATCTCGGGACAAGATCTTTTTGTAGTAGAGGAGAGTTTGTAACACCCCAGATGTAACACTTTCCATTTATGGCAATATATGAAACGTTGACTTCATCAATTCCATTCTGGGCTCTTCTTTCGTTTCGGGTTTCTTTGTTTTGTCGCGTGTGTGTGTGCATTTCATCCATGTCATGTTATCTTGTGCATTGCATTGCATTCGTATTGTCACTTGCACCGGTCATGCCTGTCTCTTCCCGTTGTACGTTTCGAGTTCCGACACTCACACACGTGCCCGTGGCACCCCCGAGTCTTTCTTTCGTGTGTGACCATGTAACGTTCCCGGAATGAGGTGAGACTTGGCATGCGTTGTTGTTTTGGTACGTGTAGGCCGCCTGTCAAGTTTCATCGCGTTTGGAGTTCGTTTAGTACTTCAACGGTTAACCTAGTGGGCTAAAAGCTCCTCTTCCTTTTGGCCCAACACCCCCTCCACAACAGCCCACAAACCCAGCACAACCACTCCCATCCTCTCGGTCGTCGGATCGTGATCGCGTGGCCCAAAACCGCTCCTCATTTGGACCTTCCTACCTCCAATAAACTGTAAAACAGTCCCCATCCCCGAAATCCCGGTGCAACCCTAATTTTTCTCTCCCTCCGCGCGCCGGACACGTCCGACCCGCTGCCACCTCACTCCAACGAATCAGAGGCCGCCATGTCATCCCGCCGCCATGTGGCGACCCATGATTGGTCGGGCCACCTCACACCACCCTTCCACCGCCACCTCAGCCGGACGTCGCCGGACCACCGTCGGGACGCCGCCGGACCACTGTCGGGACGCCGCCGGACCACCGTCGGAATGCCGCCGGACTCGTCGGACCGCACCGCCGGGCTCACCGCCGCCACCCACCGCAGGCCGGCGCACCACCGCCGCCGCCCGCCACCCGCGCCTCCACCCGCCGACGCCGCCGCCGCCACTCCTCCTCCGGTCGCAGCCACCGCGCGCCCGTGCTCCGGCCATCTTCCTCGTCCCCGGCGAGATCTCGTGGATCGGGATCAGATCCACCCGTCCCTCCGTCCAAACGCCCCGCTCCATCCCGGATCTCTCCATCCCACACGCCTCCGTCCCGAGTTGACTTTCTCGGAGGTGATTTTTTTCACTAAGTCCCCAGATTCCGTTATTTTCTTGCCTCCTTCAACATGCAATAACTTTGTGCTCGTAGATCCGTTTTGGGCGTGTAATATGTCAAAATGATCGTGGTGATATGCTCTTCATTTTGTTCGACAGTGGCATGCTTGTTTGATGTCACAACCCTAGTTCTGGTATGCACTAGGTTAGCTCTTGTGGTTTGCATCATGTTTAAATTTCAAATGAAATTGAAATGATGACTTGTGAAACCCTCAGAAACCCTATTGAAAATGACCCAAATAAAAGTTTCTCCAAAAAGGTCCAAGAAAATGTTCATGTGGCCCTCTAAAAATATTGGTCAGAGATAAAAATCAAACCAATATTATTAGGAGCTCATAAGTATTCATTTTGGGCATTTGGAATCAATGCAATAGTTATTTGCATTGGATATATATATATTATATATTTTATATATGTCCAAAATTCTGGTTCTTTATTTTTAGGGGCTTCGGTTAATTTCTAGGTCCCTGCAAAATAAATATGTCAGAAGAAATAAATGATTTAGTTTAGAAATTAAATCAAAACAAATGTCAGAAGAAAATAGAAAAGAAAAATAAAAAGGGCAGCTTACCTGTGCCGGCCCAGCACAGCACGGCCTGGCCGGCCCAGCTGGCCAGCCCAGCCCGCTCCTCCCTGTCGTCTTCCTCCTCGACAAAAGGACGAGCGTGTGCTCGTCGCGCGCCGGCCACGCGCCGCGCCACCTCCTGCTTCCGCCGCTGCCGACGCGCCTGGACATCTCTGGACGACGCCACGCAGCCTCCCCGACCCTCCCGTACTCTTCTGGACGCCTCCCCTCTCTTCTTTCTCCCTCTCGAGTCCGCTCCCGAGCGCCGCTGTCGCCGCCGATCGCCGTAGTCGTAGCCACCGTCTCCCCCACGCCCAGCCAAGGTGCCCAAGAGCTCCGCCGCATCATCCCCGACCTCCTCGACGAGTCACACATCGCCGGACGCCCTGAGGCCTCGACCCCGACCTCTTCTTCATCGCCGGCCTCCGGAGATCCCCTCCGCCGCCCTGCTTGCTCCGGTCCTCCTCCGAGCCCTCCGCCTGCACCGCTGCGATCGCCGTAAGCTCCTGGCCATGCTCCCCCTCTCCGTTCTCCCCCTCGCAGGCCGTAGCTGCCGCTCCACGATCACCCGCACGCGCCGCCGCCCGCGCTCGTCGCCGGTGGTGCTCCGGTGACCTTTTGGTCCCGGGCGTGCGACCAACACGCTCCCCGCGTCGCGTAGATGCCGTAGCTGCTAGCGCTGCCCCGCCTAGGCCACCACAGCCCCGAGCCCGAGCTCGACCGAACTCCGGCGCCGCCGCGAGCTCGTTTCCGGCGAGCTCCGGCAGCCCCAGCTGCTGCCGCTGGCTGGGATGGATGCGGGTGAGCTTCAGCTCCCCGTAGATGACCTCCGCTGCCCAAATGACCGACGGAGGCGAGTTTCCGATGCCCTCCGCCGCATTCGGCCTCGCCGGCGGCTAACCGCCGGTGGGATTTGACCCAAACCCACTGGGTTTGACTTCCCTGAGCCCATGACATGTGGGGCCACCTTTGACTAATTTTTAGTTTAGGGTTTAATTAACTTTTAATTACTGACATTAATCTAATTAGACACTGACATGTGGGCCCTTGTCTAATTAGTTTAGTTTTAAACTTTAGTTATTTAACTGAGTCACTGACCAGTGGGACCCCACTGTCAGGTTTGACTCTGGACAGCCCCTTTGACCTGCTGACGTCATGCCTGTGTCATGCTGACGCAGTAATCCAGTTCTGGTTTTTAAATAAATCTTAAATGATTTATTTATTTCAGAATTTGGCCTAAACTTCAAAAAATCATAGAAATTCAACCGTAGCTCAGAATGAAATAATTTATATATGAAAAATTATCAGAAAAATTCAATCTATCCATCTGTACCATTTTCATGCATGACAAATGAAGTTAAACCTACTGTTTATTTGAAAACACATATTTGGCATTTAGAATGCTTATTTTAAAATTGCATTTGAACCCTTGGTTCAAATGGACTTCTTTCAAATTGAATGCTAGTTGCACTAGCCCAAACAACATCATAACTTCATGCTATATTCATGCATCATATTGTTGCATATGCTTGTGTTTGATTGTCGGCACCGTTCTTCTCGATAGGTCCAGCTCCGGAGACCGATCCAGAGTACCTGTCAGAGGAGCAGTGTTCTGCACGTTGTTTTACCAGGCAAGCAAACCCCCTTGTTCATTCTGATACAATCCCTCTCTCGCTCCTGCTCCCTGTTTTTTTGCATTAGGACAACAACGATCTCAACTGCTACTTTATGATGCGGTAGTTGAACCCATTCCTCTGCATGACCTGTCTTTCCACAGTAAATAGTTGAAACCCACTAGCATGTGTAGGAGTTGATTGAAGCCATGATGTGATCTTACCATGCCTTGCTTGCTATTGCTTAGAGTGTGTCAGGTCTGATTCATCGGGAATGAATTAGAGTGAAATGATATGTTCTGATGCTGAGGGTTAAGTGTGTGAACACGTTTTGGTAAAGGTAGTGGTGAGAGGCCATGTAGGAGTACATGGTGGGTTGTCTCACTGGAACCGTCCCTAAGAACTGAGTTCTGTGTATGTTGTCCAATGATCAGCTACTACCACGCATTGGAATGCTTAAGTGCCCCTCTCGACTTATTAATCAACATGATCTCTGTCCAGGAGTTGCAACTAGTTTCTGGCGTTTGTAGGTAGTGTTATTTCTCTACCAGGTGGCACCCGGCAGGGTGGGCTTGGGACAGACTAGGCACACGTGGCCCGGTGTACCGAGTGGCACCCGGATGGTGGGCTCGGGAACCCTGTACACATCGTTTGGGTCCGTGATGGAAACCTCGGCCGGACTCCCTTGCGGATGGAACCCGAATAGGCGATAAACCTAGACGAGAGACTTGTGTGGTTAGTCAGGTCGTGGCCGACACCCTCGCCAGGCTTCCGCTTGAAGGATGCCGAGATACACGACGTGTACCTGGCGGTAAGTGGCGAGAGCGTGTGTGAAGAAGTACACCCCTGCAGGGTTAACATAATCTATTCGAATAGCCGGGTCCGCGGATATGGACTTCTTGGATGCTTACGTGGTACATAGACAACTTGAAATGGACACTCTAAAATACTCAAGACAAGTGTGAGTGCTATGGATGGCCTTCTCGTAGGGAGACGTGGATGAATCCATAGTGGTGTATTGTGTGGTGCTTAGTGGACTCGTGTGCGCCACCTCAAAAGAGTTACCAGCAATCGTAGAATAGGATAGCCACTGAGTCAAAGCTGGCTTGCTGCAACTAAACCCCACTTTGCCTTCTTGATACAAGTGCATGTATGATAGGATCTGATGTAAGTCTTGCTGAGTACCTTTGTACTCATGTTTGCTTAATTTATGTTTTGCAGATAGGATTGATGTTTCACTAGTAGTTCCGCTTGGACTTCGACAAGTAGCTTGATACCTCAGCTACGATTTTGGACGAGTGTTGTAGATAGTCAGGCCCTTCAGCCTTTTTCATTTGTAGATGTCTGTACTCAGACATGTAGTGCTTCCGCTTGTTGCTTGTATGCTCTGAATGTTGGGTCATGAGACCCATGCTTGTAATACTTGGCTCCTCGGAGCCTAATGAATAAATACTTTGTTTATTAGAGTCTTGTTGTGATGCCATGTTGTATTTGCACATATTGAGCATATTGCGTGTATGATATTGAAATGCTTGGTATGTGTGGGATCCGACACCTAGTTGTTTACCCTTGGTAGCCTATCTTACAGGGAAATGTCTCCTAGTGTTTTCCACTGAGCCTTGGTAGCTTGCTACTGCTCCGGAACACTTAGGCTGACCGGCATGTGTCCTTCTTCGTTCCTGTGTCTGTCCCTTAGGGGAAATGTCACGCGTTGATCCTTTAAGTCCTTGTAGCTTGCTACGACTTGGGTTCATACGTTGATGACCGACACGCTCGTTGCTGGGTCATGGATGCCTGTCTCTGTAATTTAGTGCCACTTTTGATTTATAACTGGTCATGTCGGCCCGGGTTCTCTGTCATATGGATGCTAGCGACACTATCATATACATGAGCCAAAATGCGCAAACGGTCCCGGGCCAGGTAAGGTGGCACCCGTGGGGATACCGTGTGTGAGGCCGTAAAGTGATATGGTGTGTTACATGCTAGATCGGTGTGACTTAGGATCGGGGTCCCGACATTTGAGTTCATCCTGATGACCTAATCTTCGTTGCTAGAGTGCTATATGTTTAAAACTGTTGTTATCTGTAATTTTGTTGCCATGTTTGAGATGTGATAACTGTGTGCATGTTGGTCCAAATGGAGCATATGAGATGTCAAAATGTTCATTGTGAAGTGCTCTACATGATGGTTGCTGTAGCATTCATGTTAGGTGTCATATTGCCATGTTAATATCTGTTGCAAAAGTGCATGTGGTTGTTAAGTGCTGAAACTTGTTATGAGATGCTGATTTGACTTGCTCATTGCTAATGATGTGTTGGTCTTCATGTCACATGTTAATATGTTTTAGAAGCACCATCACATGGTATTTGCTGTGGTGCATTCCACTTTCCATGATATGCCTTGAGATGACTTAAACAAGCTTGTAAACATGCCATGCCAATGTTGTTGTTTTATACTTAGTAAAAAAACTGCTAAGTCTGGAAATCTGTTAACATGATGCTATGTTTGCTTGATGCCTCACTCAAATCCATGCATGTTTTGGTATGTCAAATGATCATTCCTTGTTGTCCATGTTATGCTCTATCCATCCATGCCCTTACTTGCACATATGGCCTGTTGTAGCTTATTTATTTCTTGCTCTCAAGTTGCTATAAAATTTACCTGTCAGGTTTTTATCAGCATGATCAATTTGGTGAAGCTTGTTGCTATTGATCCATGCCTCCTATGGAGTTGCTCCAATGGAGTTGTTCGATGTATGCTATGTCTACTACATGTCCATGATCTTTATATAGTTAGTGGAGTTGATATGCATGTTGTTTTGTGCCTATGAAGGCAGCATCGTGATGATGTTTTTGCCTTCCCAGATTTTGACTAAGTCTGGATAAATTTATTGCAACTTGCCATGCTTGGTTAATTGTGTTCCAGTAGGTTTTTGGGTGTGTTCTAAGTTCATTCTTGTTAAGTAACATGTCTACTTCATATCCATGCCCTTTGTCTCCATGTTTGAGTGTTGTAGCATAATTATTTCTTGCTCCAAAGATGCCATGTGGCTGTAAACTGCAGTTTTGAGTGAATATTTTTTTGCTAGCCATTTCCAAACCGTGTGTCCATTTCCGACGATCTTTATATCGATTTCAACCGAAATCTTCCCCTCTATCCAGTGGCTTGCTTGGTTTTCCAAGATGAGGCCTTCTTCATCATCTCTTCTTAGGTTCAAGTGCTTCCACATGCATACGCACATCATACTTGCATCATGTTGATTGCGCAGTGCACCGTCTTTGATATTGTGCCATGTTGTGTTCTTGTGTTGAGTAGAGCCGGGAGCCGAGACCGAGTACGAGGTTCCTACCAAGGTTGAGGGTGAGGAGCAAGGTTACGATCCCATCGACGACTCAACAGGCAAGATGACCTGACCCAAATATCATTACTATCTTTGCCTATTGCTAGATGTCTCGCTCTTTAGCTTATTGCCTCGATGCCTATGTCTGTTTGTCAGCCTCCTATTGCTGCCATGAACCTCTCTAACCACCCAACCTAGCAAACCTTTGATTGGCTACGTAAGCTTCGCTCAGCCCCTCTTATAGCATTGTTAGTTGCAGGAGAAGATTTGAAGATTCTTGCTTCATGTTGAAGTTATCATTGGGATATCACAATATATATAATTTGTTAAACCAAATCATCTATATATTGGTAATGGGTGGAAGGCTAAGCCTCTTGCTTGGTGTTTTGTTCCACTCATGCCACCCTAGGAACCGTATAAACCCGTGTTATGTTCCTTGATTTTGCGTCCCTAACACGGTTGGGGTTTATGGGCCCCCCTCGATAACCCGCTTAGTGCTAAAGCCTTTCCAGCAAGGCCCGACTTTGGTTTTACATTTGCCTAACAACTAAAACTTGCATAGGGAGTTATAAACCCTTTTTCTTAATCAACAACCTGGGCCAGTGCTCCACATGAGTGTTGGTCCAAACTGGGGGTCCTGCGGGGCCACCTCGGGGAAACTCAAGGGCTGGTAAAAACCTGTAGAATCGCCCATCCGGTCGTGGCCTGAGATGAGATACGCGCGGCTACTATCAGGGTGTCGGCACACCGGGAGGTCTTGCTGGATTAGTTTTACCTTAGTCGGAATATCTTGAGCATGGGATTATGAGAACACTCGGGTCTTGTAATGCCCTGGATGTAATAGTTTCCCTTTTGGGCAATATATATATCTCTGGCTTCATCTATTCCATTTCGGGTTCTTTGTCTTTTCGGGTTTTCGTTGTTTTCTCGTGTTGCGTGTGTGCATTCATTCATATCATGTAGTCGTGTGCATCGCATTGCATTTGTGTTGTCGTTTGAATCCGGTCCCACTCGTTCCTTCCCGTTGTCCGTTTCGAGTTCCGGAGCTCCCTCACGTGTCCGTGGCATCCCCGAGGCCTACTTTGGTGTTTGGCCGTGTAACGTTTCCGGTTTGGCGTGTGACTTGTCGTGTGTTGTTGTTTTGGTGTGTGTCACCCGCCTGTCAAATCTCGTCGCGTTTGGAGTTCGTTTGATGCCCCAACAGTTATTCTCATGGGCTGAAAGTACCCCCTCTTTGAGGCCCAAGACACCCCTCCAACAGCCCACCAAACCAACCCAAACCCCTTCCTTCATCTAGGCCATCCAATTCTGATCGGGTGGCTAAAAACCACACCTCATTTGGACAACCCTAGCTCCTTGTGCCTATATATTTTTCCATATTCGCCAATTTTTGCCCTAAAAACCCTAGTGTCTCCTTCCTCCATCATCTCCTACCTCTTGCCACCGGGTTCCACCACCTCGCCGGAATTCCTCGCCGGAGTTCCCCGCCACTGCCGGAATCCTCGCCGGAGCTCCTTCTTCTCCACCGCCGCCTCCACCTCACCGGCCAGCTCACCGCGCCGCCCTCTCTAGCCACCGCCGGCCGGGCTCTTCCCCGCCGCCGCGCCCTGGCCGGCAGGGTCCTCAGCCGCCGCCGCCTCCTCGATCGGATCGGGGGAGGAGCCCCCGATCTCGATCCCCACCGCCTCGTCAGCCCTTCGCGGGCCAGGATCCCGCAGGCCGCGTGGCGCTCCGCCGCTCTGCGGGCCGGCCCATCCACCATCCAGCGCCCGAGCCCTCGAGGCCAGAAGCCACCGCCGCATCGCCGATCGGGAGGATCTCCCCGATCCAGCCCCAGCGCCACGAAACCCTAACGGGCCAGATCGGCGGCCCGCCGGCAGTCCGATCCGCTCCGCCGAAGCCCGTCGGGCCGTTAGCCACTTCGGGCCAGCAGCCCGATCCAGCTCCCCCTCCCGGGCCCTTCGAGCCGAGGCCCAGTTCCCCTGGGCGGCTCCCTCCAGGCGCCTCCTCCCTGCTGGGCCGGCCCGTTCAGACCGCTCCAGATCCGGCCCGCTCCCGCGCCACCGTTGACTTTCCCGTTGACCGCCCTGAGGTTAATCCAATTCCACTAAGTCTCTGTAATTTCAGTTTCTGGTGCTGTTTTGCAATATGGATAACTTTTTGTGTGATGGTCCGATTTGAGCAAATGATATGTCAAATGATCGTGGAGACTTGTTCTACGTTTTGTTCCATTATGCCATGCATGTTTGAGGTCATCTAGATGCTTAAATATCTGTTGCAAGAGTGCTACTTGTTAAAAACTGCTGTTAGTAGTTGTTTTCATGCCATCTTTGCAATGTGATAACTTGGTGCATGTTTATCCAAATGATGCAAATGATATGTCCATGTGTTCGTCATGAAATGCTCTACATGTTGGGTGCTTTAGCTTGCATGATAGATTTCATCTTGCCATGTTTATCTCCTTTGCAAAGTGCTATGTGGTTGTTATGTCGTTAAACTTGTTACGAGATGCCTCGTAGAGGAACTCGTTGCTATCGTTGTGTTTGTCCCCTTGAGGCATGCTTAGATGTTTTGGATTCACCATCATGTGTAATTTGCTGTGGTGCTTACCACTTGACATGTTTAGCTTTGAGGTGACTTAAACTTGCTCACAAAGATGCCATGATGAAACTGTTGTTTTAACACTTAGTGAAATTTCACTAAGTCTGGAATCTGTAATTTCCAGATGCCATGTTTGCGTGTTGTTCTAGGCAAATCCATTATAGTTTTGGGTTGACTCTTGATGATTCCTTGTTGTATAAGTTGTTGGCTATCCATTCATGCTCTCACATGCTTATTTGAGTGGCTCTAGCATATTTAACTCTTGCTCCCAAGTTGCAACAAATTACTGCTGTCAGGATTTTGTTGTCAAGTTCAATATGTCATAGCTTGTTGCTATTGTTCCATGGCTCCTTTGGGGATGCTCCAATGGAATTGTTTGCTATAGAGTATGTCTAGTTTACGTCCATGCTCATTGCCATGATGTTTGAGTGTTGTAGGCCATTTATCTCTTGCCCCGAAGTTGCTATGTGGCTGTTATTTTCAGCTTGTGCTTGTTTATTGTTTCGGGTGTAACTTTTAGCCCGTTGCTCCGTTTTGAGCAAGTCCTATATGAAACTTGTGTGATTTTGCATGTAGATTCATAATATCATATTGTTATCATGTTTTGAAGCATTTTGCTTGATGCATATTGTTGTTTTGTAACACTGTGCTTCCTAAGTAGACTTTCTGTGCTTCCATAGTGCATCTGTTTTGCTTCCATAGTGCATCAGCCATGCATCCAGTAATTTTTCTGTGCATTGCATCTTGTTTGATTTGTTGCCTTGTGTTCTTGTGTTTGAGTAGAGCCGGAAGCTGAGACCGAGTACGAGTACGAGCACGAGGTTACTACCGAGGTTGAGAACGAGGACCCCTCTTACGATCCCATCGACAACTCTTCAGGCAAGATGACCGAACCCCGATAACATTACTATCTTTTCCTATTGCTAGAAGTCTCGATCTATAGTTTTGCCTCGATGCCCATGTTTTTCCTGTCAGCCTCCTATTGTATCCATGAACCTGTTTAACCACCCTACCTATGCAAACCATTGATTGGCTATACGTAGGCTTCGCTCAGCCCCTCTTATAGCATTGCTAGTTGCAGGTGAAGCTTGAAGATTCTTGCTTCTTGTTGAAGCTTGTTGGGATATAACACTATATTAATTATTAAATGAAATCACCTATATATTGGCAATGGGTGGAAGGCTAAGCCTTTTGCTTGGTGTTTTGTTCCACTCATGCCGCTAGGAACCGTATAAACTGGTGTTATGTTCCTTGATTATGCGTTCCTCACACGGTTGGGGTTATGGGACGCCCTCGATAAACCGCTAAGTGCTATGTCTTTTCCAGCAAGTCCCAACATTGGTACTATTCGCCTAATAACTAAAAACTTGCATAGGGTCTTGCAAACCCGAGTTCATAATCAACAACCCCGGGCCAGTGCTCCACATGAGTGTTGGTCCGAAACGGGGAGCCTGCGGGGTCACCACGAGGAACTCGAGGATTGATATAAACCCGTAGCTTCACCCATCCGGTCATGGCCTGAGACTAGATACGCGCGGCTACTGTCAGGGTGTCGGCACGCCGGGAGGATTTGCTGGATTAGCCTTACCTTAGTCGGAGTATCTTGAGCACGGGATTCCGAGAATACTCGGGTCTTCCCACCTTGGAGTTGCGACTCCGCGGATCGTGGGCTTGTCATGGGCCAAGTTGGAACACCCCTGCAGGGTTATGAACTTTCGAAAGCCGTGCCCGCGGTTATGTGGCAGACGGGAGCTTGTTAATATCCGGTTGTAGAAAACTTGACACCATGTTCCAATACACTACCAGCGTGTGTACCGTGATGGTCATTTTCCGAAAATGGATTCGGGAAGTGAACACGGTGGGGTTATGTTTGACTTGCTTTAGTTAGGATCACTTCGTGATCATCTCTCGACCGAGGCACCTTCTCTTCTCGCTCTCTTTTATGTAAGCTAGGCTAGTGCTGCTGCAGACTCTTGTTCTTTCTTCAGCCTTGTTCCACACCCAAGGCTTAAATAGTCGTGTTACCCAGGAACGGGATTGCTGAGTCCTCTGTGGCTCACAGTTACTTCACCACACCAGATGCAGGTACGATGGTGAGCTACACCGGCGATGGTACCGAGCTAGACTGGGAGTACGATGAGGAGCGTAGCCGTTACTATGTGAACTATCCGGTTGATCAGTAGAGCTTCTACTAGGATTCGATCTAGACATGTGGTTTAATGTTGTGTTTGGCATCTTGTCATTTGGATCTTTACCCTTAGATGGGCTGTGATGTTTATCCGAATGATGTTTGAACATGTAATGAATTTGTGTGACGTGGCGAGTGTAAGCCAACTATCTTTTCAGTTTTCCATCCCTATTTTTACATGAGATGTGCAAAGGTACCAAACTTGTGATCATTCCAGAATGGGCTTATATCTTTAAGTCGTGCCTCGACACGTAGGAGATATAGTCACATCCTGGGCATTACAGGTCTTCCCACCTTGAAGTTGCGACTCCGCAGATCGTGAGCTTGTGATGGGCTAAATTGGGACACCCCTGCAGGGTTTGATGTTTCGAAAGCCGTGCCCGTGGTTATGTGGCAGATGGGAATTTGTTAATATCCGGTTGTAGAAAACTTGACACCATGTTCATAATACACTACCAGCGTGAGTAACCGTGACGGTCGCTTTCCGAAGGGGTTTGGGAAGTGAAGACGGTGGGGTTATGTTTGATGTGCTTAGATAGGATCACTTCGTGATCACTCTCACGATCGTTGGCACTTCTCTTCTCGCTCTAAACACGTAACCTAGTGCTAGTGCAGCTGCAACCTTGTTCTTCAGCCTTGTTCCACACCCAAGGCTTGGATAGTTTTTCTACCCGGGAACGGGATTGCTGCGTCCTCCGTGGCTCACAGATTCTACACAACACCAGATGCAGGTACCATGGTGAACTACACAGGTGATGGCACAGAATTGTATTGGGATTTCGATGAAGAGCGTGGGTGTCACACCCTGATTTTCATATCACATTGCTTAAGCTAATTTTCATGTTAGAAATGTGGATTTGCAAAAACTTTTGAGTGTTTTTGACTTTACTTGATTTGACTTTTGTCTGCTGTTTGCTAGTGCTCTAAAAATCAAATAAATCCTCCAACTCTTATACTTCATCTCCTTGACACAAAACCTTTTCCCAATGATCATGCCATGTGTATAGACCAGAATAGAATTTTCTTATAAAAATATTTTGGCCAAATGGTATTTTCTAAAATTAGTTTTTCCAAAAACCCCTGAATTGAGGTTTGCACTGCAAGTACCTTATTTAGGGTGTGAAAAATCTTTCAAAAAGTATATTTGAATCCTATTAGGTATAGGACTCCCAGAAACCACAAAAGTATAATTTTAAAAGTTATTTTTATATTTTATTTAAAAGCTTTTTCTTAAGGCCAGAAATGGTCTTTAATAGGGAAAAATTATTTAATCATTTCAAAAATATTTGCCAAAATTCAGGGAGACTCATAGGACATATATTGTCCATATATAGGAGTTTCAGCACATGGTCATGTTCAAAATATTGGGCAAATCCTTCCAAAACCCTTTCTGGATATTTCAAGCTTTTGAAATATTTACAAAGGAAATATTCTCCAAAACTTCCAGGGAAATTCTATCATGTCATATATGACATATTTGATGATCTTGCAAAGCCTCATGCCTTGAAGATCAAGGAAACATCCTCAAACCCCTTCAAAACCATTCTGTCCATATTTGAAGTTTGAGCAACTCTACATTGCCAAACTTGTCCAAATGCTCTCAAACTTTGTGCACATGCTAGAATGTCTTAATAAGGCATCTAGACCAAATGGCACAAGATTTGGAATAGAGCAACTTGATCAGATCACCCCAAAACCCTTTCTGTTCAAATGCAAATTTGAACAACTTTACATTGTCAACTTTTTATCTGGAGCCTCAAACTTTGTGGGCATGTTCATAACCCCAAATGATGATGCTACACCAAGTGGTGCATCAAGGGGAGATGAATTGCTTGACTCAAACATGGTGAAACCATTTCTGTTCATTTCTAGGGTTCACCAAAGTTACATTGGCCACTTTGCCCAAATGAGCTCAAATTTGGTGTAGGGGCCTAATTATATGTGACATTTGATCCTGTTAAGTCCCATGTCAAGTGGATGTCATTTGCTTGACCAAACACTGATCAAACACCTTCTGTTCATTTACCAAAACCTGTGTTTGGACCCCTTTTACTATTTCCCTTTGCCCCAAATTCTTACCACAGCCTATTCTGATCATCATCTACCCCCAGTAACCTTCCCATGGCCTCAGCTCAATTATTGGAGGGTAAAAACCCCATTTTTACTCTTGTGGACAACCACCTTCTTCTCCTCCTTCACCTCCCTCCTCATCCCAGTGGTTCCCCAGGGCATCCAAGACCACAGAGAAATTCTTTACTACTCCCTCTACCCTCTGGACACTGCTGGACACTAGAGGACACGGCCTGGAAAGCACAGACACGACCATGCCGGCCAAAGGCGTGCTCTGGAGCACGCTACAGTGCACCGAGGCACTGTAGCTCGGCCCTCCCGAGGCTTCCAGACAACCTTGGGCAGAGAGAGTGTGTCCCCCGAGGTGCCCTCGACGTCCACGACCTGCAGGACGGTCGGCCTTATCCTCCCCGGCCCTCCTCCTCTCTCTCCACGAGCTCGCCGTGCGCGCCCTGGACCGTTCTCACGGTGCACCGCGGCCGCAGCTATAAAAGGGCTCCCCCCGAGCGCCATTCGCCTCTGCTGGATCCTCCTCTCTCCCGTACACCTCCCAGACATCTCCCCTCTTCCTCTCTTGCGCTCTTGCTCCCTCCATAGCCGGACTGCCGCCGCCGATCGCCGCTCGGGATCGGGCGCCTCGGCCATTCCCTCCTTCCCCTTCTTCGTTTGAGGTCCAAGCCTTCCTCTGGGAATCTCCAGGGACGGGCCGGTCCTCCCCTTGGCCTGGGAGCCCCTCCTGGCGTGGTGCCGCCGGAGACCCCGCGGCCGCCGCGGCCTCCCTGTGGAGGCGAGGCTGTGGCCCTCCTTGGGCGGGCTCGCAGCCACCCTTGGGTGCGGGGAGGGGAGCCGGAGCTCCTGGACACCTCGGCCGGCCCTCCCGCATCCCCAGGCCACAGCTGCGCCGGCGGCCGGAGCTTTCCCCCGCCCGGCGTCGGGCTGGAGAAGAAGACCGGGGGCGACGAGCAACCTGCGGCCGGGCCCCTCAGGTCAGTGACCTCGCTGGCTGCCACGTAAGATAAGTGGAGGCGGGGCGGCTGGGAGGCGCTTTTCCAGCGCGAAGGCGCACTCCAAGGGGGCGCCTCCGACGTCACCGCTCCCCCCTGTGCACGCGGCCGAGCCATGGGCCGGCCCAGTTTCTACGCGGCTATCTTCCGCCCAGTGTGCAGCATAAGGGTATAACCCCTATTCCTTTCCTTTTTCCCTTTTTCTGTCAACTTCAAAAATGCCTAGAATATTCATATGAACTCCAAATGGCATGATTCAAATTTCCTATGGCTCCATAAATCATGATCTATCACATAGTGCAACATGCAAATTATTCTAGAAACTTTTCCTATACAAATATTTATCAAATGCCCATTTTCCACCTTCTTTGATTAACTTTAGAAAATCACAGAGAGCTCATTTTTGATCCAAATGCAGTGATTCAAATTCCTAGATTCTTGTCATGTCCAAACTTAGTTTTGGAACATTTTTAATAATAGTTTCTGTACCCCACCAAATATTGAGCCATTTCTTTATATTTATCAGCTTTGGAAAATCCTAGGAAATTCATTTGAATTCCAAATCCAGTGAAACCAACTCCTAAATGCTTCTAAAATCATGACTTGATGATGGGTACCTTTGCTCATCATTCAAGGAAATATTTCTGTATACTTCTTCCAAATCCATAAGCCCTTTGGTTCCATCATATTGAAATGTTCCCAACTACCTATTGATCCAACACCTATGAAACCACCTTGGTCATTTCTAATATGACCAGAGGTATCCTAGAAAAGTCCAACTCCTATTTTTAGAGCACTTTTATTTTTGCTTTGATTGTGTTGCTTATTATGATTGTTTCCATCGTTAGTTGACGTAATAAGCGGAGTATTTGGAGATGGACCAGAAGGTTTGAAGACTCTGAAGAATAAGGCAAGCAGACCTTTGACCATGTTCAAGAAACCTTTTGATGCATGTCTCATAGCACCTTTATATTCAATGCATCGGAATCATGTTGAGGTGGAAACCACTTTGGTTGCTACCCCTGTTACCTTACTGTTGAAACTTGCATCAAACATGACCCTACCTTCCTATGAGGGTTATGTGGGTGGGAGTAGATAGATGTATGCTATAGTAGTTGGCTACGCAAAATGGGTCGGGGTTATGCATTGAGTGTAACAAGTGTGGTCTGACATACTTGCAAATGACCCAGTGGGTGCCACTAATACCCCTGGGAGTTGATGAGGAGCTAGGGCACTACTTGGTGAAGAAGTAGTGTGCCGAGGCTTGACAGAAGTGTTGTTTACAGAGATGGATTAGATTTATGTGTGACTACCGTCCCAACCAAACATGCGCAACCACTGGGAAAGGGCATTATTAATTACATAGGTCGATACTAGCATGGTGCCCGCATTACTAGTGACGGGGGTGACATGAGGTCACTCTCGGGACGGGGTCGCGCTTGGATAGGCGGCCATGACTGTCTTTACAGGGCACCGGACACACCGTTGGTACCCCGTGCTTGTGATATGTGATGAATACGGAGCGAGTCTCCACAAACCTTGAGATGTGAAATGTTTGGCACGGGGCTGTTACCAATCGAGTGGACTCCATATTAGTGTCGCCTAGGGAAAGATAGTGATCGGGTGCTTACCCCGGGTACTTGAGGTACCACGGGTCGTGGATGACACGGAAGTTCCCCGGATCTTGTGGGTAAAGTGCGCAACCTCTGCAGAGTGTCAAACTATTCGAATAGCCGTGTCCGCAGTCAAGGACAGTTGGGTGGTGCTACTTAGACTATGTCCATAAGTTTCTGGGAAACAACACGATTCAGAGATATTATTGATGTGATTGTGAGAAAGTTACTATGAGCTTGAACATGAGTTGATTACAACTCTTTCTCGATATTGACATCTGTGACCTCCTGATACTTGTTACAGACACATGCATATCCATGTTATATGTTGATCATAATTGCATATGAAAAACTAGCTTTCCGCAAAACTGCCAACCTAGCAGTAGAGCCTTGCATAATTATTCTGTTATCACACTTGGGTTGCTTGCGAGTACATTCAATGTACTCATTGGCTTGCCACTGGTTATTTTATTGGCCAGGCGGGAGAGAACAGGTTATGATGAAGATTTCTCGGTGACGAGCATGCGAGCTAGGACGCTTCCCAGTCAGAATGCCTGTAGGGTTAAGGCAGATGGCATGGGTCCCAGTTGTCTTTGAAGATTTTCCGCTGCGATGATATACTCAAGGCTCGACCATTATGGTCCTATTTGTGTAACACGGTATGTAAGGATGTAAGACTCTTGTTATTCAGCTTCTGTGTGTTCAGTGAGCATTGATCTCTGGGATCAATGTACACGTGCATTCGGTGATCACGACTTACGAGTCAGGGTCCCCACAGAGCTGGTATCAGAGCCATTCTGACTGTAGGAAGCCTTAGTTAGCATGGTCGTTAGTTAGGGTAAAACTATTTTCAAAAATACTACTAGTTTTCAAAACTATCTATACTTCTCTTCCCTTCTCGGTTTTTCGAAAACTAGGCTATACTTGATCTCTTCCTCTTCAAAACATTGGTCGCTAGAACCCTTATGCCCCAGACCACTGGATTTTCTGTGATCCTCGTGGAGTGCATCTTGCCGAACACTCACCCACCACTTTTGCACGCAAGATTGGTGACACCACGACAAGATGATACCAACGGAAGTTACAACCTCGATGAGTGAGGACATGAAGACCCAGAAGATGGGGGACACCCTTGACAAGAGCCCCCAAGATGGTGCAACTTTGGCCTATGACGACCAGGCTATAGGTTATGCAAAATCATGATATGCATCGCTAATAGAGTAATCCTGTCACTACCGTTGTTGTATCGACAACCACCGGTGGATGAGAACCTCGCCATTTGGTCCGCCTCACTATAGTGAGCAGGAAAACGGTTCTCTTCATCCCCCGCTCTTGGTGTCGATGTTTTCATCAACGAAACGACATGTTGGACCTCTATTATGCCTTGTTATTATCATTACATATGGATTGCCTACCTGGTACTCTCGACGCCCCAGAAGGCACAAGGGATCGTCATGATTAAAGAGACAAGACAAGATCAAGTCAACGCCAGCTACAAGGAGGCACCTTCACCACATCACCTCATCAGGCGAGAAGTTGTTGAAGATTCTTCAGGCTCAACCCGGATCGTTCATCAAGCAACTACAAGGGACATAGCAACACCTGAGGAAGCTCAGAAGACTGCACGAGGCACAAGTCACGGCACTGAGTCCGAGAACCCCTAGGGTAGGATGAGTCGTGTACCCCCTATGCGCAGTCGAGTCCATATGATGGTTCGAATAGAACCATGATTGTGTGTTGTTTGCTTTTATTCGTTTGTGTTTTGATATAAGTCGCACTTTTGCCCCAGGCAACAAGTGCATGGCTATATCACCTTCCTTGCCTTGCTTCTTTTGTTTCGGCCTTTTTGCACCTGTTTGTTGCACCTGCACTATAGAACCCCCTTTAGGCATTTCCCTCCTCTACGCTGCTTCTTCCCTCTATTCTCTCTCTCCCCAATTGAAGACCCGCAAGACAAGATGCACCAAGGATTCTACCTCGACAGCCAACTGGCACTGAAGACTCCTGCTACAACCTCCACGATCAATTGCAACCCCGTAGAGTTATGTTTAACCCTCCAGACCAGTAACCCCATTCCTAGACCCTTTGAGACTTCCCGAGACACTCCAGCACGAATCCTTAACCATGTGCCTAACCCATGGTAAGGCGAGAGAACCTGTTAAGCCTTTATAACCTCGCACAACACTGGGTTCGTAAAGGAGCTAGTGGACACGATGAGTGAGCCCATTTTCATCCTGATATAGCACGAGGTCTGACGATGCCATAGATAGACCAGTTCGAGGATATTGGACAGATGACTTGGTGGTTTATATCAGTGACTTCGAGGAACTATCTGAGACCTTGATGGATTGTGAGGTTTTCATATTGGTGGGATCATGACTTTGGGAAAGCATGTAGGAGTCCCCGTTGGGCATGAGATTTGGATTTATGTAGGTG
Organism: Secale cereale; assembly: GCA_902687465.1. Taxonomy (NCBI): domain Eukaryota; kingdom Viridiplantae; phylum Streptophyta; class Magnoliopsida; order Poales; family Poaceae; genus Secale; species Secale cereale. The sequence goes on along the minus strand of LR738714.1, from coordinate 242,805,494 downwards.
ATTCTGGTTGGTATAGATGCTGGATATGTCCGCATGATTCGGAGTAAGATTGGATTTAGGCCTATGATCCTGATTATGAAGTCATGCTTCTCGGTGGACAATAAGCTAGGAGATTGGATTATTTGTCGGAGTTGATTTGGGGATCTATATAATCGTGATCTTGGAGTTTACTTGACCCGGATGACGGGAATTTGGTGGACATACTATCGTGATGCATAGTCCTTCCAAGTATTTGGGTATTATAGAGACTTGAGATCTTGTGGAGCACCGTAGACACCGGATTTGTAGGATTGTTGGATTATGTGGTGATTGATGGAATTACCGGGCTATTGGAGTTGATCTATAGGAAGGAAACAAAATCTTGGAGTGGCATATGACGTGTTTCCTTAGATTAGAGATGCATTATCGTGAGCCTTGCAAGATTAGGTTGAGTGCTTGGATTGTGGAGTTTAATTTAAACTCAGCAGCATGTATGATCTACCTTTGGATTTTAGGGGTAGACATACACATGGATTTGGGGATCATATACAGTATAGTTTTGTGAGACCGTCTCTTGAGAATCATGAGGTTATGCATGGCATGAGTGGTGATTGAAGTTGGTCTATGAGAGAGGCCGCTTTTCCGTTCGGAGTACTAGATAGAGCTATTGGCATCTCAAGAACTGTGCTTAAGGATAAGATGATATAAGTTCACTCACTCACTAGAATCCTTGAAACCCTTAAGCCCCACCGAGCCACAACCTGGTCAGATTCTGACCACGGGCCTTGACTCAGAGTCAGGAAGGCCTCTGCAGATACTCAACCGAGACCACCACCAATACCCCAGCTTACCTTGCGTACCCCCATAGACCTCATGGAGTAAATGGACAAGTTGGGTACCATCATTATTTGATGGCCTACTTGTCTGCTCGAAGACAAGGAAGAGACGGACAGCTGGATAGAAGACATTTGAAGACCACCCTGTCAAGAAGGAAGATCTACACCAACCACCGTCATCAAGAAGAAAAACTTCCGCGTCGAAGACCGGGCGTATCTGCAAACCACTCCTCTCGGAGGAGCCGAGCTTTTCCGTGTCGAAGGAACGCTCACACCAAGATTGTATCAAGGCTTGAAGGCACGATTCTGGTGGCACGAGATGAAAAGAGAGATTTGCAACCTATGTTGCAAAATGTGATGTGTGCCAAAGGGTCAAGCTGAATATCAGCGACCCACCGGATTGCTTCAACCACTCAAGGCTCCTGAGTGAAAGTGGGATAAAGACGGAATGAACTTCGTCACTGTATTACCAAGGTCGGATAGAGGACATGACTCTATCTGGGTCATAGTCGATTATTTGACCAAGGTGGCCCATTTTCATTCCTGTCAAAACCACTTATGATGGCAACCGGCTGGCAGCTCTCTACATCGACCAAGTCGTAAGTCTTCATGGTATTCCAAGGAGATTGTGTCAGATCGAGGAACCTAGTTCACCTCAAGGTTCTGGAAGAAGTTCCGAGAAGCCTTGGGAACCAAGTATCTTTCAGCACGGCTTTCCACCCACAGACCGGAGGTCAGACTGAGCGAGTCAATCAGATTCTCGAAGTCATGACTCCGAGCCTGTGTCTTGGCATATGGAGCCAAGTGGGAGGATTGTCTCCCTTTTTGCCGAGTTCTCCTATAACAACAGTTACCAGTCGAGCCTTCAGATGGCACCATTTGAGGTGTTGTACGGACGCAGATGCCGCACACCCCTCAACTGGTCAGAGACTAGAGTAGGGCTAGTCTTTGGACCGGATATTCTCCGCGCAGCGGAAGAGCAAGTCCAACTAGTCAGAGAATGTTTGAAGGCAGCCAAGTCAAGGCAAAAGAGCTATGCTGACACTCACGGTCGGAACATGAGTTTCCATGTCAGGGACCACGTGTACCTGCGGGTAACCCCTCTGAAGTGAACCAAGCGTTTCCACGTCAAGGGGAAGCTCGCACTAAGGTTCATTGGACCCTTTGAGATCACTGCAAGTCATGTGGTAGACGGCTCCCCAGCTAGATCTACCACCTGAGATACCCTCCGTGCACCAAATCTTCCACGAGCCCCCACTCTGGAAGTACCTCCTACCTCCTAGCTAGAACGATGCCCGCAAGGACATCGATCACCGAGCCTTTGACAGCTAACCCAACCCAACCTATGGAAGAGACCCCTCAGCAACCTCCATCAAGGAAGGCCTCAAGCAAGAAGCCATACCATCAAGCACTTCAAGATTCCAAGGAGCACCGCTCGGAAGCAGAACCAACAAGAAGAAGTGAAGACTACCCCGTATCCAAGACTCCGCTTTTCTTTCCACGCCTAGTCTGGGAATCTCGGGGACGAGATTCTTGTAAGGGGGGTAGGTCTGTCACACCCTGATTTTCATATCACATTGCTTAAGCTAATTTTCATGTTAGAAATGTGGATTTGCAAAAACTTTTGAGTGTTTTTGACTTTACTTGATTTGACTTTTGTCTGCTGTTTGCTAGTGCTCTAAAAATCAAATAAATCCTCCAACTCTTATACTTCATCTCCTTGACCCAAAACCTTTTCCCAATGATCATGCCATGTGTATAGACCAGAATAGAATTTTTTTATAAAATTATTTTGGCCAAATGGTATTTTCTAAAATTAGTTTTTCCAAAAACCCCTGAATTGAGGTTTGCACTGCAAGTACCTTATTTAGGGTGTGAAAAATCTTTCAAAAAGTATATTTGAATCCTATTAGGTATAGGACTCCCAGAAACCACAAAAGTATAATTTTAAAAGTTATTTTTATATTTTATTTAAAAGCTTTTTCTTAAGGCCAGAAATGGTCTTTAATAGGGAAAAATTATTTAATCATTTCAAAAATATTTGCCAAAATTCAGGGAGACTCATAGGACATATATTGTCCATATATAGGAGTTTCGGCACATGGTCATGTTCAAAATATTGGGCAAATCCTTCCAAAACCCTTTCTGGATATTTCAAGCTTTTGAAATATTTACAAAGGAAATATTCTCCAAAACTTCCAGGGAAATTCTATCATGTCATATATGACATATTTGATGATCTTGCAAAGCCTCATGCCTTGAAGATCAAGGAAACATCCTCAAACCCCTTCAAAACCATTCTGTCCATATTTGAAGTTTGAGCAACTCTACATTGCCAAACTTGTCCCAATGCTCTCAAACTTGGTGCACATGCTAGAATGTCTTAATAAGGCATCTAGACCAAATGGCACAAGATTTGGAATAGAGCAACTTGATCAGATCACCCCAAAACCCTTTCTGTTCAAATGCAAATTTGAACAACTTTACATTGTCAACTTTTTATCTGGAGCCTCAAACTTTGTGGGCATGTTCATAACCCCAAATGATGATGCTACACCAAGTGGTGCATCAAGGGGAGATGAATTGCTTGACTCAAACATGGTGAAACCATTTCTGTTCATTTCTAGGGTTCACCAAAGTTACATTGGCCACTTTGCCCAAATGAGCTCAAATTTGGTGTAGGGGCCTAATTATATGTGACATTTGATCCTGTTAAGTCCCATGTCAAGTGGATCTCATTTGCTTGACCAAACACTGATCAAACACCTTCTGTTCATTTACCAAAACCTGTGTTTGGACCCCTTTTACTATTTCCCTTTGCCCCAAATTCTTACCACAGCCTATTCTGATCATCATCTACCCCCAGTAACCTTCCCATGGCCTCAGCTCAATTATTGGAGGGTAAAAACCCCATTTTTACTCTTGTGGACAGCCACCTTCTTCTCCTCCTTCACCTCCCTCCTCATCCCAGTGGTTCCCCAGGGCATCCAAGACCACAGAGAAATTCTTTACTACTCCCTCTACCCTCTGGACACTGCTGGACACTAGAGGACACGGCCTGGAAAGCACAGACACGACCATGCCGGCCAAAGGCGTGCTCTGGAGCACGCTACAGTGCACCGAGGCACTATAGCTCGGCCCTCCCGAGGCTTCCAGACAACCTTGGGCAGAGAGAGCGTGTCCCCCGAGGTGCCCTCGACGTCCACGACCTGCAGGACGGTCGGCCTTATCCTCCCCGGCCCTCCTCCTCTCTCTCCACGAGCTCGCCGTGCGCGCCCTGGACCGTGCTCACGGTGCACCGCGGCCGCAGCTATAAAAGGGCTCCCCCCCCGAGCGCCATTCACCTCTGCTGGATCCTCCTCTCTCCCGTACACCTCCCAGACATCTCCCCTCTTCCTCTCTTGCGCTCCTGCTCCCTCCATAGCCGGACTGCCGCCGCCGATCGCCGCTCGGGATCGGGCGCCTCGGCCATTCCCTCCTTCCCCTTCTTCGTTTCGAGGTCCAAGCCTTCCTCTGGGAATCTCCAGGGACGGGCCGGTCCTCCCCTTGGCCTGGGAGCCCCTCCTGGCGTGGTGCCGCCGGAGACCCCGCGGCCGCCGCGGCCTCCCTGTGGAGGCGAGGCTGTGGCCCTCCTTGGGCGGGCTCGCAGCCACCCTCGGGTGCGGGGAGGGGAGCCGGAGCTCCTAGACACCTCGGCCGGCCCTCCCGCATCCCCAGGCCACGGCTGCACCGGCGGCCGGAGCTTTCCCCCGCCCGGCGTCGGGCTGGAGAAGAAGACCGGGGGCGACGAGCAACCTGCGGCCGGGCCCCGCAGGTCAGTGACCTCGCCGGCCACGTAAGATAAGTGGAGGCGGGGCGGCTGGGAGGCGCTTTTCCAGCGCGAAGGCGCACTCCAAGGGGCGCCTCCGACGTCACCGCTCCCTCGTGTGCACGTGGCCGAGCCATGGGCCGGCCCAGTTTCTACGCGGCTATCTTCCGCCCAGTGTGCAGCATAAGGGTATAACCCCTATTCCTTTCCTTTTTCCCTTTTTCTGTCAACTTCAAAAATGCCTAGAATATTCATATGAACTCCAAATGGCATGATTCAAATTTCCTATGGCTCCATAAATCATGCTCTATCACATAGTGCAACATGCACATTATTCCAGAAACTTTTCCTATACAAATATTTATCAAATGCCCATTTTCCACCTTCTGTGATTAACTTTATAAAATCACAGAGAGCTCATTTTTGATCCAAATGCAGTGATTCAAATTCCTAGATGCTTGTCATGTCCAAACTTAGTTTTGGAACATTTTTAATAATAGTTTCTGTACCCCCACCAAATATTGAGCCATTTCTTTATATTTATCAGCTTTGGAAAATCCTAGGAAATTCATTTGAATTCCAAATCCAGTGAAACCAACTCCTAAATGCTTCTAAAATCATGACTTGATGATGGGTACCTTTGCTCATCATTCAAGGAAATATTTCTGTATACTTCTTCCAAATCCATAAGCCCTTTGGTTCCATCATATTGAAATGTTCCCAACTACCTATTGATCCAACACCTATGAAACCACCTTGGTCATTTCTAATATGACCAGAGGTATCCTAGAAAAGTCCAACTCCTATTTTTAGAGCACTTTTATTTTTGCTTTGATTGTGTTGCTTATTATGATTGTTTCCATCATTAGTTGACGTAATAAGCGGAGTATTCGGAGATGGACCAGAAGGTTTGAAGACTCTGAAGAATAACTCAAGCAGCCCTTTGACCATGTTCAAGAAACCTTTTTATGCATGTCTCATAGTACCTTTATATTCAATGCATCGGAATCATGTTGAGGTGGAAACCACTTTGGTTGCTACCCCTGTTACCTTACTGTTGAAACTTGCATCAAACATGACCCTACCTTCCTATGAGGGTTATCTGGGTGGGAGTAGATAGATGTATGCTATAGTAGTTGGCTACGCAAAATGGGTCGGGGTTATGCATTGAGTGAAACAAGTGTGGTCTGACATACTTGCAAATGACCCAGTGGGTGCCACTAATACCCCTGGGAGTTGATGAGGAGCAAGGGCACTACTTGGTGAAGAAGTAGTGTGCCGAGGCTTGACAGAAGTGTTGTTTACAGAGATGGATTAGATTTATGTGTGACTACCGTCCCAACCAAACATGCGCAACCACTCTACCCTTATATGGGAAAGGGCATTATTAATTACCTAGGTCGATACTAGCATGGTGCCCGCATTACTAGTGACGGGGGTGACATGAGGTCACTCTCGGGACGGGGTCGCGCTTGGATAGGCGGCCATGACTGTCTTTACAGGGCACCGGACACACCGTTGGTACCCCGTGCTTGTGATATGTGATGAATACGGAGCGAGTCTCCACAAACCTTGAGATGTGAAATGTTTGGCACGGGGCTGTTACCAATCGAGTGGACTCCATATTAGTGTCGCCTAGGGAAAGATAGTGATCGGGTGCTTACCCCGGGTACTTGAGGTACCGCGGGTCGTGGATGACACGGAAGTTCCCCGGATCTTGTGGGTAAAGTGTGCAACCTCTGCAGAGTGTCAAACTATTCGAATAGCCGTGTCCGCGGTCAAGGACAGTTGGGTGGTGCTACTTAGACTATGTCCATAAGTTTCTGGGAAACAACACGATTCAGAGATATTATTGATGTGATTGTGAGAAAGTTACTATGAGCTTGAACATGAGTTGATTACAACTCTTTCTCGATATTGACGTCTGTGACCTCCTGATACTTGTTACAGACACATGCATATCCATGTTATATGTTGATCATAATTGCATATGAAAAACTAGCTTTCCGCAAAACTGCCAACCTAGCAGTAGAGCCTTGCATAATTATTCTGTTATCACACTTGGGTTGCTTGCGAGTACATTCAATGTACTCATTGGCTTGCCACTGGTTATTTTATTGGCCAGGGAGGAGAGAACAGGTTATGATGAAGATTTCTCGGTGACGAGCATGCGAGCTAGGATGCTTCCCAGTCAGAATGCCTGTAGGGTTAAGGCAGATGGCATGGGTCCCAGTTGTCTTTGAAGATTTTCTGCTGCGATGATATACTCAAGGCTCGACCATTATGGTCCTATTTGTGTAACACGGTATGTAAGGATGTAAGACTCTTGTTATTCAGCTACTGTGTGTTCAGTGAGCATTGATCTCTGGGATCACTGTACACGTGCATTCGGTGATCACGACTTACGAGTCGGGGTCCCCACAGTGGGCGATACTACGTGTCTTTTCCCGAGGATCAGTAGTGGCTTCTACTAGGGGCGATCAGACCTTGTGTTATTTAATTTATGGTATCTTTCTTTTGGATCTTCGTCCATAGTCGGACCCTGATGTTATTTGGATGATGAATGTTTATGTAGTGCATTGTGTGACGTGGCGAGTGTAAGCCAACTACTCTTTTGCAATTTCATCCCTCTTTTACATGAGTTGTGCAAAGATACCATTCTTGAGATCATTCCAGTATGATATTATGCCTTTAAGTCATGCCTCGACACGTGGGAGGTATAATCTCATAGTGGGCATTACAATCTACAAGACATATTGTAAAGATTTTAGACTATGTTCATGACAATTAAGTTCATCTAAACAAATTTAATGAACTCCCACTCAGATAGACATCTCTCTAGTCATCTAAGTGATACATGATCCGAATCGACTAGGCCGTGTCTGATCATCACGTGAGACGGACTAGTCATCAACGGTGAACATCTTTATGTTGATCGTATCTTCTATACGACTCATGTTCGACCTTTCGGTGTTCCGTGTTCCGAGGCCATGTCTGTACATGCTAGGCTCATCAAGTGAACCCTAAGTGTATTGCATGTGTAAATCTGGCTTACACCCGTTGTATGCGAACATTAGATCCTATCACACCCGATCATCACGTGGTGCTTCGGAACAGCGAAACTTAGCAACGGTGCACAGTTAGGGGAAACACAATTCTTGAAATTTTAGTGAGAGATCATCTTATTTACTACCATCGCTCTAAGCAAATAAGATGTAAAACATGATAAACATCATATGCAATCAAATAGTGACATGATATGGCCAATATCATTTTGCTCCTTTTGATCTTCATCTTCGGGGATCCATGATCATCATCGTCACCGGCATGACACCATGATCTCCATCATCATGTCTTCATGAAGTCGTCTCGCCAAACATTACTTCTACTAATATGGTAACGGTTAGCAATAAAGTAAAGTAATTACTTGGCGTTTTCAGTGACACGTAGGTCATACAATAAAATAAGACAACTCCTATGGCTCCTGCCGGTTGTCATACTCATCGACATGCAAGTCGTGATTCCTATTACAAGAACATGATCAATCTCATACATCACATATATATCATTCATCACATCCTTTTGGCCATATCACATCACACGGCACATGCTGCAAGAACAAGTTAGACGTCCTCTAATTGTTGTTGCAAGTTTTTACGTGGCTGCTATAGGTTTCTAGCAAGAACGTTTCTTACCTACTCCAAAACCACAACGTGGTATGCCAATTTCTATTTACCCTTCATAAGGACCCTTTTCATCGAATCTGATCCGACTAAAGTGGGAGAGACAGACACCCGCTAGCCACCTTATGCAACTAGTGCATGTCAGTCGGTGGAACCTGTCTCACGTAAGTGTACGTGTAAGGTCGGTTCGGGCCGCTTCATCCCACGATGCCGCTGAATCAATATAAGACTAGTAGCGGCAAGTAAATTGACGTGATCTACGCCCACAACAACTTGTGTTCTACTCGTGCAAGATACTACGCATAGACCTAGCTCTGATACCACTGTTGGGAACGTAGCAGAATTTTAAAATTTTCTACGCATCACCAAGATAAATCTATGGAGTCATCTAGCAACGAGGGAGAGGGGAGTGCATATACATACCCATGTAGATCACGCGCGGAAGCGTTCAAGAGAACGGGGTTGATGGAGTCGTACTCGTTGTGATCCAAATCACCGATGACCGAGCGCCGAACGGACGGCACCTCCGCGTTCAAGACACGTACGGTTGGGAGAGACATATCCTCCTTCTTGATCCAGCAAGGGGGAGGAGAGGTTGATGGAGATCCAGCATCACGACGCCATGATGGTGGAAGCAGCGGGGATCTCGGCAGGGCTTCGCCAAGCTCATCGAGAGGGAGAGGTGTTGCAGGGAGGAGAGGGAGGCGCCAGGGGCTTGGGTGCGCAGCCCTCCCTCCCACCCCCCTTTATATAGGGGCCCTAGGGGGGCGTCGGCCCCTAGAGATCCAATCTCAAGGGGGGCGGCGGCCAAGGGGGGGAACTTGCCCCCCAAGTTAGGTGGGGCGCCCCCCACCCCTAGGGTTTCCAACCCTAGGCGCAGTGGGAGGCCCATGGGGGGCGCACCAGCCCACCAGGGGCTGGTTCCCTTCCCACTTCAGCCCATGGGGCCCTCCGGGATAGGTGGCCCCACCCGGTGGACCCCCGGGACCCTTCCGGTGGTCCCGGTACAATATCGGTGACCCCCGAAACTTTCCCGGTGGCCGAAACTGGACTTCCTATACACAAATCTTCACCTCCGGACCATTGCGGAACTCCACGTGACGTCCGGGATCTCATCCGGGACTCCGAACAACTTTCGGGTTAACGCATACTAATATCTCTACAACCCTAGCGTCACCGAACCGTAAGTGTGTAGACCCTACGGGTTCGGGAGACACGCAGACATGACCGAGACGACTCTCCGGTCAATAACTAACAGCGGGATCTGGATACCCATGTTGGCTCCCACATGCTCCACGATGATCTCATCGGATTAACCACGATGTCAAGGATTCAATCAATCCCGTATACGATTCCCTTTGTCTATCGGTATAGTACTTGCCCGAGATTCGATCGTCGGTATACCGATACCTTGTTCAATCTCGTCATGGCAAGTCTCTTTACTCGTTCCGTAACACATCATCCCGTGACCAACCCCTTAGACATATTGACCTCATTATGATGATGTCTTACCGAGTGGGCCCAGAGATACCTCTCCGTCATACGGAGTGACAAATCCTAGTCTCGGTTCGTGCTGTAACATCCCAAATTTTCAATTTGGAATGTTATACATAGATCATATTTGCATTTCATGTTTTTGCATTTTGTTCGTGGAGTTCCTCGAAATTCTAAGCAACTCAAGGACCTACGGAGAGAGTTGGGGATTTTAATGTTTTCGTATTTGAGTTCGCTCGAATACCGGTACGAGGACAGTGTGATTCTAATTATTTTTCTCTCCTAAAAATATTTCTAAATACCAAATATGAGCGGAGATAATATGACTTCTCCAAAATAACAGAAATATTGGAGGAAAAATGTTAAAAATCACTTTTGGTATTTTTCTGGATTTATTTGCGGATTTATTTGCATAGGAAAAATACGCGTATTTCAAAATTGCATTTAGGTCCGGGAAAAATGTTCACTTTGTCCTAAATATTATTAGAGGACGGTGAAAATTTATTTCGGGAATTTTGGAGTCCGTTTGGTATTTCTTTCGTTAGTTTTTCTACGCCGGGACTCTTTAAAAAAAACAGAAACCGACTTAGACTCGTGAAGGACCAGGAGACTGGGCTTTATAAGCTGCAGCCGTCGGCCCAACAAGCCTCGCCTCGCCCACGTCGCCCGAACCCTAGCCGCCCGTCGCGCCAGCCGCCGCCGCCGCCGCCTGCCCGCCGCCGCCGCTGCCGCGCCCCGCCGCCGTGCCCCGCCGCCGCGCCGCTGCCACCCCGCCGCAGCCGCCCCACCGCCGCCGCCCCGACCCGCTGGAGTCCGCCGGAGTTCCGCCGAAGTTCGAGGTAGTTTTCGTTTTTTTCCGTTAATAGATCGGTTTTATTTAGGAAAACCTAGATCTGTTTTTTTAGAATAGATCGGTTCGGGGTTTTTTATTTTCCGCCGGTTTAGTTAAATAGCGGACGTTCGTCCGTACGTTCGTTTTAACGAACGGTTTTCGTTAGTTAACCGCAGACAGCGAACGTTCATTCGTTAGCCTGTTCGTCGTTTTTCCTTTTTCGGGGTATTTATCCACGGTTTTTCCGATCGCGATTTCTGCCCTGATCTTGTTTTCCGTTTTTCTTTTCGCTCGAGAGTCGGAATCAGGTGATTCAAAATCCCAGATCTTCGTCTCGAAGCTCTCTTTGTGTTAGATCAACTGAAACAAAGTTTTGGCTACTGTAAAATTTGACTTTAGGCCAACTAGTAATTCGGAGCTCGTTTCTTTCGCAGTTTGAGTTTCGTTGCTTCTTTCGAGTTGATTCTTTTTGCAAACCGGAGTTCTTAAGTTGAACTTTCTGGTTAGATCTCTTATTTGAGTTTTACCCGTGCATTAGTTAAGTACTTATTGTATGCTTGTTTGTTTTATTACGATAGAGTACCCGGAGTGCGCCGCTTGCTACTTTGAGTCTCTAGGTTTTGCGGATCATCAGTAAGGCAAGTAACACTTTGATCATACTTTCCAATTACCCAGTTTTCATTGCATTAGTCAAACCCTCACACATTGCATAAGTAGGACCAATTAACTTGTGGGATTGGGAAGTAGATTGAGGTAGTACCTATTACCTGCATTACATTCAAACCCTTGGGAGTTACTTCTACGTTTGCTGCTAGGACATGCTATGCTCGTAGACGTGGATTGGGTGAGTGAAATCCATGACAGATGTGAGATTGTTAATTAATGGTTCAACTTATGGTGGCAACATTAATACACATCTGGGTGGATTGAGGCATCTGGGTATTCCAGGATTGCCTGTTTTTCTTTTGGACCGCCACCCAGGCTCAAAGGGATCATGAGATTATTCATACTAGAAACTTCCGTGTGCAGCCGCAATGCTATTATGGGCTCTAGCATAGTATGAGTAAGTTGTGCGAACTCTTACAGTGGTGGACTAGCAGATGTAGGGGATGAAGGTTGGTACGGTCCGCCCGATCATAAGGTGCTAGCGCTTCTGAAAGACTATGTCTCAGTCATCCGTTTCTCAAACACCATGCAGTGCGAGAAACCAAACGGAGGCGATTGAGTCTTGTGGGAAAAGTGCACAAACCTCTGCAGAGTGTACAAACTGATCATGATTAGACGTGTACCCAGTTATGGACGTCTTGAGTATCTAGTACTTGGATTTTCATGTGCATCTCAACATGTTACTTTAATTTAATTTTGTTGGGTTTAATGATGAACTTTAATTGGGGTTGAGAGGATGTCTATCTTCTCAACGATGTTTCAACTACCATGATAGTTAATTAAAATGCATTCCTTTGAAGTAGGGAAAAATTGGCTTTACGCAAAAACTTAACCATAGAGCTTTCCACCAGCCAAATATTGCATATAGTATAGCTTACTTTCATTGCATTCTCTTGTGTTACCTTGCCAGCATATTCCATGTGCTGACCCGTTTTCGGGCTGCAACGTTTCATGTTGCAGACTTTTCAGACGACGAGTAAGATGCCCCTTTTAGGTCGTGGTTCTATACTCAGTGATGCCGCTAGAGTTGATGGACTCACTTATCTTCTAGGCCTTCCGCTGTTATCGTGTTAGATGGCCTTCAGCCATATTTATTGTAATAAATTCATCGTTGGACTATCGATGTAATAAGTGTGTGATTGCTACTCTGTTATAAATCCTTCAAGTACTGTGCGTGTAAGCATTACTGATCCAGGGATGACACTGATGCACAGAGATCAGACTGTTTGAGGTCCGGTCGCTACAAGATGGTATCAGAGCACACGCTGACTATAGGACACGACCACTAAGACAAGCCCTAGAAAACAATTCACTCTTCTCTTTTCTGACTCCTCATCTTTTCTACTCTTTAGGATGGTGGAAGCAAAGCACAAGTTCATGCAACCGGGTGATGATACACCCTTTGGACGACACCTGAAGGAAGTCACCAGATATCTAAACATTGGACTACCTAGTTTCACTGGAACCTACAATGCCACTCTACCTGAGGAGGAGCGTTGGTTGATTCAAGCTCAAGTTCCAGGAAGGACGTTCGCACCCGTCACCTCACTCACAGCATTTTCCTTTAATGCACCTACATGGAGCCTAGGCAGGAGTATGGCAGCCCACATTGCTATGGGAAGGATTGGAGAAGTCTACAAGCAGGAGCTAAAGGACACTATCTACCAGATTTGTGGACGCCGAGATGAGAACTGGATATGATCAGCACACGGAAGGGTATATCCATTGCAGCATTCATCCAGGAGTTGAACCACCACATTCGTCGCCAGGAGCACCAGATGTGTGCTGGGATGATAGATTTGAAGAAAGCCCAAAACAGGAATTTGGAGCTAGAGGAAGAACTTAAGTCTACATGCGACGGATATGAGGAGGAGATGAAGATACTTGTGGAGAAGAATGATGATTTGACCCGGAAGTTAGGTATACTCATGGGAGAAGAAGACGAGGAAGAAGAACCACAGGAGATTCCACCGGAAGACTATATCATTATAGATGACACGGATTCGGAAGCTGAGGATAGCAAGGATGAAGACTATGAAGATGAAGCTGGAGCGGATATTATGGAATCCTCTGCCGATGAATATTTTTAGATGACCACCCTGTGACTAGTAGTTTACCTCCATATATTAGTTTTAGAACACCTTTGTAACGATCGTTAGATTTGTAAGACCTTGTTTGAAATTGATTGGTGTGATATGATTGTGTGTTTGTCTCATGTGCATCTGGGTAGAGATTTTCCCTTAGACCTCATTTCTATTCTAATCTCTTCCCTCTACACCCATCAGATGCCTCCAAGACGTGAATTCGAGTTTCCCCCTGAGCTCACTCAGTTGATCCAGCAGCAGAACACCGTGATGCAACTTCTTGTCCAGAACTCTCAGAACAACCAGAACAACAACAACAACAACAACAACAACAACAACCCTCCACCACCACCACCTGTGGACAACCTGACACGTTTCTTAAGGTTGCAACCACCCGTGTTTGCTAGCAGCATCGAACTAATTGTGGCCGATGACTGGCTACGCAAGATTGGAAGGGATTTGACCACCGCCAATTGCTCGAATGCTGAGAAGGTGCGATTTGCCGCACACCAATTGTCTGGACCAGCCACAGCATGGTGGGAGAACTACACAGCCACTTACCCCGTAGCCAATGTCACGTGGGATCAGTTTCAGCAAGCTTTTCGTACCGCCCATGTCTCGACTGGAGCCATGAGTATGAAGAAGCATGAGTTCCGTAACTTGCGCCAAGGGAACCGTACTGTGGCCCAGTACGTGGATGATTTTAGTACCCTATCTCGTTATGCCCCAGATGACGTGGCCACAGATGCCAAGAAGCAGAAGAGATTCATGGAAGGGCTGAATGATGAGATGAGTGTACAGTTGATGGTGGCAACTTTCAATAATTACCAGGAGTTGGTTGACCGTGCCCTGATGATTGAAAGGAAGCATCAACAGATTGAGAGTCGCAAGAGGAAGTATGGGCAAGGAAAGTATAATTCTGGAGCTCAGCAGAAGCCCCATTTTACCCCTAAAGCGGTAGGACAGTTTCAGCATACCCATGGAGGAAGTAGCTCACACAACCACCATGGCACTAAGAATGGCAATGGCAATGGGAATGGGAATGGAGCCAATGGAAACCAGAACTGCCCTACACAGTCCACACCCACCAAGAGGGATTTTAGCCATTTCACTTGTTACAAGTGTGGGAAGACTGGACATTATGCCAATGAATGCCCAGAAGCTAAGAATGGGAACGGCAATGGAGGCGCCGGGAAGCAGCCCAACCCGTTCAACAAAGGACAAGTGAACCACGTGACCGTGGAGGAGGTAGAAGAGCAACCAGACGCTGTTGTCGGTAAGTTTTTGGTTAAGACATTTACCGCAATAGTTCTTTTCGATACTCGTGCATCGCATTCATACATTTCAAGGGGATTCGTAAATAGACATAGGATGTCCACCCGAGTTCTTAAGACCCCCATGTTAGTAAGTTCACCTGGAGCAGATTATATGGCACACCAAGGATGTTTTCAGATGCCATTGATCATAGGACGCCATACTTTCCCCTCTGACCTAATAGTATTGGAATCTCAAGGACTGGACGTGATATTAGGTATGGATTGGTTATCGAAGTCTGGAGGTAACATTGACTGTGCCAGTAAGTCTATTTTGCTCACCACACCAGAGGGAAAAAGGATTAATATGTATCTAGGCATTCGCCTACAAGGACTCAAGTACATTCTCTCACGGGATTTATTCAGGAGGAAGTGCCAGTAGTGAAGGATTATCCGGATGTGTTTCCAGAGGAGTTACCTAGCATGCCACCGGATAGAGATATAGAGTTTTTGATTGAACTTTTGCCAGGAACCGGGCCAATTTCTAAGAGACCATATAGGATGCCCGCAAAGGATTTGGAGGAAATAAAGAAACAAATTAAGGAGTTACTGGATAAAGGATTTATACGCCCAAGTTCTTCGCCTTGGGGTTCACCAGTACTTCTAGTGGAGAAGAAGGATGGATCGTTAAGGATGGTTGTTGATTACCGAGGATTGAATGAAGCAACGATCAAGAATAAGTACCCATTGCCGATGATCAATGATCTGTTCGACAGATTGCAAGGAGCTAAGATATTTTCCAAGATCGATCTGCGATCAGGGTACCATCAATTGAAGATCCGAGAACAAGATATACCTAAGACGGCCTTTACCACTAGGTATGGGTTGTATGAGTATACCGTTATGTCATTTGGTCAGACAAACGCACCGGCATACTTTATGAACCTGATGAACAAAGTGTTTATGGAGTATTTGGATAAGTTCGTCATAGTGTTCATAGATGATATTTTGATCTTCTCAAAGGATGAAGTGGAGCATGAAGAACATTTGCGTTTGGTATTAGAGAAGCTCAGAGAACATCAGTTATATGCCAAGTTTAGCAAATGTGAGTTTTGGTTGAAGGAAGTCGGATTCCTCGGACATGTTATATCCGGAGAAGGAATAGCAGTAGATCCCGCTAAGGTGGACACTGTGACCAATGGGGAAGCACCAACAACAGTTGGAGAGATCCGGAGTTTTCTTGGACTCGCAGGATACTACCGGAGATTTATCAAGAATTTCTCGAAGATTGCAAAGCCAATGACGGAGTTGCTAAAGAAGGACACCAAGTTCTGTTGGACCGAAGAATGTGAGACTAGTTTCCAGGAGTTGAAGAAAAGGTTGGTATCATCCCCTGTGTTGATTCTGCTAGATCAACATAAGGATTATGAGGTGTACTGCGACGCTTCACGTCGAGAACTTGGAGCAGTCCTTATGCAGGAAGGAAGAGTTGTTACGTATGCTTCACGACAACTAAAACCTCATGAGATGAACTATGCCACCCACGATTTGGAGTTAGCAGCCGTAGTGCATGCACTGAAGACGTGGAGACATTTTCTCATTGGAAACCATTGTGAAGTATATACGGATCACAAGAGTTTGAAGTATATATTCACTCAGAAGGAGTTGAATCTTAGGCAAAGGAGATGGCTGGAACTCATTAAGGATTATGACATGAGATTGCATTATCACCCCAGAAAGGCTAACGTAGTAGCCGATGCGCTAAGCCGTAAGAGCCATGTCAATACCCTAATGATGGAGGAGTTTCCAAAGGAGTTAGTCGAGGACCTACAAGAACTACGTTTGGAGATAGTTCCGAGAGGCTATGTAGCAACATTAGAAATCCAGTCTACCCTGATGGATAAAATCAGAGAAGCTTAGAAAGCTGACAAGGAGGTTGTCTCTATAAAGGAGAGGATGAGCGAAGGAAAAGCTAAAGGTTTTCGTGAGGATGAGCACGACACCCTATGGGTTGAGGATCGAATCTATGTGCCCAATGACCCGGAGATCAGGAAGTTGATTTTACAGGAGGCCCATGATTCACCATACTCGATTCACCCAGGAAATACTAAGATGTATTTGGATTTGAAGGATATTTTCTGGTGGACCGGTATGAAGAAGGATATTGCGGAGTATGTAGCAGTTTGTGATGTGTGTCAAAGAGTAAAGGCAGAACATCAGAAGCCAGCAGGATTGTTACAACCTATGCCAATACCCGAATGGAAGTGGGAGAAGCTTCGCATGGATTTTATCACTGGATTGCCTAGGACCAAAGCAGGATATGATTCAATCTGGGTAGTAGTAGACCGATTGACGAAGGTAGCCCACTTAATTCCTGTGAAAACCACTTATACCAGTGCAAAGTTGGCAAAGATATACATGACCAGAATTGTATGTCTGCATGGAGTTCCGAGGGGCATCGTATCAGAAAGAGGAACCAAGTTTACCTCAAAGTTCTGGAATCAGTTACATGAAACCTTGGGTACCAGACTAGAATTTAGCACAGCGTTTCATCCGCAGACAAATGGACAGACGGAGAGAGTCAATCAGATTCTGGAAGATATGCTAAGAGCCTGTGCATTAGATTATGGATCTAGTTGGGATGACAACTTTCCCTACGCGGAGTTCTCATACAACAACAGTTACCAGGCCATTTTGAAAATGGCACCGTTCGAGGCATTGTATGGAAGGAGATGCCGAACACCGTTGTCGTGGGACGAAGTTGGAGACCGACAATTGTTTGGACCAGACTTAATCAAAGAGTCTGAGGAGAAGGTGAAGTTGATCCGAGATAGATTGAAAGTAGCTCAGTCCAGGAAGAAGAGTTATGCAGACTCAAAGCGCAAGGAGATAGTCTATGAGATCAGAGACAGAGCGTACTTGAGAGTATCGCCTCTGCGAGGAGTTAAACGTTTCAGAATTAAAGGGAAGTTAGCCCCGAGATTTGTGGGACCCTACCGTGTTTTGGAACGCATGGGAGAGGTTGCGTACAAGTTGGAATTGCCCGAAGGATTGTCAGGAGTGCACGACGTGTTTCACGTTTCGCAGCTTAAGAAGTGCCACGCGGAGATGGCCGATATACCGCTTAGAGACACAGTACCCCTGGAAGCGATTCAGTTGGACAGTGATCTGACCTACGAGGAGAAGCCTGTTAAGATTCTCGAATTTTCGAGCAGAGTTACTCGCAGTAAGGTTATCAAGTTTTGCAAAGTTCAGTGGAGTCACCACACCGAGGAAGAAACCACCTGGGAACGAGAAGAGGATCTACGCAAGGACCACCCACACCTGTTCTCTAGCCAAGTCGAATCTCGAGGGAGAGATTCATTCTAAGGGGGGTAGGTTTGTAACATCCCAAATTTTCAATTTGGAATGTTATACATAGATCATATTTGCATTTCATGTTTTTTGCATTTTGTTCGTGGAGTTCCTCGAAATTCTAAGCAACTCAAGGACCTACGGAGAGAGTTGGGGATTTTACCGTTTTCGTATTTGAGTTTGCTCGAATACCGGTACGAGGACAGTGTGATTCTAATTATTTTTCTCTCCTAAAAATATTTCTAAATACCAAATATGAGCGGAGATAATATGACTTCTCCAAAATAACAGAAATATTGGAGGAAAAAAGTTAAAAATCACTTTTGGTATTTTTCTGGATTTATTTGCGGATTTATTTGCATAGGAAAAATACGCGTTTTTCAAAATTGCATTTAGGTCTGGGAAAATGTTCACTTTGTCCTAAATATTATTAGAGGACGGTGAAAATTTATTTCGGGAATTTTGGAGTCCGTTTGGTATTTCTTTCGTTAGTTTTTCTGCGCCGGGACTCTTTTAAAAAAAACAGAAACCGACTTAGACTCGTGAAGGACCAGGAGACTGGGCTTTATAAGCCGCAGCCGCCGGCCCAACAAGCCTCGCCTCGCCCGAATCCTAGCCGCCCGTCGCGCCAGCCGCCGCCGCCGCCGCCACCGCCGCTGCCGCCCCGCCGCCGCGCCGCCCCGACCCGCCGGAGTTCCGCCGGAGTTCGAGGTAGTTTTCGTTTTTTCGGTTAATAGATCGGTTTTGTTTAGGAAAACCTAGATCTGTTTTTTAGAATAGATCGGTTCGGTTTTTTTTATTTTCCGCCGGTTTAGTTAAATAGCGGACGTTCGTCCGTACGTTCGTTTTAATGAACGGTTTTCGTTAGTTAACCGCAGACAGCGAACGTTCGTTCGTTAGCCTGTTCGTCGTTTTTCCTTTTTCGGGGTATTTATCCGAGGTTTTTCCGATCGCGATTTCTGCCCTGATCTTGTTTTTCGTTTTTTTCGCTCGAGAGTCGGAATCAGGTGATTCAAAATCCCAGATCTTTGTCTCGAAGCCCTCTTTACGTTAGATCAACTGAAACAAAGTTTTGGCCACTATAAAATTTGACTTTAGGCCAACTAGTAATTCGGAGTTCGTTTCTTTCACAGTTTGAGTTTCGTTGCTTCTTTTGAGTTGATTCTTTTTGCAAACCGGAGTTCTTAAGTTGAACTTTCTGGTTAGATCTCTTATTTGAGTTTTACCCGTGCATTAGTTAAGTACTTATTGTATGCTTGTTTGTTTGATTGCGATAGAGTACCCGGAGTGGGCCGCTTGCTACTTCGAGTCTCTAGGTTTTGCGGATCATCAGCAAGGCAAGTAACACTTTGATCATACTTTCCAATTACCCAGTTTTCATTGCATTAGTCAAACCCTCACACATTGCATGAGTAGGACCAATTAACTTGTGGGATTGGGAAGTAGATTGAGGTAGTACCTATTACATGCATTACATTCAAACCCTTGGGAGTTACTTCTATGTTTGCTGCTAGGACATGCTATGCTCGTAGACGTGGATTGGGTGAGTGAAATCCATGATAGATGTGAGATTGTTAATTAATGGTTCAACTTAAGGTGGCAACATTAATACACATCTGGGTGGATTGAGGCCTCTGGGTATTCTAGGATTGCCTGTTTTTCTTTTGGACCGCCACCCAGGCTCAACGGGATCATGAGATTATTCATACTAGAAACTTTCGTGTGCAGCCACAATGCTATTATGGGCTCTAGCATAGTATGAGTAAGTTGTGCGAACACTTACAGTGGTGGACTAGCAGATGTAGGGGATGTAGGTTGGTACGGTCCGCCCGATCGTAAGGTGCTAGCGCTTCTGAAAGACTATGTATGGGTCATCCGTTTCTCGAACACCATGCAGTGCGAGAAACCAAACGGAGGCGATCGAGTCTTGTGGGAAAAGTGCACAAACCCCTGTAGAGTGTACAAACTGATCATGATTAGCCGTGTCCCCGGTTATGGACGTCTTGAGTATCTAGTACTTGGATTTTCATGTGCATCTCACCATGTTACTTCAATTTAATTTTGTTGGGTTTAATGATGAACTTTAATTGGGGTTGAGAGGATGTCTATCTTCTCAATGATATTTCAACTACCATGATAGTTAATTAAAATGCATTCCTTTGAAGTAGGGAAAAATTGGCTTTATGCAAAAACTTAACCATAGAGCTTTCCACCAGCCTAATATTGCATATAGTATAGCTTACTTTCATTGCATTCTCTTGTGTTACCTTGCCAGCATATTCCATGTGCTGACCCGTTTTCGGGCTGCAATGTTTCATGTTGCAGACTTTTCAGACGACGAGTAAGATGCCCCTTTTAGGTCGTGGTTCTATACTGAGTGATGCCGCTGGAGTTGATGGACTCGCTTATCTTCCAAGCCTTCCGCTGTTATCGTGTTAGATGGCCTTCAGCCATATTTATTGTAATAAATTCATCGTTGGACTATCAATGTAATAAGTGTGTGATTGCTACTCTGTTATAAATCCTTCAAGTACTGTGCGTGTCAGCATTACTAATCCAGGGATGACACTGATGCATAGAGATCAGACTGTTTGAGGTCTGGTCGCTACACGTGCCAACCCAACAGATGCTTTCAGAGATACCCGTAATGTACCTTTATAGTCACCCAGTTACGTTGTGACGTTTGGCACACCCAAAGCATTCCTACGGTATCCGGGAGTTGCACAACCTCATGGTCTAAGGAAAGGATACTTGACATTGGAAAAGCTTTAGCATATGAACTACACGATCTTGTGCTAGGCTTAGGTTTGGGTATTGTCCATCACATCATTCTCCTAATGATGTGCTCCCGTTATCAATGACATCCAATGTCCATGGTCAGGAAACTGTAACCATCTGTTGATAAACGATGTGGGGACCCCGACTTAGAAGTCAAGATCACCGAATGCACGTGTACAGTGATCCCAGAGATCAATGCTCACTGAACACACAGAAGCTGAATAACAAGAGTCTTACATCCATACAAATAGTCTTACATGAATTATGGCCATTATGGCCAAGTCTTACATAGATAGAGCCTCACGGGCTGAATACCAAATAACTCAAATAGCGAAAGTCTTCGATAACGGGCAGAACCCATGCCATCTGTCTGAACCCTACAGGCATTCTGACTGGGATAGCGTCCTAGTTCGCATGTTCCTCTCCAAAGAACTCTTCCTCATATTCATGTTCTTCCATGCCTGGCCAATTAAATAACCAGTGGCAAGCCAATGAGTACTTTGAATGTACTCACAAGCAACCCATGATGTGGTTCAAAGTAACAATGCAATGGATCAATAATGAACAATCTAGCAAAGGCTAGAATAAATATTCTACTATCAAGTTTATGCATCAATAACCTCACGTAATCCTCGAAGACAGGTTACCGATATCAACATGAATACGATTCAACTCATCGAGTCAAGTCACCACCTTGACTCACATACACACGCATGATTTCACAAACATTGGACGTAGCCCAAGAGCGGTTACCCAACTGTCCATGACCGTGGACACGGCTATTCGAATAGTTTGACACTCTGCAGAGGTTGTACACTTTACCCACAAGATCCGGGGAACTTCCATGTCATCCACGACCAGCGGTACCTCAAGTACCCGGGGTAAGCACCCGGTCATTATCTTTCCTTAGACGACACTAACATAGAGTCCACTCGTTGGTACACGGCCCTTGGGTACAAACAATAGATCACGGGACTTGCCCTAATTCAATGTCACGCATACCCGAAGGGACCAACGGTGTGTCCGATGCCCTGTGAAAACAGTCATGGTCGTCTATCCAAGCACGACCCCGTCCCGGGAAAGACCTCAAGTCTTCCCGTCACTAGTAATGCGGGCACCATGCTAGTATCGACCTAATTAATCAATAAAGCCCCGTCCCATAAGAGGTAGTGTGGTTGCACATGTATGGTTGGAATAACGGTCGCAACTTAAACTAATCCGTTTGAAAAACACACACACTTGCCTTGGTACACCACTTCGTCATCAAGTGGTCACCTAACTCATCATCATCTCCCTCGGGCATGAATGGCACCCGACGGGGTTTTATGTAAAGACTTCAACCACGAAGGTTCAGGTCACACATGCATCACTATTCATTACTACTACCCATATGCATGTCATCTAGCACATAGCAAGATCAAGATCATGGCATGCATCATATGGTGGAATCAACTAGGTCACTATCGTAACCCTAACATCATGCATCGGAAACATACGGGTTCCGAAGAACAAGTGTATCATGGTCAAAGGGCTGCTTGCCTGGATTGGCTTGGTCTTCAAAGTCTTCAAATCCTTCTCCTTCTTCTTCCACGGCAACTTCGTCAAATACGGGATCTATACGTCGCATAATAACAACGGAAAAATAAGACCACAAATAAAACAGAAAAATCAAAGTGCTCAGAAAAATGTCAACTTATTTATGTTAAATACTAGAGGAATTTCTAAGATGGGGAAAAATCTTAGTTGGAGTTTTGGAGTTACAGAATGGAATCTATTGATTTTAGAATAGGAGTTTTACTGCTCAAATTTGAATTTAAATTTGAACAGAACAGAAAAATTTCATGGATGTGAGTGAAAGTGGTACCATTAAATAGGTTGGAATATTACAAGATTTTAGGAGTTGGAATTATTTTATTTGGACCATTATTCTTTTCTGTAGAAATGTTTGAATTAATACAGAAAAAGAAAAAGGAGAAAAAGACCTGTGCAACCGGGCCAGAGAGGCCACAGTGCACGGCCCAAGGCGATCCAGCCCAGCCGCACGGGTGCCTGCGCGCGCACGTCAGGTTTTTGAACCTGACGGGCGGGGCCCGTGGGTCAGTGGCAGAGAGGAGGGGGAGAGAGGTGTGGGGATGACAGGCGGGGCCCGCCTGTCATCTCCAACCTTGCGGCCACGGCGACGGCGAGCTCACCGGCGAGGTTTCCGGCCACGGCGACGGCAACGGAGGCCAGGGATGGACTCAGCGTCAAGTGGCGGTTGTAGGGGTGGTGGTATGGTACGCCGAGGAGGTCAGGTTCGCCGGCGGCGAGGTGGGACGGCGGAGGCTCGTCGGGAGGTCGTGGCTCTGGTCGTTTCCGACTGCCACAGAAAGGGGAAACAGGGGGGAAAGGGTCAGTGGAGCACGGCGGTTTCAGAACAGGCGAAAGGAAGGGCAGGGGAGGCTCGTACTGCGGGATCACCGGCGGCCCGACGCGGCGGAGCTCCGGCCGATCCCGAGCACTGGAACCTCCTGGGGTCGAACTGATGGTGCTGGGAGGCTTAGTGAGGGGAGGTGAGGCTGTTGGTGCTGCTGGAGAGGCTCGGGAGGGGCTTATATAGCCGTGCCCACGGTCCACCGTGGACTCGTGCGCCGGCGAGGTTGCAGGCGAGGCTAGGAGAGGTTCTGGTGCCTGTGATCAAGCCGGGGAGGATCGTGGACTTATTCCACGTCCAGCTGAAGTGAGAGGAGGAGCGGGGGAGCTTCTGGAGCCCGCGCGCGTGCGAGGCAGAAGAGTGGTCGTTGCGGGCGGCCGGTGCGCGTGCGACGATGTTCACTGGAGGGCGCAGGAGGAGGGGGGACAGCGCCGGGGCGGTCGCGGACGTCGAGGGGCGTAGACTGGCGCGAGGGAGTGGCCCGAGGCTGTCGGGGGCCAGCGATTGGCTGAAGCCACCGTGCGGAGGTGCACTGTAGCGTGTCCCAGAGCGCGCGTATGGCTGGCATCATCGTGCCCTCGCCGCTCCGGTCAATACCAACGTGCCCAAGAGTGTCTAGAAGGTTGAGGGAGGAGTAAAGAATTGGCCTACGGCCTTGGATGCCCTGGAGATGCTGAGAGAGAGGGAGGATGCTGGTGACTTGGTGAAAACTTGCTGTCCAGCAAGGTAAACTTGGGTTCTTACCCCTCAATCATGGAGCTGGGGTGCTGGGGAAGTTACTGGGGGTAGCTAGTAACTCAATGATCATGTGGTAGAAAGTTGAGGCCATGGAGAAGAGTAAAAGTGATCAAGATGGAGGTTTCAGTAAAAAGCCAGAAGGTGTTTGATCAGTGTTTGGTCAAGCAAATGATTTCCACTTGACATGGCACTTAACAGGATTGAAAGACATGAGAAAATAGGGTGCTTCACCAAATTTGGGCTCATTTGAAGAAACTAGCCAATGTAACTTAGGTGAACCCTAGAAATCAACAGAAACAGTTTCATCTTGATTGAGTCAAGCTAATCATCTCCCCTTGATGCACCACTTGGTGTAGCATCATCATTTGGGGTATTGATCATGCCCACAAAGTTTGAAGCTCCAGATAAAAAGTTGGTAATGTAAAGTTGTTCAAATTTGCATTTGAACAGAAAGGGTTTTGAGGTGATCTGATCAAGTTGCTCTATTCCAAATCTTGTGCCATTTGGTCTAGATGCCTTATTAGGCCATTCTAGCATGTGCACCAAATTTGAGAGCAGTTGGACAAGTTCGGCAATGTAAAGTTGCTCAAACTTCAAATATGGACAGAATGGTTATGAAGGGGTTTGAGGATGTTTTCCTGCTTCCCAAGGCATGGAACTTGGCAAGATCATCAAATATGTCATATATGACATGATAGAATTTCCCTGGAATTTTTGGAGAATATTTCCTTTGTAAATATTTCAAAAGCTTGAAATATCCAGAAAGGGTTTTAGAGGGTTTAGCCCATTATTTTGAACATGACCAAGTGTTGAAACTCTTATATATGGACAATATATGTCCTCTGAGTCTCTCTGAATTTTGGCAAATATTTTTGAAACACTTAAATAATTCTCCCCTATTAAAGACCATTTCTGGCCTTAAGAAAAAGCTTTTAAATAAAATAGGAAAATAACTTTTAAAATTATACCTTTGTGGTTTCTGGGAGTCCTATGACTACTAGGTCTCAAATAAACCTTTTGAAGTAATTTACTCACCCTAAATCAAGTACTTGCAGTGCAAATCTCAATTCAGGGGTTTTTGGAAAACTAAATTTATAAAATACATTTTGGCCAAATTAATTTTGTAGGAAAATACTATGCTGTTATATAACACTTGGCATGATCATTGGGCAGAAGTTTTGGGTATGGAGATGAATTTCTACAAGAGGTTATAGTTGACTATAATGAGCACAAGAAAGAGCACATGAAGAAAACTCAATTTCAAATAAAAGCCAAATGATGCTAAAAAAATTTGCTGGTCCAAATTTTCATGCTTCAAAGGTACAAATAACATGTTACAAAATGCAGGGTGTGACAGACCTAGCCCCCTTACAAGAATCTCGTCCCCGAGATTCCTAAACTAGGTCTTAAAAGAGGTCGGGAAACTCGGATCTAAGATAGTCTTCTCGTTCCTAGGTTCCTTCTGCTTCGGTGTGGTTGCTCCACTGGACCTTGAAATACTTGATGGTACGGCTTCGCGTACGTCGTTCCGCTTCGTCCAGAATACGAATGGGCTTCTCGCGGTAGGTCAAATCAAGCTACAGATCAATGGCTTGGTGATCCACATCCTTGTAGAGATTAGGCTTGTCCGGAACTTGGAGACATTTCCGGAGTTGTGACACATGGAATACATTGTGCACATCGGATAGCTCAGGTGGTAGTTCCAACTGGTAAGCCACTTCTCCTCGTCGGTCGGTGATCTTGAAAGGGCCAATGAATCTTGGCGCGAGCTTCCCCTTGACGTGGAAACGCTTGGTTCCCTTCAGAGGAGTTACCCGCATGTACACATGATCTCCGACACGGAAACTCATGTCTCGGCGTCGAGTGTCAGCATAACTCTTCTGCCTTGACTTGGCTGCCTTTAATCTCTCTCTGACTAGTTGGAATTGCTCTTCTGCTGCACAGAGAATATCCGGTCCAAAGACTAGTCCTTCTCCAGTCTCCGACCAATTGAGGGGTGTGCGGCATCTGCGTCCGTACAACACCTCAAATGGTGCCATCTGAAGGCTTGACTGGTAACTGTTGTTATAGGAGAACTCGGCAAAAGGGAGACAGTCTTCCCACTTGGCTCCATATGCCAAGACACAGGCTCGGAGCATGTCTTCGAGAATCTGATTGACTCGCTCTATTTGACCTCCGGTCTGTGGGTGGAAAGCTGTGCTGAAAGACAACTTGGTTCCCAAGGCTTCTTGGAATCTCTTCCAGAACCTTGAAGTGAACTGGGTGCCTCGATCTGACACAATCTCCTTGGGAACACCGTGAAGACTTACGATTCGGTTGATATAGAGAGTTGCCAGCTGGTTGCCTGAGTAGGTAGTCTTGACAGGAATGAAATGGGCCACCTTGGTCAAATGATCGACTATGACCCAGATAGAGTCATGTCCTCTACTCGACCTTGGTAATCCAGTGATGAAGTCCATTCCGACTTTATCCCACTTCCACTCAGGGACCTTGAGTGGTTGAAGCAATCCAGCAGGTCGCTGATATTCAGCCTTGACCCTTTGGCACACATCACACTTTGCAACATAGGTTGCAATCTCTCTCTTCATCCCGTGCCACCAGAATCGTGCCTTCATGTCTTGGTACATCTTGGTTCCTCCGGGGTGGATGGAATATGGAGTGTCATGGGCTTCTTGCAGAATCAGGGTCTTCAGCTCTGTGTTGTTTGGTACGCAGATGCGACCTTTGTACCAAACAATCTCGTGCTCGTCTTCGGAGAATCCTGGGGCCTTGCCCAGCTTCATCTTCTTCTTGATGCCTTCGATGCTTGCATGTCCATCTTGTGCCTTCTTGACGTCGTCCATCAGGGTTGGTCTGACTTCCAAATGATCCAGAAATCCAGGGGTGACCAATTCCAAACTGAATTGTTCGAACTCCTTAAACAAGGCTGGCTGCCTTACTTGAATAACGGCATTCAATGAGCAAGCCTTCCTGCTTAAGGCATCGGCCACCACGTTAGCCTTCCCAGGGTGATACTGAACACTGAGGTCATAGTCTTCGATGAGTTCCAACCATCTCTGCTGCCTCATGTTCAATTCCTTTTGGGTGAAAATGTACTTCAGACTTTTGTGGTCTGTGTAGATCTCACACCGTTTCCCTAGGAGGTAATGCCGCCATGTCTTCAAGGCATGAACTACTGCCGCTAGCTCAAGATTGTGAGTAGCGTAGTTATCCTCATGGGGTCGTAGCTGCCTGGAGAGGTATGCTATGACGCGGCCTTCTTGCATCAGAACGCTTCCCAATCCGGTTCGAGAGGCATCACAATATATCACGAACTCCTTGTGAATATCAGGTGTTTCCAGAACTGGGGCGGTGGTCAATCTCTTCTTGAGCTCTTGGAAGCTCTCTTCGCATTTTGGCGTCCACTCGAACTTCTTGTCCTTCTTGAGGAGCTGAGTCATTGGTCGTGCAATGCTAGAGAATCCTTCCACGAACTTGCGGTAATAGCCCGCTAGTCCGAGGAAGCTTCTTGACTTCCTTGACGGTCGTTGGAGATTGCCATTGGGTCACAGCTTCGATCTTTCCAGGATCAACAGATAATCCTTCCTCGGTCAAGACATGACCTAAGAACCCAACTTTATGCAGCCAGAACTCACACTTGCTGAATTTGGCATACAGTTGGTGCTCACGAAGCTTGTCTAGGACCATCCTCAGATGCTGCTCGTGCTCTTCCTCCGACTTCGAGAACACAAGAATGTCATCAATGAAGACGACAACAAACTTGTCCAAATATTCCATGAAGACTTTATTCATGAGGTACATGAAGTAGGCTGGGGCATTGGTTAACCCAAAGGACATGACCGTGCACTCGTACAGGCCATATCTGGTTACGAATGCCGTCTTCGGAATATCTTGGGGTCTGATCTTCAGCTGGTAGTACCCAGATCTGAGGTCGATCTTGGAGAACACCTTGGCTCCGCTGAGCTGATCAAACAGATCTTCGATCTTGGGAAGTGGATACTTGTTCTTGATTGTAACTTCATTGAGGGAACGATAGTCAATGCATAAGCGGATGGTACCGTCCCTCTTTGCCACAAACAGAACGGGAGATCCCCAAGGGGAGGCACTCGGGCGGATAAATCCCTTCCTTAGCTGCTCTTCCAGCTGCTTCTTCAACCCAGCTAATTCCTCCGTCCCCATTCTATAAGGCTTCTTATAGATGGGTCCTGCTCCGGGCACGAGCTCGATGATGAACTCAATGTCATGGTCAGGGGGCATTCCCGGTAGTTCATCCGGAAAGACATCAGGATACTCACATACCACCGGTACTTGATCTAGCCCAACTTCAGACAGACAGTTGACTTTACCGGCCTGAGCGGAAGAGGAGTTGGAAGCAAACTTGACTTTGACTCCCTGGTCATTGGTCACAGTGACTGTCCGATTGGCACAGTCTAATAAGCCTTGGTGCTTACTGAGCCAATCCATCCCTAAGATCACATCCAAGCCTTGCGATCTCAGGATGATAAGGTCTACTAGGAAGTCTACACCGTTAATGGTAATACCGACTCCTTTACAGCCTATCTTGGCTCTCATCTCGGCTCCGGAGGTTTGTACCACCATAGGGTTATTCAGGGGTGTAGGGGTCATGCCACTTTTTAATGCAAATCTTTGAGTGACAAATGAATGTGTTGCTCTAGAATCAAACAAAACAGTTGCAGGTGCTGAGTTGACAAGGAACGTACCCAGCACGACGTCCGGGTCTTCCTGGGCTTCTTCAGCAGTGACGTGATTCACACGCCCCTTCCCATGGTTAGGTGGATTGCGAGGAGCTGGGTTCCTTGGTGGCATTCCACGGCCTTGTCCCTGGTTCTGCGCATTGGGGCGCGGGGCATCAGGCTTCTTGTTGGGACACACCCTTGAGATGTGTCCGCACTAACCACATCCAAAGCAAGTGACTTGGTTGGGATTGCTCTTGTTGCCACCACTGGTATTGGGGTTGAAAGCTGGCCTGGGGTTGGCATACTGCTGAGGCTGAGGGTTGGCACGAGGTGCAGGAGCTCTTGGTTGCTGATAGGTTGGCTTGGCCGGGGCTGACTGCCACGGACGAGGCTTCTGGTTGCTGGAACTTCCCTTACTGACCAACTTGCGCTTGCGAGTGTCTTCCAAAGCACGCCGCTTGTCTTCAAGCATAAGTGCCTTGTTCACCAGGTCAGGGAAAGACGGGCAGTCGCACACGACAAGCGAGTATTGCAGAGTCTGATTGAGGTCTTCCATGAAGCGCTCCCTTTTTGCAGCATCAGTGCTGACATCTTCAGGGGCATACCTTGACAGAACACTGAACTTCTGCATGTACTCCTTGACAGTGCCACTTCCTTGCTTCAGGGCTCGGAACTCACGCTTTTTGATAGCCATGATTCCGGAAGGAATGTGGGCTTTGCGGAATTCTGACTTGAAGTTAACCCAAGTGATGTCTTGTTCAGCATGCATGACCTTGAATCCATCCCACCAAGCTCTAGCAGTTCCCCTGAGGCAGTGGGCTTCATAAGACACCTTCTCACGGTCTTCGGTGCATCCGACTAGTTCCAGTATCTCCTCAATGGAACGGACCCAGTCGTCTGCATCTAGGGGTTCTGCAGTCTCGATGAAGGTTGGCGGTGCATGCTTCTTGAACTCTGCCAACGTGGAACGTCCATTGCCATTCCCCGTCGGCTGGCGGTTGTTGGTGATAGCTTGAGCAATCAGCTGAAGGGCTGCAGTGTTGGCTCGGCGTTCCTCTCGGAAAGCTTGGAGAAGCTGAGCCATGTCCATGCTTGGAGGAGGTGGTGGTGGAGCTTGGTCGTTGGTTTGGTCGTGGCCTGCCTCTGGCTGAGCGGATGCTCCGGCTTCGGGCTGCTGGGTAGAGGTACCAGTACGAGTTACAACAGGCATCCTGTTGGAGCGGTAAAAGGTCTCATGACTCGGAAGAGGGAAAGCAAGATAGATGGGTGCCTAGTAAGGGGGTGGGTGTGACACTAAATCAAATTATGCAAGGGCCGAAAGGCCAAAACACATTCATTAAAATCCAAATGGGTGATGTAGTCGTTTACACATTCCCGAAGGAAGAATACGACACACATCCAGACACAACAAAAGCAAACACTAGATGGTTTCATGTGAACCATACAAGGACTCGACTGCACATAGGGGTTACACGACCTATCCTACCGTAGAGGTTACAACTGGCATATCCGAGTAGCGAATAATGCCTAAGCGGCGGAATGCTCGGTCGCGTATTCCGGCTCTTCTGGGTCTTCCTCCTTGTCTTCATCTGTCTGGGCCCCCTTGTCACTTGAGGGTGTGGGGGAGTGGAGGAGTTGGATACGACGGTGCTTCGTCGGTGGTGCAGGGAAAAGCTTGCGATATTCCCTTGCCGCCATCCGGCGTCGTCGAGGTGGTTCTTCATTCTTGGAAGATACATCCTCGGAGGGCCTTCCGCCTCGATATGCGATAGCGGATTGTCCAGAAGGTGCTCCTTCCTTCTTGATCCTATGTGCCTTCTCTTGAGCTCAACGAAGAAGTGCCTTGGTCTTGTGAAGTTCTTCTAGAAGCTTCATTGATTCCGAGGCCAAGTCTTGTGCCAAGCTGTCGGCACACAGACTGAAGTAGGTCTGGAACCGAAGCAAGAGTCCTTCCTTCAGTGGAGGGGCTAGTGCGCTGCTTTCTTCTTCACCTTCCTTCCGATAAGGTAAGAAGCGAGTTGTCATCTTGGCTGCCATCTCCGGAAGAAGCTCGCGGAGACGGGTTAATGCCTTGAGTGCAGCAGCCTCGACAGCGAGTGGTAGTGTTGCCATCTGGGGTCCCTCGAAGAACCAACTTGTGGGAGGATCGTTTGCCCTCACGATCACTTCCACATGGTACTCCACCTCAGTGTCGCTAACCCAATGCTCAAGGTAGGTGAGAATGGGTGCTCGGTGGAACTGACACTCCTGGAGGCTATCCTCGAGAAGTAAGGGAAACCCAGTGGTCAGGTGCTCTTCGGGTACAGCAGCCATCTACAAAGGTGGGATAGGAGGGGTTAATAAGCTGATGAAATCTCAGGTTTAGAAAAGAAGAGAGGTTCGGAAGGTTTTTGAAAAAGGGTCTCATCTAACTAACGCCCATGCTAACTAAGGCTTCCTACAGTAAGGATGGCTCTGATACCAGCTCTGTGGGGACCCCGACTTAGAAGTCGAGATCACCGAATGCACGTGTACAGTGATCCCAGAGATCAATGCTCACTGAACACACAGAAGCTGAATAACAAGAGTCTTACATCCATACAAATAGTCTTACACGAATTATGGCCATTATGGCCAAGTCTTACATAGATAGAGCCTCACGGGCTGAATAGCAAATAACTCAAATAGCGGAAGTCTTCGATAACGGGCAGAACCCATGCCATCTGTCTTAACCCTACAGGCATTCTGACTGGGATAGCGTCCTAGTTCGCATGTTCGTCTCCAAAGAACTCTTCCTCATATTCATGTTCTTCCATGCCTGGCCAATTAAATAACCAGTGGCAAGCCAATGAGTACTTTGAATGTACTCGCAAGCAACCCATGATGTGGTTCAAAGTAACAATGCAATGGATCAATAATGAACAATCTAGCAAAGGCTAGAATAAATATTCTACTATCAAGTTTATGCATCAATAACCTCGCGTAATCCTCAAAGACAGGTTACCGATATCAACATGAATACGATTCAACTCATCGAGTC
The DNA here is from genome assembly GCA_902687465.1 of Secale cereale. NCBI lineage: Eukaryota > Viridiplantae > Streptophyta > Magnoliopsida > Poales > Poaceae > Secale > Secale cereale. The sequence goes on along the minus strand of LR738714.1, from coordinate 242,773,860 downwards.
AAGTCACCACCTTGACTCACATACACACGCATGATTTCACAAACATTGGACGTAGCCCAAGAGCGGTTACCCAACTGTCCATGACCGTGGACACGGCTATTCGAATAGTTTGACACTCTGCAGAGGTTGTACACTTTACCCACAAGATCCGGGGAACTTCCATGTCATCCACGACCCGCGGTACCTCAAGTACCCGGGGTAAGCACCCGGTCATTATCTTTCCTTAGACGACACTAACATAGAGTCCACTCGTTGGTACACGGCCCTTGGGTACAAACAATAGATCACGGGAGTTGCCCTAATTCAATGTCACGCGTACACGAAGGGACCAACGGTGTGTCCGGTGCCCTGTGAAAACAGTCATGGTCGTCTATCCAAGCACGACCCCGTCCCGGGAAAGACCTCAAGTCTTCCCGTCACTAGTAATGCGGGCACCATGCTAGTATCGACCTAAGTAATCAATAAAGCCCCATCCCATAAGGGGTAGTGTGGTTGCACATGTATGGTTGGAACAACGGTCGCAACTTAAACCAATCCGTTTGAAAAACACACACACTTGCCTTGGTACACCACTTCGTCATCAAGTGGTCACCTAACTCATCATCATCTCCCTCGGGCATGAATGGCACCCGACGGGGTTTTATGTAAAGACTTCAACCACGAAGGTTCATGTCACACATGCATCACTATTCATTACTACTACCCATATGCATGTCATCTAGCACATAGCAAGATCAAGATCATGGCATGCATCATATGGTGGAATCAACTAGGTCACTATCGTAACCCTAACATCATGCATCGGAAACATACGGGTTCCGAAGAACAAGTGTATCATGGTCAAAGGGCTGCTTGCCTGGATTGGCTTGGTCTTCAAAGTCTTCAAATCCTTCTCCTTCTTCTTCCACAGCAACTTCGTCAAATACGGGATCTATACGTCGCATAATAACAACGGAAAAATAAGACCACAAATAAAACAGAAAAATCAAAGTGCTCAGAAAAATGTCAACTTATTTATGTTAAATACTAGAGGAATTTCTAAGATGGGGAAAAATCTTAGTTGGAGTTTTGGAGTTACAGAATGGAATCTATTGATTTTAGAACAGGAGTTTTACTGCTCAAATTTGAATTTAAATTTGAACAGAACAGAAAAGTTTCATGGATGTGAGTGAAAGTGGTACCATTAAATAGGTTGGAATATTACAAGATATTAGGAGTTGGAATTATTTTATTTGGACCATTATTCTTTTCTGTAGAAATGTTTGAATTAATACAGAAAAAGAAAAAGGAGAAAAAGACCTGTGCAACCGGGCCAGAGAGGCCACAATGCACGGCCCAGGGCGGTCCAGCCCAGCCGCACAGGTGCCTGCGCGCGCACGTCAGGTTTTTGAACCTGACGGGCGGGGCCCATGGGTCAGTGGCAGAGAGGAGGGGAGAGAGGTGTGGAGATGACAGGCGGGGCCCGCTTGTCATCTCCAACCTTGCGGCCACGGCGACGGCGAGGTTTCCGGCCATGGCGACGGCAACGGAGGCCAGGGATGGACTCAGCGTCGAGTGGTGGTTGTAGGGGTGGTGGTATGGTACGCCGGGGAGGTCAGGTTCGCCGGCGGCGAGGTGGGACGGCGGAGGCTCGTCGGGAGGTCGTGGCTCCGGTCGTTTCCGACTGCCACAGAAAGGGGAAACAGGGGGGAAAGGGTCAGTGGAGCACGGCGGTTTCAGATCTGGCGAAAGGAAGGGCAGGGGAGGCTCGTACTGCGGGATCACCGGCGGCCCGACGCGGCGGAGCTCCAGTCGATCCCGAGCACTGGAACCTCCTGGGGTCGAACTGATGGTGCTGGGGGGCTTAGTGAGGGGAGGTGAGGCTGTTGGTGCTGCTGGAGAGGCTCGGGAGGGGCTTATATAGCCGCGCCCACGGTCCACCGTGGACTCGTGCGTCGGCGAGGTTGCAGGCGAGGCTAGGAGAGGTTCTGGTGCCTGTGATCAAGCCGGGGAGGATCGTGGACTTATTCCACGTCCAGCTGAAGTGAGAGGAGGAGCGGGGGAGCTTCTGGAGCGCGCGCGCGTGCGAGGCAGAAGAGTGGCCGTTGCGGGCGGCCGGTGCGCGTGCGACGATGTTCACTGGAGGGCGCAGGAGGAGGGGGGACAGCGCCGGGGCGGTCGCGGACGTCGAGGGGCGTCGACTGGCGCGAGGGAGTGGCCCGAGGCTGTCGGGGGCCTGCGATTGGCTGAAGCCACCGTGCGGAGGTGCACTGTAGCGTGTCCCAGAGCGCACGTATGGCTGGCATCATCGTGCCCTCGCCGCTCCGGTCAAAACCAACGTGCCCAAGAGTGTCTAGAAGGTTGAGGGAGGAGTAAAGAATTGGCATGCGGCCTTGGATGCCCTGGAGATGCTGAGAGAGAGGGAGGATGCTGGTGACTTGGTGAAAACTTGCTGTCCAGCAAGGTAAACTTGGGTTCTTACCCCTCAATCATGGAGCTGGGGTGCTGGGGAAGTTACTGGGGGTAGCTAGTAACTCAATGATCATGTGGTAGAAAGTTGAGGCCATGGAGAAGAGTAAAAGTGATCAAGATGGAGGTTTTAGTAAAAAGCCAGAAGTTGTTTGATCAGTGTTTGGTCAAGCAAATGATTTCCACTTGACATGGCACTTAACAGGATTGAAAGACATGAGAAAATAGGGTGCTTCACCAAATTTGGGCTCATTTGAAGAAACTAGCCAATGTAACTTAGGTGAACCCTAGAAATCAACAGAAACAGTTTCATCTTGATTGAGTCAAGCTAATCTTCTCCCCTTGATGCACCACTTGGTGTAGCATCATCATTTGGGGTATTGATCATGCCCACAAAGTTTGAAGCTCCAGATAAAAAGTTGGTAATGTAAAGTTGTTCAAATTTGCATTTGAACAGAAAGGGTTTTGAGGTGATCTGATCAAGTTGCTCTATTCCAAATCTTGTGCCATTTGGTCTAGATGCCTTATTAGGCCATTCTAGCATGTGCACCAAATTTGAGAGCAGTTGGACAAGTTTGGCAATGTAAAGTTGCTCAAACTTCAAATATGGACAGAATGGTTATGAAGGGGTTTGAGGATGTTTTCCTGCTTCCCAAGGCATGGAACTTGGCAACATCATCAAATATGTCATATATGACATGATAGAATTTCCCTGGAATTTTTGGAGAATATTTCCTTTGTAAATATTTCAAAAGGTTGAAATATCCAGAAAGGGTTTTAGATGGTTTAGCCCATTATTTTGAACATGACCAAGTGTTGAAACTCTTATATATGGACAATATATGTCCTCTAAGTCTCTCTGAATTTTGGCAAATATTTTTGAAACAGTTAAATAATTTTCCCCTATTAAAGACCATTTCTGGCCTTAAGAAAAAGCTTTTAAATAAAATAGGAAAATAACTTTTAAAATTATACCTTTGTGGTTTCTGGGAGTCCTATGACTGCTAGGTCTCAAATAAACCTTTTGAAATAATTTACTCACCCTAAATCAAGTACTTGCAGTGCAAATCTCAATTCAGGGGTTTTTGGAAAACTAAATTTATAAAATACATTTTGGCCAAATTAATTTTGTGGGAAAATACTATACTGTTATATAACACTTGGCATGATCATTGGGCAGAAGTTTTGGGTATGGAGATGAATTTCTACAAGAGGTTATAGTTGACTATAATGAGCACAAGAAAAAGCACATGAAGAAAACTCAATTTCAAATAAAAGCCAAATGATGCTAAAAAAATTTGCTGGTCCAAATTTTCATGCTTCAAAGGTACAAATAACATGTTACAAAATGCATGGTGTGACAAACGATCTAGTCAACTAGAGGCTTACTAGGGACGCATTGTGGTCTAAGTATTCACACTTGCATTACTGTTTCCGGATAATACAATTAAAGCATGAACATATACAATTATCATGAACAAGGAAATATAATAATAACCATTTTATTATTGCCTCTAGGGCATATTTCCAACATCCACCGCACTGGGCCGCCACACCTTGGACTGCGGTACCAAGCTTCATGTAGAAGAGCTCGGTCCACAGCTCCATCGTGGGGAGTATCCCGAAGTACGCCTCGCAAAGAATGACGAAGGCGGACAGCGTCACCACCGTGTTCGGCATGAGGTTGTGGGGCTGGATGTTGAAGAACTCGAGGAAGGAGCGGGAGAAGACGCTGGTGCGGAGCCCGAAGCCCACGGGAAGTGCGAGCGGAAAACGACCCGCTCGCCGAACCGCGGCGCCGGTCAGATTTCCGCCGCTGGCGCCAGGCGCACGGCGACCTTGTCTTCAGGGGCCAACTTCCGCGCGCGGCGAAGGTAGAAGATGTGTTTCACAAGGAGCTCGCTGCCGTCCCACTCGCTGGAGTGGCGGGTCTGCGTCTGCGCCGCTGGCCGCTGCAGCCATGGCTCGAGGCAGGGGCTCGTTCCGATGGAGCGCTACGAGCGGCGGTGGCGAGGAGCGCGAGGAAGAGCAAGGAGGAAGAAGAGAATGGAGTGGGGTGTGTGCGCGAGCGGCGCTAACCCCCTTCCCCGGGCCTACTTATAGGCTCAGGGCGACAAAGCCGAAGGGGCAAGGGCATGGGATTAACTGCTCCACGCCCCGCACGATCCCCACCTTTTTCGCGCCTAGTCCGCGCGCATTAAATGCGCGTGGGGAGGGCAATCGATTGTTTCTGCCACATAAGATCCGCGCGCGGACCAAGGCCCTGTAATGGCGGGCCTCGGCCCGTTGCTGCGTCCCGTCACGTGCGTGGGCTAGCAGGCTGACGTGACAGAGCGACGACGCATGGAGTGCCGCCAACGGGCGGCAGGCCCACACCGCAGCCCGCCATCCACGCGGTATCTTACTCCCGAAGACTTGAAGACAGAGGCCCGACTACCAGAAACCGGCCCTTTCCAGAATACGGACAAGGAACGCCAAAACCTTACTTGAAGTGGGAAGCTGCTGGAACCCCGCAGCCCCAATCGCAACCACAGAGTTCCACCAGCTTCGGGGACTACTGTCGGAGATATTGACCATGGGTGTCCTCATCGACCACCCATAGTATTTCAAGACAATTGGGGGCCGCCTGTCATCCCCCGACCGCCTGCTCATCGGGCTGCCTCCTGGGGCAGCTAAGCCCAGGAGCCGGCTGCCAGCAGGCAGCAGGGGCCCGAACAGGCGGCAGCCTCATGGCCAGCAACCAGAAGACGGCCTCACGCCTCCCCCTCGGGACGCATGCTGGGGAACCATGACAAGGCTAAGGAATGGCTACAGTTGAGCATGTCCTTAGAGAATCTATAAGGGCGTGGCTACAGTGAGGGCGTATCTTACGAACGCCTCTTAAGCGGCGTATCACTGTAGCCATGCTGCCAGTGACCAAGCCTCGGTCAGAGGAAGCCATTATCCCACCACCCGCAGGCGGTAGAGCCAGCAGGCGGCTGGCCCCACTGGCCAGTGGGTGAACGAGAAGCAAGCGGCCCTTGGCACGCGGCCTGGGGAATGGGCCGCCTGGTAGCAGGCGGCTGACCATGCCCTAGGAATCTGAACCTCATCAAGATGACAAGACAAGACATGGTGGCAGCATACGGCAGGAGGCGGCGGCACTATAGCCATTCCCCTCCTGACGATGTTGTCGTTAGCAGAAGAGTGCCTACACTGAAAGGCAATCACGAGGGCCCACAGACGGCGGGCCCCAGCAAATAGGCGGGAAGGCCGGCACCCGAAGGCGCTGACAGCTAGGGGCCATTCCACCCGGATTACTATTGTACCCCTGGGGGTAGGCCTATATAAACGCCCCAGGGTCCTCCATGCGGGGGTGTTGGACTCTAAGAAGGAGAGAGACACAGAGAGAGATAGGGAGAAAAACCCTAGCGACCATTCTGATTCCCTAGAGCGGAGGTAGAGAGCTAGCCTTGCCCTTCTTCCTTCTCTAGACGACACGGCTCAAGGAGCAACCTTGTAGCCACCTTATTGACATTAGTCATGATGCGGAGTCCCCGCAGAGAAGGACTAGGGGTGTTATATCCAAGGAGAGCCCCGAAACTGGTAAGATTCGCAGGCGTCCCAAGTATCGCCTTATCCCGCTTCCAGGGCCCGACGACGTTCTATTGTCCCCATGCATGATAAGCCATCCTTTGGCATATGTCACACCAAAACCCCGACACCACGACCACCTGTGTGCTTGTTGTTGCTTGGAGGACGGAGCACTAGAGGAGGCGGTAGCCAGAACTTCTGTTGCTTGGCAACCACTTGAGAGGAAGAGGAGGAGTGAACATCATCTCTTATCCTCATTTTGGAAGCTTCACACTTGAGCTGAGTTGCCTCTTGCTTGAGAGCCATATTGTAGAATTGTTCAAATTCATCCGGCTCGAACAAGGTGAGAGCAAGTTGGAGTTCATCTTTCAGACCACCTCGGAATTGGTAGATTTTGCTCTTGGCATCAGGGATGTCTTGCTTCGCATAACGGGCATGATTCTGGAACCTGACATTGTATTGATAGACGGACATGGTGCCTTGCTTCAGGTTGCGGAATTGCTCACGCATGCCTTCAATGGCACTGGTTGGAATGTAATGAGAATGGAAATCTCTACAGAAGTCAGTCCACGAGATCTCACGACCACATCTGGAGTCTTTGTACTACTGCCACCAATCTGCAGCTTGATCTTTGAGTTGGAAAGTGGCAAACTTGAAATAATCCTCACGTCTTACGTTACTGCATTCAAAGTGCTTTTTGATGTCTGTGATCCAATCTTCAGCATCTAGCGGGTGCACACATTAACTGAAAGACTTTGGTTGGTTTGCCAGGAATTGGTTCGGTGTCGCAAAGTGAGGTTGATTTAACAGATTTCCTTGGCCTTGGTTCCCTTGATTGCCTTGATTTGCTTGATTGGCTTGGAAATTCTGCATCATTTGCATGAGCATCTGAGTGTTCTGGTTGGTTGCCTGCATAATCGCTCTCCATGCCTCAGACGGAGGAGGATGGGAAGGAGGACGTTCAGGAGGACGCTCTTCTTCACCCTCTTGGTTTGGGTTGGGAACCTTCTTAGGAGCCATCCTGAAGATGATGACAACCATTATCCATTGATGCAAAATAGATAAGTTAAATCAACGGCTAGATATTTGCAACATATAGTCTTCACAATGAACATTCGAACAAAATGAACGAACGAATTCCACAGCTTAATGGCACAACAACTTGTTGAGAAGCCACTTGGGAGAACAAAACGATAGAATAAAACAACAAGGTACAGATGGAACAAATACATAATAGAAGTTTCGTCCCACATGTTCGTGCTGAATGTCCCATGGCACGTATTACAAAGGGTCTTGCAATCCCCGGATCAGCATAGCCAAGGACCCTTTAATATGCAACTCCTAATTGGAACAACGCCCATGAAACCTCTTCACTAGATGTTGGACCCCAAACCTCATACCATGCACTCGTTGGAAGATTACCTATGAGCTACTTGAAACCCACCTATTAATTCCCGAAGCTTTCCGATTATGCAATATGGTGTTGGGGATACAAAGGAAGCACCACACACTCAACTCTACACCTACATCCAGCTGTATCCATCCGTCAACACATAACCAGTCATCCACGGAAATTATTTACCTCGGACCTTCGAAACGCATCCGCTATACTAGCTGTGGCAATACTCCCGAACTACCTCCCCAGTACTGGGTGACGTCGGGGTTATCTCACCACCAGACATGCATAGAAGACTTTTCGATGTCATCTGCCTCTGGTATTGTAGAACCGCTACGATAAATTTGTGATAACAACACCTCGGAGCTCAACTCCCCGGGACACTGCCACAACCCCTAAATGACATGAGGCATCAAGAACAATGTTCTCGTCACAAAGGTATCGGAACAATCCAAACAATACCCGCGTGATCCTAAATAAAATTTGGTGAAATTTTGAGAGTAGAGGAGATAGAACAACGTCAGGAGTCCTCACCAGAGCGATGAAGGGGATGAGGAGTAAAAATAAATCCTACTCTCCGATATAGGACTCAAAACATTTTGTGTGTGTGCCTAGACTCAACCGCCAGTGGTTCGATCAATCAGGGGGCTCCTGTGACACCCCGAGACCGGTGCGCCAGGTGTCAGCCAGTTATTCGTCGTCGTTGCCATGTCATCTGCTTGCGTGTGCATCCTTGCCTTGTCATCGTGTGTGTTGTATCAGCATGTTTTAAAAACTTCCATCCGTTTGAGTCCCCTCGTCCTCTCTGTTGTCCGTTCTGAGCCTAAACACACTTGCACGTGCCCGCGGCACCTCCGAATCTTTATTTTATGAGTGGCCGGAAAACGTTCTCGGAATGGGTTGAAACTTGGTGTGTGCTCTTATTATAGCATAGGTAAACCGCCTTTCAAGTTTCGTCGCGTTCAGAGTTCGTTTGATAGCCCAACGGTTAACCGTGTTAACCGCCGGAAGCCTTTTGTCTTTTGGCCCAACACCCCTTTCTCACAGCCCACCAAGTCCATTCTAACCCATCCATGCTCTTGGCCGTTCGATCACGATCGCGTGGCCGCAAACGGCTCCTCATTTGGACACTCCTAGCTCCCTCTACCTATAAATATGTGCCTCCCCATCCATTTTTCACGCAGATGAAACCCTAGCCTCTTCCCTCGCGCCGCCGGACATGTCCACCTGCGCCGGACATGTCCAGCCAGCCACCTCACTCCGTCCAATTAGATCGCGACACGTCACCCCGCCGCCCCGCTCAGCCAACCAGGCGCCGCCGCAGCTCAGTGAGCCCGAAGCGGGCCCGCCCGGTCCATCCGCCGCCGCCGCCGCACGCCCGAGGGCGCCCGCTCGGTCGCCCGCTCCCCGCAGGCGAGCTCGCTCCTCCCTAGGCCGAGTGCCTCACCGCCCCTCTGAGCCGGCCGGCGAGCCTCGCCGAGCTCCACCGCCCGTCGGCCGACGCCTTCCGCCGCCCGACCCTGCCCCTCGCCGCCGGGGGCCTCCGCTCCGTCCGCGGCAGGATCCGGCCTGGCGCCGCCCGGATCCGTCACCTCCAACCCGCCGGAGCACCGCTGGCCACCTCTGTCGCCGTTCCCGCCGGTTAGCGCCGCCATCGTCGTCGGGTCTTCCTCGACCCTGCTTCGATCTAGCGTTGCGGCCTCCTGGGCCTCCTCCCTCCTGGACCCGAGGGCGCGCGAGCCCAGCTCCTCCTCCCCGGAGATCCCGATCCAACCGGCCCACCTCCTCCCTGGCCCGCTCCCGCTCCAGGCCCACCGGACAGGCCGGCGTGCCTCCACCTTCCGCGACTGGGCCGAGCCCATTTGGGTGAGCAGTCCAGTTCCTCGCCCTGGGCGTCCTTTAGTATCGTGCGCGTTTGTGTTTTTTTTCCTAAGTCCAAAATCTGCTAAGTCCTTTTTCTGTCATAATATGTTGCTATGTTTGCATGGTGATATCTTTTTGTGTGGTGATCCAAATTGAGTGAATCATATGTCAAAATGATCATGGTGATGTCTCTACACTTTGTTGCATTGTGCCATGCTTGTTTGACTACATATAGATGCTCTAATCTCTGTTGCAAGAGTGCTACTTGTTATAAACTGCTGCTACTTGTTATTTTGTTGCCATATTTGAGATATGATAACTTGGTGCATGTTTATCCAAATGATGCATATGATATGTCAAAATGTTCATTGTGAATTGTACTACATGATGGTTGCTGTAGCATGCTTGTTTGAGTCCATATTGCCATGTTAATCTCTGTTGCAAAAGTGCATTTGGCTGTTAAGAGCTGAAACTTGTTATGAGATGCTGATTTCAAATGCTCTTTGCTATTGATATGTTTGTCTTCATGCCACATGTCTAGATGTTTCAGAAGCACCATTATATGGTCTTTGCTGTGGTGCTTTTAAATTTCCATGATATGCCTTGTGTTGACTTAAACATGCTTGTAAACATGCCATGTTGTTATTGTTATTTTATACTCATTGGAAAAACTGCTAAGTCTGGAATCTGTTATAACCTGATGCTATGTTTGCTTGATGCCCTAGTCAAATCCATGCTTGTTTTGGAGTGGCCAATGATCATGTCTTGTTGTCCATGTTATAGTTTATCCATTCATGCATTTACTTGCTTATATGACCTGTTGTAGCTTAGTTTTTTCTTGCTGTCAAGTTGCTATAAATTATATCTGTCAGGATTTTAACAGGATGTTCAATTTGGTGCAGCTTGTTGCTATTGATCCATGCCTCCTATGGAGTTGCTCCAATGGAGTTGTTTGCTGTAGGATATGTCTACTACATGTCCATGCTCCTTATGTTCTTATTAGAGTTGATATGCATGTTGTTTTGTGCCTCTAAAGGCAGCACCGTGATGATGTTTTTGCCTTCCCAGATTTTGGCTAAGTCTGGATAATTTTATTGCAACTTGCCATGCTTGTTTAATTGTGTTCCAGCAAGCTTTTGGGTTTGTTCTAAGTTCATGCTTATTAAGTAACATGTCTACTTCACATCGATGATTCTTGTTAACGTGTTTGGGTGCTTTAGCTTATATTTACATTGCTCCAAAGTTGCTATGTGGCTGTTAACTTCAGCTTGTTGTTATATCTTGTTTCATGTGTATCTTTTAGCCCGTTGCTCCGTTTTGAGTGTGCCCTATATGAAAATTGTGTGACTTTGCATGTAGAATCATAATATCATATTGTTTTCATGTTTGTAGTGAGTTTGCTTGATGTTTGGGTGCATCCTGCACCGTTGCCATGTTTGACTTGTTTTGCTCATATCTTCTAGGCCGTAGCTCCGAATTAAACAAACTTTATATGAAACTTGACTAGATTTTCGTGTAGATCATCATGGTGCATGTTAACCTGCTGTTTAACAACTTTAACTTAAGGTTTGTTTAGATCTGGACTAATTTCAAACTATGCATATGAGGACTTACCGGATTTGTTATATGTAGTTTCCGGCCTCATTTAAACTTGTTGACTTGTGTTGTTTTTCTGTGCTTCCTGCCTTGCCATGTATTGCACCATATATAGACTTGTCTTGCATCATACTTGCTTGAGCATATTGTCATGTTCTTGTGTTGTTTTTCTGTGCTTCCTACCTTGCCATATATTGCATCATATATAGACTTGTCTTGCATCATACTTGCTTGAGCATATTGTCATGTTCTTGTGTTGTTTTTCTGTGCTTCCTACCTTGCCATGTATTGCATCATATATAGACTTATCTTGCATCATACTTGGTTGAGCATATTGTCGTGTTCTTGTGTTATGTGTTTACTGTATTGCATGCTTCTTCTCGTTAGTGCTTGTTCTGTTGCGATCGTGAGGATTTGTTCGACTTCTCGTGGGTCGTCTTCAAGGCTTCTTCTTCGTCTCCCTCATGGACCCGTTCTTCTTCCTTGCAGGATCTCAGGCAAGATGACCATACCCTTGGATACCTTTACTATCATTGCCATGCTTAGTGTCTCGATGCTATCGTTATATGTCGCGCTACCCATCATAAGTGTCAGCCTCTCCTTGTTGCCATGAAACCTCTAACCTTTGAAACCTTCCTAGCAAACCATTGTTTGGCTATGTTACCCGCTTGCTCAGCCCCTCTTATAGCGTTGTTAGTTGCAGGTGAAGATGAAGATTGTTCCATGTTGGAACTTGATGCTTGGGAATATACTGGGCATGGGTGGAAGGCTTGGCCTTTTGCTCGGTGTTTTGTTCCACTCATGCCACCTTAGGAGCCGATAAACTGGCATTATGTTCCTTAATTTTGCGTTCCTTACACGGTTGGGTATATGGGGACCCCTTGACAGTTCGTCTTTGAATAAAACTCCTCCAGCAAGGCCCAACATTGGTTTTAATTTGCTCATAATAACAACTTAATTAATTAATTAAATTGCATAGGGAGTTAGCGCTACCCGTGGATTCTTCTACATAGCAGGGGGGGCCAGTGCCGCTGGTGTTGGTCCCAAACGGGGGTCCTGCAGGGCCGCCTTGGGGAAACCCGAGGTATCTGGTATAACCTGTAGCATCGCCCATCCGGTCGTGGCCTGAGACGAGATACGCGCGGCTACTATCAGGGTGTCGACACACCGGGAGGTCTTGCTGGACTTGTTTTACCATTGTCGAAATGTCTTGTGCACCGGGATGCCGAGCCTGATCGGATTTCCCTAAGATAAGGGGTAATAATTATTATTACTTCAGCTGATCGTGAGAGCTTGTGATGGGCTAAGTTGGGACACCCCTGCATGGTTATGATCTTTCGAAAGCCGTGCCCGCGGTTATGTGGTAGATTGGAATTTGTTAATGTCCGGTTATAGAAAACTTGATAGAGGATCCGAAGTAAAACACACAACTGTGTGAGTAACCGTGACTGTCTCTTCATGTTGAGAAGAGAACACAGTGGGGTTATGTTTGACTCGTAGGTAGTTCAGGATCTTAGCGATCATTACTAGTTTGCGACCGCTTGCGTAGATGCTCATCTTATTCTTGTACTCGTAAGTTAGCCACCATATTTTTCTTAGCCGCTGCTGCGACCTCACTACTTTACCCCTTCCTACCTATTAAGCTTTGATAGTCTTGTTACCCATGGTTATGGGATTGCTGAGTCCTCGTGGCTCACAGATACTACTACAAAAGTTGCAGGTGCAGGTTTCCGATGTCTTGACGTGAGAGCGATGATAGTTGTGTTGGAGTTCTTTCTTCTTCTTCTTCTGTAGTCTTGGGTTAGGTTCCAAGTCAGCAGCCTGGGATAGCAGATGGATGTCTTTGTGCTTTTCATGTTTGCATCTGTAGTCGGATGCCTTGTATTGATGTTGTATTCATGTGACATGTATGTATTGTTGTATCCCCCATGTATGTATGTAATGGTACGATGTAATGATATCCATCTTGCTAAGCGCCCGAAATGCGGTTGTGCCCCAATCACGTAAGTGTCACGTGATCGGGATAGAATCGCATCTTGGGCCTGACAAGTTGGTATCAGAGCCTCGACCGACCATAGGAGCCCCCTTTATTGACCGTAGTCTGGCCGTTGTTGAGTCTAGCGGAAAACTTTTTCGGAGTCTAGTTATATCGGAGAGTAGGAATTCTTTTTACTCCCCTGCCCCTTCGTTGCTCTGGTGAGGAATCTTGACGTGGGTGTTTTGAATTACCCCTCTTCCCCTTCAAATTTTTTTAGGATCACGCGGTTAGTTTTCGTTTGTTGCGTTGTCGGTTCTTTCATCTGGTGCATCTCTCGTCGAGTGGATTCGACCCTCTTCTTCTTTGCAAGTTCAACCCTCAGTCCTTTTCAACCGTCGATGTTGTTTTCGTCCGTTGTGGTTTTTCTTTTTCCCAGCCACCCACCCTTTTTGCTTCTCGTACCAGAGTCCTTAATCGAGTATCCTTCCTACTCGTTTAAATCCTTTGCATTCTTTCCTCAGCTATTCCAACTGGTGAATTCTCGTCTAGTTCGTCGTCCTTCATCTCTTTTCTTCTCTGATGAGTTCTTCTCTCGTTTGATATTCTTCACCTCTTCTTCTTTTCCGATGGTTCCAATTCAATTTGTTCTCGGTGTTATTCATATTCTTTCTTCATTTCAAATGTTTCCAATTGCTCGTTTACCTATAACCATTTAATTATTCCGGAGTTCCGAAGTCATCTCAGAAGATTTGTCTGTGTTACAATTTATTCGAGGTTGTCACCTCATTCGAGTTTTTCAATCGTTCTGGTGCATCATCTCCTTTTCGATCCTTTTCAACGGTGTTTTCTCTTTGGTGGGCTCATAACCCACAGGTCTTTTCCCAGGATCTTACCTGGCTCGTCAAATTTTCCCGGAGTATTCCTAAATTATTTTCAAGTGTAACGTAAGTATGGATTCCATCAGTCATATGCCTTCTCCAAGATTGCTTTTAATCATTTTCATCATTGGTTCAACCTTTCTTATTGTCATTCTTCCGGAGTATTTCAGCAATTCTTTTATTTGTGTTCCTCCGAAGATCATCATTTCAGAAGATTTCTTCGTTCTCAGTTTTCAACAACGTCCTCCAAATATTCTTCTTTGATGCCTCTTCGTTCGTCTCATATTTGTCTGGTGCTTCATTTAAGTATTCTTTAATCAGTTCGCGATCTCTTCGTTCTCGTCAATCAAATTCCTCAAGTGTTTTATTCTTCTCGGCAATTCATTCTCTTGCATCGTACAATTTCATTCCATATGATGGTCATTCTCGTTCTTCACTCGGCTTTAATTCCTTACGGTGGTTCACCCAACAGTTCTTTTCCGATGCTATCATATCAATCCATTCATTTTTTATTCCAATTCTACCGGTGTTTCATGAAGATTCTCGCAAGTCCGCGATATATCCCTCTTTAATCATTTCAAGGAGAATAAGTAGTATGTCAATCCATTGTTCATCAATTTAATTGGTGGAGGATAAGCATAACATAATTCTTATACTTCTTTGTGGAGTTGATTAATCCCTTCCTTCGGAGTTTATTCTTGATGAGTAAATTCTAGTTCCTAGTGCTTTCATCTTTTCTTTTCCGGAGTTCAAATTTTCCCAGTTATCTCGTCGGAGGCCCTTTCTAAATCATCGCAAAGCTTTAATCTTGTTTGTGCATCCTTCACTTCTATATCATCGTCCTTTTTCCTACAGGAGTTCTTCTTGGTGGTTCTTCACGATTAAATTCATTCTTCAAATATTCATCTAATTTCTCTGGAGCAGCTCAAACTTTATTCTTTTGCATCTCGAAGTGTAAATAATCCTCCTTATTCCTTTGAAATGGAGTTTTGCATTTCTTTCTTCATTCTCAGCTAATCAATCTTTTGGTTCTGGCAGAATTCACCTCAACTTTTGAGATTATTAAATAAGTCCACGACAAGCTTATTCTTTTGTTGTTGTTTTTCTCAACAACTTCGTTCATGTCTTTCTCTTGAAGATCCTCTTCAAATTAATTCGTGGTAGAACTTGTTGTTCTATTATCCGTTCTTTTATTCCATTCTTTCAATTCTTCCGGAGTCATGGTGTTGTTCTTCTCGTCGTTTATCGTCATATTCTTAAGTTCAAGTTCTATTCTTTCCATTTCAGCCGGAGTGCTGCCTGAATTACTTCGTTCAAATTCCTTTCTATCTCTTTTAACCGGAGTAGTTTCGAATTAAATTATTGTTCCTTTAACTCGTGCTTCATATCCTTATCCTCTTGGTTCTCGTCTTTTGCCTTGTTGCTTATTTTACCGGAGCTTCTCAAATCTCGTTCATCTCCGTGGTATCATTTCCTTCCCGTTGTTCAACCTCTTAAGGTTCTTTGGTTTCACTCTTTTGTCCTCGAAGAACCTTGTTCTTCCTTTTTCTCTTCCGTCTCGTTCCTAAGATCTCGGGACGAGATCTCTTGTTAGTAGGGGGTGTTGTGACACCCCGAGACCGGTGCGCCAGGTGTCAGCCAGTTATTCGTCGTCGTTGCCATGTCATCTGCTTGCGTGTGCATCCTTGCCTTGTCATCGTGTGTGTTGTATCAGCATGTTTTAAAAACTTGCATCCGTCCGAGTCCCCTCGTCCTCTCCGTTGTCCGTTCTGAGCCCAGACACACTTGCACGTTCCCGCGGCACCTCCGAATCTTTATTTTATGAGTGGCCGGAAAACGTTCTCCGAATGGGTTGAAACTTGGCGTGTGGTCTTATTATAGCATAGGTAGACCGCCTGTCAAGTTTTGTCGCGTTCGGAGTTCGTTTGATAGGCCAACGGTTAACCGTGTTAACCGCCTGAAGCCTTTTGTCTTTTGGCCCAGCACCCCTTTCTCACAGCCCACCAAGTCCATTCTAACCCATCCATGCTCTTGGCCGTTCGATCACGATCGCGTGGCCGCGAACGGCTCCTCATTTGGACACTCCTAGCTCCCTCTACCTATAAATATGTGCCTCCCCCTCCATTTTTCGCGCAGATGAAACCCTAGCCTCTTCCCTCGCGCCGCCGGACATGTCCACCCGCACCGGACATGTCCAGCCAGCCACCTCACTCCGTCCAATTAGATCGCGACACGTCACCCCGCCGCCCCGCTCAGCCAACCAGGTGCCGCCACTTGTCCCCTCTATCTCCACCCCGCCGCCGCGGTCCGGCGAGCCCGAAGCGGGCCCGCCCAGTCCATCCGCCGTCGCCGCGCGCCCGAAGGCGCCCGCTCCCCGCAGGCGAGCTCGCTCCTCCCTAGGCCGAGCGCCTCGCCACCCCTCTGAGCCGGCCGGCGAGCCTCGCCGAGCTCCTCCGCCCGTCGGCCGACGCCTTCCGCCGCCCGACCCTGTCGCTCGCCGCCGGGGGCCTCCGCTCCGTTCGCGGGAGGATCCGGCCTGGCGCCGCCCAGATCCGTCACCTCCAGCCCGCCGGAGCACCGCTGGCCACCTTTGTCGCCGTTCCCGCCGGTTAGCGCCGCCGTCGTCGTCGGGTCTTCCTCGACCCTGCTTCGATCCAGCGTTGCGGCCTCCTGGGCCTCCTCCCTCCTGGGCCCGAGGGCGCGCGAGCCCAACTCCTCCTCCCCGCAGATCCCGATCCAGCCGACCCACCTCCTCCGTGGCCCGCTCCCGCTCCAGGCCCACCGGACAGGCCGGCCTGCCTCCACCTTCCGCGACTGGGCCGAGCCCATTTGGGTGAGCAGTCCAGTTCCTCGCCCTGGGCGTCCTTTAGTATCGTGCGCGTTTGTGTTTTTTTTTCTAAGTCCAAAATCGGCTAAGTCCTTTTTCTGTCATAATATGTTGCTATGTTTGCATGGTGATATCTTTTTGTGTGGTGATCCAATTGAGTGAATGATATGTCAAAATGATCGTGGTGATATGCTCTACACTTTGTTCCATTGTGCCATGCTTGTTTGACTTCATCTAGATGCTCTAATCTCTGTTGCAAGAGTGCTACTTGTTATAAACTACTGCTACTTGTTATTTTGTTGCCATGTTTGAGATATGATAACTTGGTGCATGTTTATCCAAATGATGCATATGATATGTCAAAATGTTCATTGTGAAGTGTACTACATGATGTTTGCTGTAGCATGCTTGTTTGAGTCCATATTACCATGTTAATCTCTATTGCAAAAGTGCATTTGGCTGTTAAGAGCTGAAACTTGTTATGAGATGCTGATTTCAAATGATCTTTGCTATTGATGTGTTTGTCTTCATGCCACATGTCTAGATGTTTCAGAAGCACCATTATATGGTCTTTGTTGTGGTGCTTTTAACTTTCCATGATATGCCTTGTGTTGACTTAAACATGCTTGTAAACATGCCATGTTGTTATTGTTGTTTAATACTTAGTGGAAAAACTGCCAAGTCTGGAATCTGTTATAACCTGATGCTATGTTTGCTTGATGCCCTAGTCAAATCCATGCTTGTTTTGGAGTGGCCAATGATCATGTATTGTTGTCCATGTTATTGTTTATCCTTTCATGCCTTTACTTGATCATATGACCTGCTGTAGCTTATTTATTTCTTGCGCTCAAGTTTCTATAAATTATATCTGTCAGGATTTTAACAGCATGTTCAATTTGGTGTAGCTTGTTGCTATTGATCCATGCCTCCTATGGAGTTGCTCTAATGGAGTTGTTTGATGTAGGATATGTCTACTACATGTCCATGCTCCTTATGTTCTTATTAGAGTTGATATGCATGTTGTTTTGTGCCTCTGAAGGCAGCATCGTGATGATGTTTTTGCCTTCCCAGATTTTGGCTAAGTCTGGATAATTTTATTGCAACTTGTCATGCTTGTTTAATTGTGTTCCAACAAGATTTTGGGTTTGTTCTAAGTTCATGCTTGTTAAGTAACATGTCTAGTTCACATCCATGCTTCTTGTTAACGTGTTTGGGTGCTTTAGCTTATATTAACATTGCTCCAAAGTTGCTATGTGGCTGTTAACTTCAGCTTATTGTTATATCTTGTTTCATGTGTATCTTTTAGCCCGTTGCTCCGTTTTGAGTGTGCCCTATATGAAACTTGTGTGATTTTGCATGTAGAATCATAATATAATATATTTTTCATGTTTGGAGTGAGTTTGCTTGATGTTTGAGTGCATCTTGCACCGTTGCCATGTTTGACTTGTTTTGCTCATATCTTCTAGGCCGTAGCTTCGAATTAAACAAACTTTATATGAAACTTGACTATATTTTCGTGTAGATCATCATGGTGCATGTTAACCTGCTATTTAACAACTTTAACTTAAGGTTTTTTCAGATCTGGACTAATTTCAAACTATGCATATGAGGACTTACCGGATTTGTTATATGTAGTTTCCGGCCTCATTTAAACTTGTTGACTTGTGTTGTTTTTCTGTGCTTCCTGCCTTGCCATGTATTGCATCATATATAGACTTGTCTTGCATCATAATTGCTTGAGCATATTGTCATGTTCTTGTGTTCTTTTTCTGTGCTTCCTACATTGCCATGTATTGCATCATATATAGACTTGTCTTGCATCATACTTACTTGAGCATATTGTCATGTTCTTGTGTTGTTTTTCTGTGCTTCCTACCTTGCCATGTATTGCATCATATATAGACTAGTCTTGCATCATACTTGCTTGAGCATATTGTCATGTTCTTGTGTTGTTTTTATGTGCTTCCTACCTTGCCATGTATTGCATCATATATAGACTTGTCTTGCGTCATACTTGGTTGAGCATATTGTCGTGTTCTTGTGTTATGTGTTTACCGTATTGCTTGCTTCTTCTTGTTAGTGCTTGTTCCGTTGCGACCGTGAGGATTCGTTCGACTTCTCATGGGTCGTCTTCAAGGCTTCTTCTTCGTCTCCCTCATGGACCCGTTCTTCTTCCTTGCGGGATCTCAGGCAAGATGACCATACCCTTGGATACATTTACTATCATTGTCATGCTTAGTGTCTCGATGCTATCGTTATATGTCGCGCTACCCATCATTATTGTCAGCCTCTCCTTGTTGCCATGAAACCTCTAACCTTTGAAACCTTCCTAGCAAACCATTGTTTGGCTATGTTACCCGCTTGCTCAGCCCCTCTTATAGCGTTGTTAGTTGCAGGTGAAGATGAAGATTGTTCCATGTTGGAACTTGATGCTTGGGAATATCACAATATCTATTACTATTATTAACACACATATATACTAGGCATGGGTGGAAGGCTTAGCCTTTTGCTCGGTGTTTTGTTCCACTCATGCCACCTTAGGAGCCGATAAACCGGCATTATGTTCCTTGATTTTGCGTTCCTTACAAGGTTGGGTATATGGGGACCCCTTGACAGTTCATCTTTGAATAAAACTCCTCCAGCAAGGCCCAACATTGGTTTTAATTTGCTCATAATAACAACTTAATTAATTAATTAAATTGCATAGGGAGTTAGCGCTACCCGTGGATTCTTCTACATAGCAGGGGGGGGCCAGTGCCGCTGGTGTTGGTCCCAAACGGGGGTCCTGCAGGGCCGCCTTGGGGAAACCCGAGGTATCTGGTATAACCTGTAGCATCGCCCATCCGGTCGTGGCCTGAGACGAGATACGCGCGGCTACTATCAGGGTGTGGGACACACCGGGAGGTCTTGCTGGACTTGTTTTACCATTGTCGAAATGTCTTGTGCACCGGGATGCCGAGCCTGATCGGATTTCCCTAAGATAAGGGGTAATAATTATTATTACTTCAGCTAATCGTGAGAGCTTGTGATGGGCTAAGTTGGGACACCCCTGCAGGGTTATGATCTTTCGAAAGCCGTGCCCGCAGTTATGTGGCAGATTGGAATTTGTTAATGTTCGGATGTAGAAAACTTGACAGAGGATCTGAAGTAAAACACACAACTGTGTGAGTAACCGTGACTGTCTCTTCATGTTGAGAAGAGAACACGGTGGGGTTATGTTTGACTCGTAGGTAGTTCAGGATCTTAGCGATCATTACTAGTTTGCTACCGCTTGCGTAGATGCTCATCTTAATCTTGTACTCGTAAGTTAGCCACCATATTCTGCTTAGCCGCTGCTGCAACCTCACCACTTTACCCCTTCCTACCTATTAAGCTTTGATAGTCTTGTTACCCATGGTTATGGGATTGCTGAGTCCTCGTGGCTCACAGATACTACAACAACAGTTGCAGGTGCAGGTTTCTGATGTCTTGACGTGAGAGCGATGATCGTTGTGTTGCAGTTCTTCCTTCTTCTTCTTCTTCAGTCTTGGGTTAGGTTCCGAGTCGGCAGCCTAGGATAGCAGATGGATGTCTTTGTGCTTTTCATGTTTGCATATGTAGTCGGATGCCTTGTATTGATGTTGTATTCATGTGACTTGTATGTATTGTTGTATCCCCCATGTATGTATGTAATGGTACGATGTAATGATATCCATCTTGCTAAGCGCCCGAAATGTGGTTGTGCCCCAATCACGTAAGTGTCACGTGATCGGGATAGAATCGCATCTTGGGCCTGACAAGTTGGTATTAGAGCCTCGACGGCCATAGGAGCCCCCTTGATTGACCGTAGTCTGGCCGTTGTTGAGTCTAGCAGAAAACTTTTTCGGAGTCTAGTTATATCGGAGAGTAGGAATTCTTTTTACTCCCCTGCCCCTTCGTCGCTTTGGTGAGGAATCTTGACGTGGGTGTTTTGAATTACCCCTCTTCCCCTTCAAATTTTTTTGGAATCACGCGGTTAGTTTTCATTTGTTGCGTTGTCGGTTCTTTCATCTGGTGCATCTCTCGTCAAGTGGATTCGACCCTCTTCTTCTTTGCAAGTTCAACCCTCAGTCCTTTTCAACTGCTGATGTTGTTTCCGTCCGTTGTGGTTTTTCTTTTTCCCACCCACCCACCCTTTTTTCTTCTCGGACCGGAGACCTTAATCGAGTATCCTTCCTACTCGTTTAAATCCTTTGCATTCTTTCCTCAGTTATTCCAACTGGTGAATTCTCGTCTAGTTCGTCGTCCTTCACCGATGAGTTCTTCTCTCGTTTGATATTCTTCACCTCTTCTTCTTTTCCGATGGTTCCAATTCAATTTGTTCTCGGTGTTGTTCATATTATTTCCTTAGTTCAAATGTTTCCAATTGCTCGTTTACCTCTCGCCATTTAATTATTCTGGAGTTCCGAAGTCATCTCAGAAGATTTGTCTGATTTACAATTTATTCGAGGTTGTCACCTCATTCGAGTTTTTCAATCGTTCTGGTGCATCATCTCCTTTTCGATCCTTTTCAACGGTGTTTTCTCTTCGGTGGGCTCCTAACCCACAGGTCTTTTCCCAGGATCTTACCTGGCTCGTCAAATTTTCCTAGAGTATTCCTAAATTCTTTTCAAGTGTGACGTAAGTATTGATTCCATCAGTCATATGCCTTCTCCAAGATCGCTTTTAATCCTTTTCATCATTGCTTCAACCTTTCTTCTTGTCATTCTTCCGGAGTATTTCAGCAATTCTTTTTTTTGTGTTCCTCCGAAGGTCATCATTTCAGAAGATTTCTTCGTTCTCAGTTTTCAACTACGTCCTCCAAATATTCTTCTTGGATGCCTCTTCGTTCGTCTCACATTTGTCCGGTGCTTCGTTTAAGTATTCTTTAATCAGTTCGCGATCTCTTCGTTCTTGTCATTCAAATTTCCTCAAGTGCTTTATTGTTCTCGGCAATTCATTCTCTTGCATCGTTCAATTTCATTCCTTACGGTGGTCATTCTTGTTCTTCACTCGGCTTTAATTCCTTACGGTGGTTCGCCCAACAATTCTTTTCCGATGCTATCATATCAATCCATTCATTTTTCATTCCAATTCTACCGGTGTTTCATGAAGATTCTCGCAAGTCCGCGATATATCCCTCTTTAATCATTTCAAGGAGAATAAGTAGTACGTCAATCCATTGTTCATCAATTTAATTGGTGGATGATAAGCATAACATAATTCTTATACTTCTTTGTGGAGTTGATTAATCCCTTCCTTCGGAGTTTATTCTTGATGAATAAATTCTAGTTCCTAGTGCTTTCATCTTTTCTTTTCCGGAGTTCAAATTTTCCCAGTTATCTCGTCGGAGGCCCTTTCTAAATCATCGCAAAGCTTTAATCTTGTTTGTGCATCCTTCACTTCTATATCATCGTCCTTTTTCCTACCGAAGTTCTTCTTGGTGGTTCTTCACGATTAAATTCATTCTTCAAATATTCATCTAATTCTTCTGGAGCAGCTCAAACTTTATTCTTTTGCATCTCGAAGTGTAAATATTCCTCCTTATTCCTTTGAAATGGAGTTTTGCATTTCTTTCTTCATTCTCAGCTAATCAATCTTTTGGTTCTGGCAGAATTCACCTCAACTTTTGAGATGATTAAATAAGTCCACGACAAGCTTATTCTTTTGTTGTTGTTTTTCTCAACAACTCCGTTCAAGTCTTTCTCTTGAAGATCCTCTTCAAATTAATTCATGGTAGAACTTGTTGTTCTATTATCCGTTCTTTTATTCCATTCTTTCAATTCTTCCGGAGTCATGGTGTTGTTCTTCTCGTCGTTTATCGTCATATTCTTAAGTTCAAGTTCTATTCTTTCCATTTCAGCCGGAGTGCTGCCTGAATTACTTCGTTCAAATTCCTTTCTATCTCTTTTAACCGGAGTAGTTTCGAATTAAATTCTTGTTCCTTTAACTCGTGCTTCATATCCTTATCCTCTTGGTTCTCGTCTTTTGCCTTGTTGCTTATTTTACCGGAGCTTCTCAAATCTCGTTCATCTCTGTGGTATCCTTTCCTTCCCGTTGTTCAACCTCTTAAGGTTCTTTGGTTTCACTCTTTTGTCCTCGAAGAACCTTGTTCTTCCTTTTTCTCTTCCGTCTCATTCCTAAGATCTCGGGACGAGATCTCTTGTTAGTAGGGGGTGTTGTGACACCCCGAGACCGGTGCGCCAGGTGTCAGCCAGTTATTCGTCATCGTTGCCATGTCATCTGCTTGCGTGTGCATCCTTGCCTTGTCATCGTGTGTGTTGTATCAGCATGTTTTAAAAACTTGCATCCGTCTGAGTCCCCTCGTCCTCTCCGTTGTCCGTTCTGAGCCCAGACACACTTGCACGTTCCCGCGGCACCTCCGAATCTTTATTTTATGAGTGGTCAGAAAACGTTCTCGGAATGGGTTGAAACTTGGCGTGTGGTCTTATTATAGCATAGGTAGACCGCTTGTCAAGTTTCGCCGCGTTCGGAGTTCGTTTGATAGCCCAACGGTTAACCGTGTTAACCGCCTGAAGCCTTTTGTCTTTTGGCCCAGCACCCCTTTCTCACAGCCCATCAAGTCCATTCTAACCCCTCCATGCTCTTGGCCGTTCGATCACGATCGCGTGGCCGCGAACGGCTCCTCATTTGGACACTCCAAGATACCTCTACCTATAAATATGTGCCTCCCCCTCCATTTTTCGCACAGATGAAACCCTAGCCTCTTCCCTCGCGCCGCCGGACATGTCCACCCGCGCCGGACATGTCCAGCCAGCCACCTCACTCAGTCCAATTAGATCGCGACACGTCACCCCGCCGCCCCGTTCAGCCAACCAGGCGCCGCCACTTGTCCCCTCTCTCTCCACCCCGTCGCCGCAGCCAGCGAGCCCCAAGCGGGCCCGCCCGGTCCATCCGCCGCCGCCGCGTGCCTGAAGGCGCCCGCTCGGTCGCCCGCTCCCCGCACGCGAGCTCGCTCCTCCCTAGGCCGAGCGCCTCGCCGCCCCTCCGAGCCGGCCGGCGAGCCTCGCCGAGCTCCTCCGCCCGTTGGCCGACGCCTTCCGCCGCCCGACCCTACCGCTCGCCACTGGGGGCCTCCGCTCCGTCCGCGGCCGGATCCGGCCTAGCGCCGCCCGGATCCGTCACCTCCATCCCGCTGGAGCACCGTCGGCCACCTCTGCCGCCGTTCCCGCCGGTTAGCGCCGCCGTCGTCGTCGAGTCTTCCTCGACCCTGCTTCGATCTAGCGTTGCGGCCTCCTGGGCCTCCTCCCTCCTGGGCCCGAGGGCGCGCGAGCCCAGCTCCTCCTCCCCGCAGATCCCGATCCAGCCGGCCCACCTCCTCCCTCGCCCGCTCCCGCTCCAGGCCCACCGGACAGGCCGGCCTGCCTCCACCTTCCGCGACTGGGCCGAGCCCATTTGGGTGAGCAGTCCAGTTCCTCGCCCTGGGCGTCCTTTAGTATCGTGCACGTTTGTGTTTTTTTTTCGAAGTCCAAAATCTGCTAAGTCCGTTTTCTGTCATAATATGTTGTTATGTTTGCATGGTGATATCTTTTTGTGTGGTGATCCAAATTGAGTGAATGATATGTCAAAATGATCGTGGTGATATGCTCTACACTTTGTTCCATTGTGCCATGCTTGTTTGACTTCATCTAGATGCTCTAATCTCTGTTGCAAGAGTGCTACTTGTTATAAACTGCTGCTACTTGTTATTTTGTTGCCATGTTTGAGATATGGTAACTTGGTGCATGTTTATCCAAATGATGCATATGATATGTCAAAATGTTCATTGTGAAGTGTACTACATGATGGTTGCTGTAGCATGCTTGTTTGAGTCCATATTGCCATGTTAATCTCTGTTGCAAAAGTGCATTTGGCTGTTAAGAGCTGAAACTTGTTATGAGATGTTGATTTCAAATGCTCTTTGCTATTGATGTGTTTGTCTTCATGCCACATGTCTAGATGTTTCAGAAGCACCATTATATGGTCTTTGCTGTGGTGCTTTTAACTTTGCATGATATGCCTTGTGTTGACTTAAACATGCTTGTAAACATGCCATGTTGTTATTGTTGTTTTATACTTAGTGGAAAAACTGCTAAGTCTAGAATCTGTTATAACCTGATGCTATGTTTGCTTGATGCCCTAGTTAAATCCATGCTTGTTTTGGAGTGGCCAATGATCATGTCTTGTTGTCCATGTTATTGTTTATCCATTCATGCCTTTACTTGCTCATATGACCTGCTGTAGCTTATTTATTTCTTGCTCTCAAGTTGCTATAAATTTTATCTGTCAGTATTTTAACAGCATGTTCAATTTGGTGTAGCTTGTTGCTATAGATCCATGCCTCCTATGGAGTTGCTCCAATGGAGTTGTTTGTTGTAGGATATGTCTACTACATGTCCATGCTCCTTATGTTCTTATTAGAGTTGATATGCATGTTGTTTCGTGCCTCTGAAGGCAGCATCGTGATGATGTTTTTGCCTTCCTAGATTTTGGCTAAGTCTGGATAATTTTATTGCAACTTGCCATGCTTGTTTAATTGTGTTCCAGCAAGCTTTTGGGTTTGTTCTAAGTTCATGCTTGTTAAGTAACATGTCTAGTTCACATCCATGCTTCTTGTTAACGTGTCGTGTTCTTGTGTTATGTGTTTACCGTATTGCTTGCTTGCTTCTTCTCAGGCAAGATGACCATACCCTTGGATACCTTTACTATCATTGCCATGCTTAGTGTCTCGATGCTATCGTTATATGTCGCGCTACCCATCATTATTGTCAGCCTCTCCTTGTTACCATGAAACCTCTAACCTTTGAAACCTTCCTATCAAACCATTGTTTGGCTATGTTACCCGCTTCCTCAGCCCCTCTTATAGCGTTGTTAGTTGCAGGTGAAGATGAAGATTGTTCCATGTTGGAACTTGATGCTTGGGAATATCACAATATCTATTATTATTATTAACACACCTATATACTGGGCATGGGTGGAAGGCTTAGCCTTTTGCTCGGTGTTTTGTTCCACTCATGCCACCTTAGGAGCCGATAAACTTGATTTTGCGTTCCTTACACGGTTGGGTATATGGGGACCCCTTGACAGTTTGTCTTTAAATAAAACTCCTCCAGCAAGGCCCAACATTGGTTTTAATTTGATCATAATAACAACTTAATTAATTAATTAAATTGCATAGGGAGTTAGCGCTACCCGTGGATTCTTCTACATAGCAAGTGGGCCCAGTGCCGCTGGTGTTGGTCCCAAACGGGGGTCATGCAGGGCCGCCTTGGGGAAACCCGAGGTATCTGGTATAAACTGTAGCATCGCCCATCCGGTCGTGGCGTGAGACGAGATACGCGCGGCTACTATCAGCGTGTCGACACACCGGGAGGTCTTGCTGGACTTGTTTTACCATTGTCGAAATGTCTTGTGCACCGGGATGCCGAGCCTGATCGGATTTCCCTAAGATAAGGGGTAATAATTATTATTACTTCAGTTGATCATGAGAGCTTGTGATGGGCTAAGTTGGGACACCCCTGCAGGGTTATGATCTTTCGAAAGCTGTGCCCGCAGTTATGTGGCAGATTGGAATTTGTTAATGTACGGTTGTAGAAAACTTGACAGAGGATCCAAAGTAAAACACACAACTGTGTGAGTAACTGTGACTGTCTCTTCATGTTGAGAAGAGAACAGGTGGGGTTATGTTTGACTCGTAGGTAGTTCAGGATCTTAGTGATCATTACTAGTTTGCGACCGCTTGT
Organism: Secale cereale; assembly: GCA_902687465.1. Classification (NCBI taxonomy): domain Eukaryota; kingdom Viridiplantae; phylum Streptophyta; class Magnoliopsida; order Poales; family Poaceae; genus Secale; species Secale cereale. The sequence goes on along the minus strand of LR738714.1, from coordinate 242,747,561 downwards.
GTAGATGCTCATCTTATTCTTGTACTCGTAAGTTAGCCACCATATTTTGCTTAGCCGCTGCTGCAACCTCACCACTTTACCCCTTCCTACCTATTAAGCTTTGATAGTCTTGTTACCCATCGTTATGGGATTGCTGAGTCCTCGTGGCTCACAGATACTACAACAACAGTTGCAGGTGCAGGTTTCCGATGTCTTGATGTGAGAGCGATGATCGTTGTGTTAGACTTCTTTCTTCTTCTTCTTCTTCTTCTTCAGTCTTGGGTTAGGTTCCGGGTCGGCAGCCTGGGATAGCAGATGGATGTCTTTGTGCTTTTCATGTTTGCATCCGTAGTCGGATGCCTTGTATTGATGTTGTATTCATGTGACTTGTATGTATTGTTGTATCCCCCATGTATGTATGTAATGGTACAATGTAATGATATCCATCTTGCTAAGCGCCCGAAATGCGGTTGTGCCCCAATCACGTAAGTGTCACGTGATCGGGATAGAATCGCATCTTGGGCCTGACAGCTCCTATGTCGAAGAAGGCTCTGAATACCTACTTGTAATACCCAGTATGCGACTATGTCTCCTACGTGTCGAGGCACAACTTAGAGACATAAGTGCATACTAGAATGATCTCAAGTATGGTATCTTTGCACATCTCATGTAAAAGTTCAGGGATGGAATAGTAAAAGATAGTTGGCTTACACTCGCCACGTCACACAATGAATACAATAGCATACATCATCCAAATAACACAGGGTCCGACTACGGATGAAAACCAAACGAGAGAGATACCATAAACACAAGCCCGGATCCTCCTAGTAAGAACCAGTACTGATCGTCGGGATACGAAACATAGTAACGACCATGCTCTTCATCAAACTCCCAGTGAAGTTCTGAACCATCTCCTGCATTGTTCTCAGTGGTACCTGCATCTGGTGTGTGTTGAATCTGTGAGCCACAAGGACTCAGCAATCCCGTTCCCGGGTATCAAAACTACCAAAACCTTTGGTGAGGAAAGGCTATAAAGTGTTCGTAGTAGCACTAAGAAACTAGCTTACGAGTTTAGAGCGAGATGAGAACAAGTGCCAATGGTCGCCAAGTTGATCAAGAAGTGATCCTAGCTACTCACGATCAAACATAACCCCACCGTGTTCACTTCCCGAAGCCCTTTGGAAAGAGACCATCACGGTTACTCACACAGGTAGTGTATTCTTATGAATATGGTGTCAAGTTATCTACAACCGGATATTAACAAATTCCCATCTGCCACATAACTGCGGGCACGGCTTTCGAAAGATCAAACCCTGCAGGGGTGTCCCAACTTAGCCCATCACAAGCTCACGATCTGCGGAGTCGCAACTCCAAAGTGGGAAGACCCGAGTATCCTCGGAATCCCGTGCTCAAGATATTTCGACAAAGGTAAAACTAATCCAGCAAGACCTCCCGGCGTGTCGACACCCTGATAGTAGTCGCGCGTATCTCGTCTCAGGCCACGACCGGATGGGCGATCCTACGAGTAAAACCAAACATCAAGTTTCTCGAAGGTGGCCCCGCATAACCCCAAGTTTGGGCCAACACTCATGAGGAGCACTGACCCGGGTTGTTGATTAAGAACTCGGGTTTGCTACGCCCTATGCAAGTTTTTAGTTATTAGGCAAATGTAAAACCAATGTTGGGCCTTGCTGGAAAAGCTTTAAACAACGAATTATCAAGGGGGGCCATAAACCCCTACCGTGTTAGGAACGCAAAATCAAGGAACATAACACCGGTTTATCGGGTCCTGAGGTGGCATGAGTGGAACAAAACACCAAGCAGAAGGCCTATCCTTCCACCCATAGACAATATAGGTGCATTAGTTTAACAGGTATATATATATATATATTGTGTTATCCCAATAACAAGTCCGGATGTGGAACAAATCTTCAAACTTCACCCGCAACTAACAACGCTATAAGAGGGGCTGAGCAAAGCGTACTTAGCCAATCAACGGTTTTCTAGGAAGGCGGTTAGAGGGTTTCATGGCAACAATAGGAGGCTGACAAACAGGAATAGGCATCGAGGCATATCTAAGGAATGAGACAACTAGCGTAGGCAAAGATAGAGGTGATATCGGGGAATGGTCATCTTGCCTGTTGAGTCCATGGAGGGATCATAACCCTGTTCCTCAAACTCAGTCTCGAAAGGAACCTCGAACTCCGAATCGTCACCGGGCTCTAACCAACACAACAATGCAAACACCGGAACAATAATCAATCATCATGCAATGCTCAAACACATGATGCATGATATGATGCAAATGAATATGGGTAGGATATGATGAAACTCCTAGGGACAAGATGAGTGCACAAGTGACATGGCAACAACAAGATCACAACACAAGTAGGGACACATGCAAAAGGAAAACAAGAACCAACATGGTCACAAGAGGTTATGTAGTTGAATTAAACAAGCACCCAACAAGTTTTATAAGTTACTTCACATGGTAAGGGGTGTAACTAGGATCAACAACATCATGCTAGCATTTTAAATGGGCCGGAAAGAACAAACAACAATTTCCGGAAACTCCCATGTTCATAATAACACATATAGGACAGATCTGTGAAAGTCATCTTTTAGAGTTGTTAAACATGCAAAGTAATAGCACCATCTTAATGTACACATTTTTCCACCCCAAATACATATAAAGTTTGTCAAATTTGGAGTTGTGGTTAATTAGTTATGAATTTGACAAGTTTGAGCATATTTAAACTCCAAATAATTCAAACATCAATTTAAATGTTTTTAACATGGCAACAAACTGCATATAAATATTCTACACTAAAAACTAGGCAGTTTTCATATATAAAGCATTTTCAACAGATGCATATATTTAAAGATATGAATATGCAAAAGAAAATGCAGAAAAAGAAATTGAAAACAAAAACAGAAAAGGAAAAAGGCTAAACTGACACAGCCTGGACTCGCCCTAGTCACTGACTAGTGGGTCCAGGAGGAGCTGAGGTGGCGCTGCGTGGGTGCGGGAGTGGGTGTGAGGAGTTGGGCGGCTGCCAGGTGGGACCGGCTTGTCAGTGGCACAAAAATGGCAAAAAGGGGGGGTTAATCCACTGCCCCGGCGGGAATTGAACCCTAGTCGCTGGCTTACTGAACGAGAGACACACCACTGGGCTAGCATGCGTGCATCTGACACAGTAGGGGAGCGTTGTCATATGAGTAAACTGAAGAAGCAGCACAGAGGGGAAAACAGAGCCGGTCGGAAGAGCTCGTCGGAACTGCTCCAACGACCAAAACGGGCGGCGGAGGCATGCGGTGTGCTCCTGGAGGAGTTCCGCAACCGCGACGCGGACCAGCTGCACCTAACGACGACTACAGCGACACCGGGGGCAATGAACAGAGGCGGGGGCGATGAACTACAGCGCGACAGCTACGGGCCCTAACAGAGCGGCGAGAGCACGTAACAGGCCCTACGCGACACGGCGAAGACGATGGACATACACGGAGGAGCAACGGTGGTCGAGGCACTCGCCGGAGACGAGGCCCGACGGCGATGAGTTCGGGTGCGCGCGGCTAGCGTGGCTAGAGCATGCAAACGAGGAAGAAAAAGGGTCGGGGAGGTCCGCAAGCTCACCACAAGCACGGAGGTGTGCTTGGTTAGGCGAGAGGAGGCCGGAGACGGTGGAATCTCGCCAGAGTTGAACGGAGACCGACGCGGGGGAACACGACGAGGAGGTAGTCGAACTTGCCGTCCCTCGGGGCCGTAGGGGTAGCAGGGGACATAGTAGACGATGGTGAACTCGCCGGACACGATCTCGAAGGCTTAGGTGGCCGGAGATCACGTCGACGACGAGGACGAGCACTCTGATGTGCGCGGGACGGCGGTGGAGCGGCAGATCAGGTGGTCTAGGTGGCCTGGCGGCGGTCGAGGAAGGAGGAGGGAAACCCTAGTGGGTTGGTGGACACGGCGGGGGCTTAAAAGAGGGGCCAGGGCGACGGAATGGAGTGGCGACGCGCTCGCTCGCGGTCCCCATGGCGACGACGCGAGGAGGACGAAAAGGTGGGTGAGGCGAAGGAAGCGGTCACTGACGCGCGGGCCCGAGGCGTCCACGTGGAAGCGACACAGAGGGGGTACGCGCGGGCCTGGGTGAGAAAAGGCGAGAGGGACACACGCGGGCTGCTAGTAGGGCTGCTGGCGCGCGCTAGCTGGGCCGAGGGAGAGGGGCCAGGCCCATGCGCTGCTGGGCTGCGCTGCTGCTGGCTGCTGCTGTTTCTTTTTCTTTTCCTTTTTCTTCAGACAGAAAACAAAAATAAAAACCATAGGCCAAAAGAAAAGGAATTAGGAGAGAAGTAAAATATTCCCTAGCTCCTGGATTTATGCCCTATTTTATAAAATTGACTTGGGCATTTTTAGAGGTAGAAAAATAACACAAGTTTGAATAGGGTTTAAACTTCTGTCATTTTTTGAACCTAACCAAATCATTTTAAAATGAGGCAAGGCTTTGCAAGGTGACTTAGGTCAAGGTACCAAAGAAGTGGGGAGGAGGTGAACATTTAAAAGAAGAGGTTAAGCCACTTGCAAAAATACTTAAAGAATGGAAAAGAAGGGAAAGAAGTGGTGCAAGATGAGAGGGGGGGTTTAGCATGGGCATGATCTTGATATCACCATCACAACAAGATCAAGAAGGCCTCACCTAGCATACTAGGAAAGAACCAACATAATGACAAGTGAAAATGCCATGATGATCATGATGCAATGATGATGATGAAGTAATGCATGAATGCAAAAGGAAAGATAAATGACAATGCAAAGACAATGAGAATGCATAATTGAAAAAGAACCCCCAAGGAAAAGGACAAGGATCAATTGGTAAATGCTTTATTACCATATAAGAAAGGTATCACATATGGGATGTTACAGCCAGAGTCCTTAATCAAGTGTCCTTATATTCTTATGATGCCTCTTCATAAATTTTCTTTAATGTTTCATCCGGTGATTTCTCGTGAAGATGCTCAGGAAGATTCAAGTTCAACATTCTTCATTCTCTTTTTCTTCTCCGGTGGACTAAATCCAAGCTTCGGTGATGACCATATCTCTTCTTCTTGTTTCACATGTTTTCTCATGTTGGAAGTCTTGTCAAAGTCTCTCTTGTTTATTCAACTCCCTCTAATTCTTCTCTGGAGTGTTGAAGATATCTCAGAAGATTCGTGTTTTAATTCTTAATCCGTTCAAGCTATTTTGAGGTTTTTCATCTAATTCAAGCCATTTAATTCAACCGGTGCAATATCTCTTAAGCAATCTTTCCCAACGGTGTTTCTTTTCAGTGGGCCCTAACCCACAGGTCTTTTTCCAGGATCTTACCTGACTCTTCTAATTTTTCCAGAGTTATACTCAAATTCTTTTCAAAGTGTGACGTAAGAATGATTTCCATCAGTCACATGCCTTCTCCAAGATTGTTTCCAATTATTTTCATCTTTAGCTCAACCTTTCCCCTTTTCATTCTTTCGGAGTATCTCAAAATTCTTCATGGAATTTCTCGTCGTTCTTCTCAACATTTGAAGACCAGAGAAGAGTTTCTCTTAAATCTTGGCCTGTTCTCTTATAGATTCATGGTTCTAGCTTCATGACATCCTCATAATTGTTTCGATCACGAGGAATCTGTTCATATCATCCGAAGCATTTCATGAATTCTTTCCATTGTGATCCTCCGAAGGCCATCATTTCAGAAGATTTCTTCGTTCTCGGTTTGCAACTTCGTCCTCCAACTATTCTTAATTGATGCCTCTTCGTTCGTCTCCATATTCTTACGGTGGTTCATTCAAGATTACTCTTCCGTTGTTATCGTATCAATTCATTTGTTCTTTTCATAATCCTATCAGTGAGTCGTTAAAGACTTTTCTCAAGTTTGGCTATATCTCTCTCCAATCCTTTTCAAGAAGAAATAAGTAGTAGGCCAAATCCGTTGCTTGTCATCAATTTAATTTGATGAAGGATAAGCATACAGTATATCTTATTCTTATTTCCTCGAAGTGATTAATCTCTTTTTCCGAAGCTTGTTCATCACATCATATTCTCGGTTCCAAGTTGTTCATCTTGTTTTCCGGAGCTCCAAGTTATTTCAATTATATCATTTCAAAGCTCCATCTAATCATTGCAAGGCTTCAATCTTATTATTTTCATCCTTCACTTCTCATCCTTTTGTTACCGGAATTCTTCTTGGTGGTTCATCATGATTTAATTCATCATCAAAGTGTTCTTCAAGATTCTTGTCGGAGGAGCTCAAGTATTCTTCATCTTGCATTTTGAAGTGCAATTCTTTTTACCTTATCGTTTAAGATGGTGGTATGTCATTCTTGACAATTTCCCTTCATGTTTCATGATTCACAAGTTATCAAGAATGAGATATTTAAAACCATCATTTTCCTTTGTTCAGGAGATCTTTTCAACCCTTCAATTTATTCGTTGGAGTTATCTTGGGTTGTATTTCACCTAAAGCTTTCCCTAAGGATTGTTGCTTTTTATGGTGCTTATAAATGACCCAAATTCTTCATTTACCTCTTCCTCTTCCGCTTTTATCCAATGCCATCTCCAGGATCTCGGGTCGAGATCCTCTATTAGTGTGGGAGAGTTGTGACTCCCTGAGACCGAAGCTCTAGAAGACTTCCAGCTATTCCAAGTTTCGTCTTGTGTTCTATTTGTGCTTGCACTATTTGTTTTTGCATTGCATCATGTCATCATGCCATCATTTTCACAAACCAACTAAAACTCACTAAATAAATTGCATAGATCTTTTGATCTATTTAAATCGAGGGAATTCACATGGTGTTTTCTCTCTAAAACATATCCTCTCAATATTTTAGGGAGCTATATTAAAATATTCCATTAACTTCGGAATCACTCATAAACACACTTACAATTTAATTATCATGCCTTCCCAACTTCAAGTTTGGTCCCCAAACTTTGTTTGTAATTCTTTTGTCTCACATCCCACCTCCACCAAAAATATGAACATTTTTGGACCCCCCCTAGCAACCACTTCCATTTCAAACCTATTTGAATTTACTTCAAATGAGTTGCTTCCAAACTTTGCAAATTTTCTGGAACATACACATTTTGTGTGAGTCCAGGAAATTAACTACGTGGCTAAATCTTTTCTCTAACCTTTTCTACCCTCCTTTTCTTTCTTCTCATTTTTTTGTAAGTGGAAAAAAAGGAAGAAGGGGCCCGGCCGCAGCCAGGCCCAGCCGCGGCCTTCTAAGCCCAGCCCGCACCTCTCCTAACCCTAGCAAACCCCACCCGATCGATCCCCATCTCATCTCCCAATCTCTTCCTCGCTCGAACCCTCTCCCTCCCCAGCGCCGCCACTTCTCTCCCTCGATCCCCAACTCTCTCCCTCTCGTCCACCTCGCACCCCGCCCGCCGCAGCTCCTTGCCGATGACGCAGCCCGCCGCCCCGGCCGGGTCTCCTCCACCCCGCGCCGACCCGAGGTCGCCACCATCGGCATCCTTCGCCGCCGCACTCCGCCCGGCCGGATCCCGTCGCCCGGCGCCCCTCGCGCCTCTGCCTCGCGAGAACTCCGACCGCTCCTCGCCTCCTTCTGCCTCGACGGAGAAGGGCCCCGGCTCCCGCATCTGTCCCTGCTTCGACTTTGCCAGGGCTGCTCTGCCTCTCCACCTGCCGGCGACCAAGGACACCGGAGCACACCCGCCAATCAAGTCCGGCGCCTCCCCAAGCCCTCCAACTGCCAACCTTCGCCGTTCCCCTAGCCAAGATGACGCCATGGCCGACCCTAAGCTCTCCTGCATCGTCGTCATTAGCAGCAACTGCAGGTCCAACAGAACCATAGCCGGCATGGCCCTCCTCGCGCCCCTATTTCCTCTCCGAAGGCCTCCTGTGGATGCAACCACTTTTGCGGCCAAGACCATCAAACCACCACTTCGGCTCCTGCTTGACAAGCACTGCATCATTTGCCAAGTTCCTCTTCACGGATCGTCAAGTGTACGACGACTCATGTGCGACTACGTGCATTTGTCAAGTACGCTGGAACCACCGACGCCTCCAAACCGCAAGTCCAATGACTACCCGAGGATTCACCAAGTACCACTACGCCCGGAGACATTGGATCCGTCAAGTCCAACAACGACTGTGTACAACTACGCGGATTTGCTAAGTACCCCACCGGCAAGACCGACGCCCGAACATCTACAGACCAAAACGCAAGTACCACTACGACCGTGTACGACTACCGTCGCCGAAGGCCGTCGGGTGAACAACTACCGCCGTCATGATCTCGACAAGAAAACATGTACCACTACCGTCGACATGTACCAGTACTTCCACTATGACTCAAACCGCTTCAAAAACGCACGCTTCAAAGGTATACCCCCCGAGACGACGCCCGTGAACGAATGCATGTGTTGTATGAGATGACCCTCGTTTGCACCGTGTCCATTTTTCCACTCGTTTCCATGCCACCAACTCGTGGGAACATGGTAACAGGATCACCCCACCTCCTTTCGCATGACATGCTCATTTCACCTTTCTTTTGCACCGACATCTCGACGAGTTGTCGGATCATCGGAATCTTGTTGTGGCACCATTCCGTTGTCGTTGTCGTGGCACCTCTTTCTTTCCACCACGGCGACAAATACTCCATATCATCTTCATGTCAACTTTTAACTAAAAATTGCATAAAACTTGCATTTCTCATCCGCATCATGATAACAACATTTAAAATGTTTAAATTGTTGTTTGCATTAATAATTGCTATATGCACATGGGGTTTTACCGGAATTGTTGTTTGTTTTCCGACCTCATTTAAAAAATTGCCTAGATAGATAGTTTACTTATGCTTCACCTCGTGCCATGTTAATTAACCTTAATATTGTTGTCTACATAAACGAGAGCAACTAATTACTTGAATGTGGTGTTTTGTCGATATGCAACTCGTTGCATATTGAGCTCCACTTAATTTGTAGTATTGTTTGAGAATTTTGCCATGCCATGCATATTTAAACCGGACATACATCATACTTGTTTGTGCAACATGCCATGGTTATGATATGTGTGTTTACCATGTTGTTTGCTTCTTTCCGGTTTGCTTCCCTCGTTAGCTTCGGTTTCGTTCCGGAGTTGTGAGGATTTGTTTCCCTTCTTCATCGACTCGTTCTTCTTCCTTCGGGATTCCAGGCAAGATGACCATTCCCCGATATCACCTCTATCTTTTCTTTGCTAGTTGTCTTGCTCTATTAGATATGCCGCGATGCCTATTATTGTCTTGTCAGCCTCCTATGTCGCCGTGAAACACTCTAACCGCCTTCCTAGCAAACCGTTGATTGGCTAAGTATGCTTTTGCTCAGCCCCTCTTATAGCGTTGTTAGTTGCGGGTGAAGTTGGAAGATTGCTCCATGTTTTGGACTTGTTTACTTGGATAAAACAATATATATCTTATTTAATAATGCACATATATATTGGTAATGGGTGGAAGGCTTGGCCTTCTGCTTGGTGTTTTGTTCCACTCATGCCACCTTAGGACCCGATAAACTGGTGTTATGTTCCTTGATTTTTCGTTTCTAACATGGTTGGGGTTTATGGGGCCCCCTCGATAATTTGCACTGCTTAAAGCTTTTCCAGCAAGGCCCAACTTTGGTACTACATTTGCCTAACAACTAAAAAAACTTGCATAGGGAGTAATTAACCCGAGTTCTTAATCAACCCCCGGGCCACTGCTCCTCAAGAGTGTTGGTCCAAACTGGGCAACCTGTGGGGACACCTGGAGGCAACTCAAGATTTGGTCTCCCGTAGCTTGTCCCATTCGGTCGTGGCCTGAGACGAGATAAGCGCGGCTACTATCAGGGTGTCGGCATGCCGGGAGGTCTTGCTAGATTAATTTTACCTTTGTCGAAATATCTTGAGCACGGGATTCCGAGAATACTCGGGTCTTACCAACATGGAGTTGCGACTTGGCGGATCGTGAGCTTGTGATGGGCTAAGTTGGGACACCCCTGCAGGGTTATGAACTTTCGAAAGTCGTGCCCGCGGTTATGTGGCAGATGGGAATTTGTTAATATCCGGTTGTAGATAACTTGACACCATATCCATAAGAATACACTACCTGTGTGAGTAACCATGATGGTCTCTTTCCGAAGGGCTTCGGAAAGTGAACACGGTGGGGTTATGCAAGAACGTGAGTAGCTAGGATCACTTATTGATCATCTTTGGCGATCGTTGGCACATATCCTCATCTCGCTCTGACTTCATAAGCTAGTTGCTTAGTGCTTGCTGCAGCCACTTTATTACCTCTCCACACCTAAAGGCTTTGTTAGATTTGATACCGGGAATGGGATTGTTGAGTCCTTGTGACTCACAGATTACAACACACACCAGATGCAGGTACAACCGAGTACGACGTAGAAGATGGACAAGAACTTCACTAGGAGTTCGATGAAGAGCGTGGTCATATGTAAGTGAGGTACCCCGACGATCAATAGTGGTTCCTACTAGGGCGATCAGGGCTTGTGGTTGTGATATCTTTTCTCATTTGTTTTCGTCCGTAGTCGGACCCTGTGTTATTTGGATGAATGTATGAATGTTGAAGTAATTGTGTGACGTGGCAAGTGTAAGCCAACTATTTTACTCTTTCATCCCTGTTCATTACATGAGTTGTGCAAAGATACCACGTTTGCGATCATTCCAGAATGCGCTTATGTCTCTAACTCTGCTTCGACACGTAGGAGATATAGTCGCATCCTGGGCATTACAGAGACGGAGTACCATGTGGAAATGATCGTGAAGGCAGATGATCCTCCCACAAGTTGGTTCTTCGAGGGACCCCAGATGGCAACACTACTCCTTGATGTCGAGGCAGCTGCACTCAAGGCACTAATCCACCTCCGAGAACTTCTTTCGGAGATGGCAGTCAAGATGACAACTCGCTTCTTGCCTTACTGGAAGGAACGTGAAGATGAGAGCAGCGCACGAGCCCCACCACTAAAGGAAGGACTTCCACTCCGATTCTAGGCCTACTTCAGCCTTTGTGCTGACAACTTGGCACAAGAGTTGGCCTCAGAGTCGATGAAGCTCCGAAAGGAGCACCACGAGACCAGGGCACTTCTTCATCAAGCACTGGAGAAGAAGGATTGGATCAAGAAGGAAGGTGCGCCTCCTGGGCAACCCACTATCGCAAATCAAGGTGGAAGACCCTCAGGAGATGTATCGTCCAAGGATGGAGAACCACCGCAGCGACGTCGTATGACGGCAAGGTAATATCGCAAGCTCTTCCCCGCACCACCGGCAAAGCAACCCGTGTCCAACTCCTCCACTCCCCCACACCTTCAAGTGATAAAGAGTCTCAGATGGACGAGGACGAGGAGGAAGACCCAGAAGAGCCAGAATACACGACCGAGCATTCCACCACTTAGGCATCATTCGCTACTCGGATATGCTAGCTCGTGACCTCTACGGTAGGATAGGCCGTGTAACCCCTATGCGAAGTCGAGTCCTTGTAATGGTTCATATGAAACCATGTAGTGTTGTGTTTGCTTTTGATGCGTTTTGATGTAAGTCGTACTTTCCCTTCGGAACATGTAAACGACTACATCACCTATTTGGATTTTAATGAATGTTGTTGGCCCTTTTGACCCTTGCATGAAAACAACTAGTGTCATGTCAACCCCCTTACTAGGCGCCCAATCTTTATTGCTTTCCCTCATCTTTCCCAATCATAAGACCTTGACCGCTCCAACAGAATGCATGTTGTAACTCGTACTTGTGTGTCGGCGTCCTGGGAACCAGGGTACCCAGACTTGCCTACCTGCGGCCCGCGACGAGCTCCTACTACGGCCTAGTACGGCCTAGCTGATTGACCAGCTGCTCAAGATCCTCGCGAGGGGGCTAAGCCTCGCGAGGAGAACGACACCAAGACCCTCTCAGGAGCAGCCTCTGCTAGGCTGCTCCAGAGGGGCGGACAACTCAAGGCCAAGCCTGCCTCAGGAGGAGGCAGTGACGCACCGCGCCAACGGGTGCCAGCGCGTGCCAGCGGTGCAGTTACCGTTTTGGTGCAAAGGAGACAACGCAGGCACAGGTCCCCGAGGGGCGAGACAAAGGTTTCCCCTTCGGTGCAACAAGACCGAAGTCCGCAAGGACGACAGGGAGGATGTCACCACCGATCCCACCACTGCGTCATCATCTGATCTCTTTGCAGGGGAAGACCGCTTTTGTCACGATAGGAGCGTCCTTGTGTTCCCGCTCAAAATGGCCGTTGTGGGATCCCTTCCCGCCTAAACATTTCGCGGGAAGAGGACCCTGGCCGCCTATATAAGTAGCTAGGGTTTCCACTCTGGAGGCATCTAGATCTGGATGGACCTCATCTCGAACACCCCACCTTCGCTTCAAGGAGCAAGAACACTTGCCTCCTGACCCTCTTGAGCTCTCCTCCTGAGCTCAAGAACCACTGTACCTGTTCATACTCAAGCCCTCCTGAGGCTAATCCACTCAAGCAGGACGTAGGGTTTTACACCGCAAGGTGGCCTGAACCTGGGTAAACTCGTCTGTGCTTTTACTTGTTGCTTGCTCGAATCTCACCACTGGGCGAGGGCGTGGCGCTAGGTAGATGTGAGTGGGAGAGATCTTTGTTCACGCCCCTGTGTTCGAACTTCTTTGGGTTTGCGGAGCCCGTATCCGACATTTGGCGCGCCAGGTAAGGGGCGTGTCGAAATCTCGCCTCTCCGACGACCTCGTCCCGCTCTCGTTCATCGACCTCGCTTCACTGCCATGGTGGACACACGCCGAGCGCGCGCCGCCTGCCGCGCCGCCAATGTTGCTCAGACGGCACCCGCGGACAACGGTGCACCGATCTGCCCCAACTCGCCGGTCGCTAACGCTGCCACTGACCCGGCCATCCACAAGCAGTAGGACTCATCGCTGCCGCTGTCCGTGCGGTGCGATGGCCGCACGGCGACACCATCACCCTCGCCGGCCGTGGCGTCGTCCTCGCTGATCCGTTGCGGGCCGGTCTACCAGCAGCCTGCGCTACTAATGGCGCAGGAGCTCCTACGCTACCGTCCAGCAGACGAACTCTACGACGAGTGGCTCCACCGCATCACCGAGCTCGTCAACGCCGCCGGGAAGGTACCTGCACCGACTCACTCCTCGCGTCCTCCATCGCTCATGGTGGGGAACGTGGACCACGACGTCCCGGCTCCACCTCCACTTCACGGCGCTGGCCAGGGGCTCAGACGCGAGGCTCCACGGCGCGAGCATCCCCGCAGGGCCCCTGCGCGACGAGGAGAGCTGCTAGGTGGCCCCGTGTCCCCAGGCAGAAGCTCGTGGGCTCCCCGTTCTGCGGCACCAGAACCGCGCACCACAGGAGGTGGTGGCGCATGTACCCCAGGACCAGCACCGCAGGCGCAGGGGGCGCCTGCAATCATGAGCATGGCTGGATGTCGCGCCCAAGCACCATAGGTGCGGCGCCTCGTCTGGCCCGGCAAGTTCAAGTCAGATCTGCCTCCGCGCTATGATGGCACCGCCGACCCTGCAGAGTTCCTCCAGCTCTACGAGCTGAGCATCGAGGCATCCAACGGCACCGAGCAGGTCATGGCGAACTGGTTCCCCATGGCCCTCAAGGACGATGCTCGCTCTTGGCTCCTGAACCTTCCCGCAGGATCCATCTCCTCCTAGGGGGAGCTTCGTCAGTATTTCGTCGCCAACTTCCAAGGTACCCGCGATCGAGCCCCGGCGGCCGCGGATCTACGCCGCGTGAAGCAGCAACCTGGGGAGACCCTGCAGAAATACATCCATCATTTCAACACCATGCGCCTCAAGATCCCCAGGGTCTCGGACGTGGCCATCATCTCGGCTTTCTCCGACGGTGTCCGCGACGTCAGGATGAAGGAGGATCTCGCCATCCACGAGGACCTGTGCACGGCCCTCGAGATGTTCAACCTCGCGGCGAAGTGCGACAGGGCAGAGGAAGGCCGCCTCTCTCTCCTGGAGCTGCCTGAAGTAGAGGCTGACGACAAGAAGTCCCCCCCAGAGACAACCGTCCGTACTGCGTCTTCCACGATGTTCACAGCCACAACACCAATGACTGCCAAGAACTCAGGGTGATGCGTGATGGGCACGTCGGGCAACGTCCTGAGCGCGACAATCGCGACTACGACCGCGGAGAGGGCTGTGGTGGAGGACGCTGGGACGGCAGGAACTCGCGCCAAGGATGGCGTGACCAACCTCATGAAGACCGCTGGTAGGAGCAGCCGCGTGACGCCCCCTGGCGCGACCAGCCTCGTGAGGGTCGCCCTCAGGGCAACGCGGGCCTGCCTCCGCTGCCACCGCCGCCAAGAAGGAACGACAACGACCGCCAGGGAGACGAAGCAGGGGGCTTTTAGGAGCCACGCGCGGTTGCATGCATCCTAGGAGGAGCCCACGCTCCGGCTTCCCACCGCATCTTCAAGCAGTTCGCTCGTGAGGTGAACGTGGCGCTCCCCAGGCCTGACGCCGCGCGCAACCTCAGGTGGACTAAGAGGGTCATCGCGTTCGACCCCAAGAACTAGCTCAGGTGCACCGCGGCCCCAGGCACCCTCCCGATGCTCTGCACTCCGACCATCAGCAACATCCTCGTGACCAAGACCCTCATCGACGATGGAGCAGGGCTCAACGTCCTCTCCATCCAGACCTTTGAGACGCTCCAAGTCCCCTACGATCAGCTGCACCAAACCAAGCCATTCTACGGAGTCACAGATGGCTCCACACTCCCGATGGTGCAGGTCCGCCTCCCCGTCACCTTCGGCGATCGCGACAACTATCACACCGAGCTCATCGGCTTCGATGTCGCCAACATTCACCTCCCGTACAATGCCATCCTAGGGTATCCGGCCCTCGCCAAGTTCATGGCGGCGACCCATCACGGCTACAACGTCCTCAAGATGCCCGGGAATGGCGGGGTCATCACGATCGCCTGCGACGAGAAGGAAGCAGTGCATTCCCTGGAGCGCGCCTACCAGACTGCAGATGGAGATGGAGCCGTCTTCGCCATGCAGACCGCCCCCAAGAAGAAGAAGCACCTACCCGCAAACGGACCTCAAGACGCAGGAGCTCGTGACGACACTGCCTCGGGTCCCGCGCCTGCTGATGAGGCGCCCTCCACCCTCGCATAGGGAGGCGTGCCCGGCGCCCCTCTCAGGACGTGCTCGGGGGCTCTCCTCTGGAGTGTCTCTGGTCTGACCAGCGTCACGAGGGAGGTGTTCAGGCACCACCTGCAGGTGTGTCTCGACGCGCGTTTTTGTGAGCCCAGCGTGATCCATACAACGTTCGAGGCACAGGACTTCATTGACCAGGCTACCGAGGAACTTCAGTACGCAAGGATCATACACGGTGGGCGCAACCGCACGGCACCAAGCTCACCTTCCCGCAACCCAAGCAACCAATTCCGCGTCTGCGTTGACATCGCAGGCCTCAACCGAGCCGCTTCTCTGGAGCCCTTCTGGCCGACGGTTTTCGGCTGGAGGAGGACTCTCCCCTGCAGTTACATTCGCACGCTCTTCGGCTTCCACAACGCAGCTGCCGCGTTCCAGTACCTCACGCGGCAGGCTTTGGGGGCTCGGGAGGCTCAGTGGCAGGCGGTCCTGACAGAGCAGGAGCCGGACCACCATGACCACTGAGGGCCTCCGGAGCCCCTGGGCCTCAGGAGCCCGGCGATCCTCAGGAGCGACCCGCATGACTCGCGTCTTCAGCTACCCCAACTCTTCTTCGACGACAAGTATCAGGTGATGTCTCAGGTATTCAATCGAGGGCGCTCCGAACTCCATATCATGCATTCGTTGGAAGAATGCCTACGAACTACTAGAGGAACCCACCTATTAATTTCCGAAAGTTTCTAGTTATGTAATCAGGTGTTGGGGATACAGGGGAAGCATCGCGCACTCAACTCTAATCCTACATCCAGCTGTATCCATCCTTCAACACATAACTGCTGGAAATATGCCCTAGAGGCAATAATAAATTGGTTATTATTATATTTCCTTGTTCATGATAATTGTTTATTATCCATGCTAGAATTGTATTGATAGGAAACTCAGATACATGTGTGGATACATAGACAAACACCATGTCCCTAGTGAGCCTCTAGATGACTAGCTTGTTGATCAATAGATGGTTACGGTTTCCTGACCATGGACATTGGATGTCGTTGATAACGGGATCACATCATTAGGAGAATGAAGTGATGGACAAGACCCAATCCTAAGCCTAGCACAGATCGTGTAGTTCATATGCTAAAGCTTTTCTATATGTCAAGTATCTTTTCCTTAGACCATGAGATTGTGCAACTCCCGGATACCGTAGGAATGCTTTGGGTGTACCAAACGTCACAACGTAACTGGGTGGCTATAAAGGTGCACTACAGGTATCTCCGAAAGTGTCTGTTGGGTTGGCACGAATCAAGACTGGGATTTGTCACTCCGTATGACGAAGAGGTATCTCTGGGCCCACTCGGTAGGACATCATCATAATGTGCACAATATGTGATCAAGGAGTTGATCACGGGATGATGTGTTATGGAATGAGTAAAGAGACTTGCCGGTAACGAGATTGAACGAGGTATCGGTATACCGACGATCGAATCTCGGGCAAGTACTATGCCGATAGACAAAGGGAATTGTATACGGGATTGATTGAATCCTTGACATCATGGTTCATCCGATGAGATCATCGTGGAGCGTGTGGGAGCCAACATGGGTATCCAGATCCCGCTGTTGGTTATTGGCCGGAGAGTTGTCTCGGCCATGTCTGCATGACTCCCGAGCCCGTAGGGTCTACACACTTAAGGTTCGATGACGCTAGGGTTATAGGGAAAGTAGGTACGCGGTTACCGAATGTTGTTCGGAGTCCCGGATGAGATCCCGAACGTCACGAGGAGTTCTGGAATGGTCAGGAGGTAATGATTCATATATGGGAAGTCCCAGTTTGGTCACCGGAAAAGTTTCGGGCGCTATCGGTAGCGTACCGGGACCACCGGGAGGGTCCCGGGGGTCCACCGGGTGGGGCCACCGGCCCCAGAGGGCTGCATGGGCCAAGTGTGGGAGGGGACCAACCCCAGGTGGGCTGGTGCGCCCCCCCAGCAAGGCCCAAGGCGCCTCCAAGAGGGGAGGTGTCACATCCCTAGTTAGCACTTGCATTAGGGTTAGTTGGTGTGTGCATCATGTTTACTTTTCAAAGAAACTTGAAATGGGATTAACAGAAACCCCAGCACCCCTCTTCTAACAACTAGGGTTTGATAAAATATTTTCCAATGTACCCAAAATGCCCTTCAAAAATGTTCATCACTTCTGCCTTGGTCTTAAACCTCTGCCA
Source organism: Secale cereale (assembly GCA_902687465.1). Classification (NCBI taxonomy): domain Eukaryota; kingdom Viridiplantae; phylum Streptophyta; class Magnoliopsida; order Poales; family Poaceae; genus Secale; species Secale cereale. The sequence goes on along the minus strand of LR738714.1, from coordinate 242,730,234 downwards.
AAAATGGTGCACATTTTTCTAGGACACTCAAGGGCTTTGGATTAAATCATATGGTATTTGTATTTGGGCATTTAAATACTTTAAAATATTTTAAATGCTCAAATAATCATAAACTATAATGTTTCCTACTGTTCATATTATATACACTGGGCATGACAAGTTTCATGAGTTATAAAAATGTTTTGGCATTTTTATTAATTGAACAAAGCTGCAAAAGAAATGAAACAGAAAAGAAAATAGGGAAAAAGAGAGAGAAGAAGCTTACCTGGCGCCCCACCCGGCCCACCTGCCGGCCCAGCCTAGCTGCCGCTCCAGCGAGCTGCTTGGCTCGGCCAGGCAGGCAGGCAGGTGCTCGACGGCGACCGCACCGCGCGCCACGCAGCTGCCCGCCACCCTGCTTCCTCCCCTCGTCGTCCTGGAAGCCTGGTTCGGTCACACACGTCACCCCTGACCTCGCAGACACCTCCCCCTCTCCCCAGCTCCTCTCCCTCGCTCTCCCCGCGCCATGGCCGACGCCGTCGTGCTCGCACCATCGTAGAAGCCGCGCCCGCCGTCGTCCCTGAGCCCCGCCTTGGTGTCCGTCGTCTCCGCCGTCCTCGACTACTTCGAACAGGCCGAGCCCCGAGCGCTCGCCCGCCCTGGAGACGCCCCCGACCTCTTCTTCCCCAACTCCGGCCGCGGAGATCCCTCTCGCCGTCCCGCTCAGCTCCGACCACCCCCGAGCTCGCTCCGGCGCCTGCTGCAATCCCTGTGAGCCCAGCTTCGTCCTCCCCCTCTCCGTTGGCTCTCTTCTGCCCTGGAACGCACCTCACGAAGCTCACCTGCACGCACCACCGCTGTGCTCGCCGCCGGTGATGCTCCGGTGACCATTTGGTCACTGGCACCCGTCCATCACACTCACCGCAGCGCGTAGATGCGATAGGTGCTACGCACGCATCGCCTAGGCCCCTGCAGCCGCATCTCCACAAACGCCCGACGCCGGTCGCCGCCGTCGAGCTTGTTGCCGTCATCTCCGGCCACCCCAGGTCCGGCGACCACCACCATTCGACGCGCGATGACAAGAGCTTTCCAACGCGCCTAGCCGCAGCTTGAGCCGTGCCCCGTAGACGATTTCCGAAGCACGCCGCCGCACTTGGCCTCGCCGGCGTCACGTCGCCGGCGGGTTTGACCTGTTTGACCAGGGGGTTGACTACCCCTGGGTCACTGACGTGTGGGCCACCTTTTGCTAATTAGTTAGTTTAATTAAGTTTATGTTAATTTAATTAGTTAATTAGTTTAGTCACTGACCCGTGGGCCCAGGCCCCACTGACAGCTAATTAGTTTTAGTTTAACTCTAATTAACTTAGTTAATTAGCTGTGACACTGACATGCAGGGCCCACATGTCATGTTTGACTTGGACTAGATCCTGTTGACTGACTAACGTCAGCATGATGTCATGCTGACGCAGTAAAGGTTTTTCTGGGATTTTTAGATTTAAAAATAATTCAGGAAATTCCAGAAAATACCCAAAACTTCTAAAAATCATATAAAATCAATCATAGCTCAGATGGAAAAGATTTATATATGAAAAATGATCAGAAAAATCCAATCTTTCCAATGGCACTGGTTTCATGCATGTTTGAACAAGTTAACTTGCTGTATACATCAAAAACATGATAATGCACTTATTTAAATAATAGTTTGAACTTCAATTTGAATCTTTGATTCAAATAAGCTCAAACCCTTCTGGTTTTAGTTGCATTAGCCAACACACATGCATCTTGCCATGCCATGAGCATGCATCATATTGCTGCATTTGTTTGTTAATGATTGTATCGCCGGTATTCTCTGTGTTAGGTCCTGCTCCCGAGGATACTGCTGCGTATCCAGTTGAAGAGCAGTACCCGACAACCACCTTGTCAGGCAAGCAATCATTGATCATTCCGATACAAACCCAATCTTCTCGCTCCTGCTCTCTTTTACTGCATTAAGGCAACAGCGTGTGAACTGCTACTTGATGCGGTAGTTGAACCCTATCCCTTGCATGACCTGTCATTGCCACAGTAAATAGTTGAAACCCACTAGCATGTGTAGGAGTTGATTGAGCCATGTGATGTGTGATCCACCATGCTATTTGTTTATGTTGCCAGCTATGCTTAGAGTTGTGTCTGGTCTGGTTCATCTGGGTGATGGATCAGAGTGAAATGATCATACCGATAAAGAGAAGGAAGTGTGGAATACGCTTGGTAAAGGTATCGATGAAAGGCCATGTAGGAGTACATGGTGGGTTGTTTCATTGGAATCGTCCATAGGACCTGAGATATGTATGTGTGGTTCAAGTTACAGCTACTACCACACATTGGGATCCTTAATTGACCCTCTCGGCTTATTAATTACCCTTGATCTCTGTCCAGGAGTTGCAACTAGTTTCTGGTGTTTATAGCTTATTGGAGGTCGTGCACAACGCTGACCCTCGGGGTGGATTGTGATGCGACAGGTACGTGGCATGGTGTACCGGTTGCCCGTTTGGTGACTCGGGAACCCTGTACACATCGTTTGGGGCCGTGAGCGACACCCCGGCCGGATCTCCCCACGGATGGAACCCAAATAGGCGATAAACCTGGACGAGAGACTTGAGTAGTTAGTCAGGTCATGGCCGACACCCCCGCTGGGCTTCCGCTTGAAGGTTGCCGAGTACACGCCGAGTAAACGGCGATAAGTGGTGAAAGCGTGTGTGAAGAGGTACACCCCTGCAGGGTTATCAAACTATTCGAATAGCCGTTGTTCGCGGTACAGACTACTTGGATACTCTTACAGTTCATAGACAAGTTGATGGTTACTATTAAAAGCCTCAAGATAAGTGTGAGTGCCGTGGATGGCCCTTCCGTAGGATGACGGAAGAGGATCCTCGGTAGTGTATTGATGTGGTGAGTAGAGGACTCGTGTTCGTAATAACATCTTGCAATCCGTTGAGAGTTGTAGTATAGGTTAGCCAAGGTCAAAGCTGGCATTCTGCTATGAACTCCCCTACCCCCCCCCTTTGATAATGTTGCATGTATGATAGGTTCTGTGGTAAGACTTGCTGAGTACCTTTGTACTCATGTTTGCTTAATAACTGTTGCAGAGGAGAACCCTGCCCCTGTTGATGGGTTCTACATAGACGTTGACATCGACGAGTAGCTTGACACCCAGACGGAGATCTGGAGCTTGTGAAGGGCCTTGTAGATAGTCAGGCTACACCAAGCCTGTTTTATTTTCTAAGTTGTCTGTACTCAGACATGTAGCTTCCACTTGTGCTTGTATGACTGTATGACTTGAGTGTTGGGTCATGTGACCCCTACCTGTATGGATATGTTATGTATGGCTCTTGGAGCCTTTTAAATAAAGTACTTTGAGTCATAGAGTTCTGTTGTGATGCAATGTTGTATTTGCACATATTGAGCATATTGCGTGTATGATTGAAATGCTTGGTATGTGTGGGATCCGACACCTAGTTGTTTTCCTTTGGTAGCCTATCTTACAGGGAAATGCCTCCTAGTGTCTCCAATGAGCCTTGGTAGCTTGCTACTGCTCGGAACACGTAGGCTGGCCGGCATGTGTCCTTCTTCGTTCCTGTGTCTGTCCCTTAGGGGAAATGTCACGCGTTGTTCCTTTAAGTCCATGTAGCTTGCTACGACTTGGGTTCATACGTTGATGACCGACATGTTCGTTGCTGGGTCATGGATGCCTGTCTCTGTAATTTAGTGCCACTTTTGGTTTATAACTAGCCATGTCGGCCCGGGTTCTCTGTCATATGGATGCTAGCGACACTGTCATATACGTGTGCCAAAATGCGCAAACGGTCCCGGGCCAAGTAAGGTGGCACCCGTGGGGTTACCGTGCGTGAGGCCGCAAAGTGATATGACGTGTTACAGCTAGATCGGTGTGACTTAGGATCGGGGTCCTGACAGCGTTGGCATCAGAGCTGGACTGCCTGTAGGTTTCTCAAGCCAAACTGGTCGATGTTGAGTCTAGAAAAATTCTTAGTTATATGTAGGGGAATTGATTGTGGAAGGGAACGTAAGGCTCTTTTTACTCCTTTACCTTATGCCCTTCTGATCTGAGTCAGTCTATTCTTTCTACGGGGAATTAGGACTGGGCCTCTTATCCTTTCTAGGTTCACGTGTTACTAATCCGTAGACTCTTAGGATTGTTGGTTTCAAGCCTCAGTTCAGTTTCTATCCTTTTAGTATGATGATTGTTGGACCGGAACCTTGATATGGATTGTTGAGTGGCTATGCTATCATTTGTATGATGTCTCAAATCTTTGTTTGAGCATTTACAGTTGTTATGCTGCCCGATTTCTTCCAGAAACGCTAATGCCTTTGCATTATTCCGTGTTTCAGATGTCTGGCCGCATCCCTCACCAAGTGGTTCGTTTGACTCGGTGCATTAATGTGCCCGGTCACACGGCCATGCTAGTCCGTGTGCTGACTGAGACCGGTTATCGCTGGTATCCTAAATACACCGTGGAGGAACAGTACCGGGATTTCAATCAGAGTCGGTATTTCTGCACAGTCCGGATATACCCCTCATATCCTGGAGCTAATGACCCCATCCATTGGTCTTATGGACTCGGGGTTACCATCGAGATGGCAGTACAGGATGCCGCTTATTCGATGATGACCATTCTCCGTGCTAGGCATGCCCTGTTGCTGAACACTGAGTTCTGTTACATGCCAGCCTCACTTCTCGGAGAGGAAGGCTACTACACTGGTTTGTATACTGATGCTGCTCATGAAGAGCCACTGCTTCAGACTACTGTTCAGATGTTGGAGGATAGGGACCGTGAGGTCCGTGCTCTCCGAATGGAGTTGTATAACACTCGAGCCGCCCACTGGACTACTTTGACACGGCTTGCACCTGCTGTGCACGCCGGATATCTGGACATGCGGGATTTGTACCTCGTGCGGACTCGTCTGCCTAATCGCATGGATTGGCGTGACGTTGGGGGTATTACACCTCCACGTGGGCATCGGTTACCACCAGCATCAGGACCGAGGCCACATCCATGTCCCTATGGTCCACAGCCTTCGAGTGCTCGCGAGTTTCAAGATCCATCTGTTCCACTTCCAGGCTACGGTGGTAATCTTCACGAGGATTACTACGCGAATGTCTGAGCTAGGCGTAGTCGTAGTAGTATTGTAGTAGTTGTATTTCCACAGTCCTGCGCGTCTTGTGGAATATGAGTTAGTGTGTACTGAGTTCCGGAGGTGTAGTTAAATAATGTATAGGAGCTTGGAATGCCTCTGATGGGATGTATCGTCTTTCACCGCAGTTGTACTTTAGCCTTGGCTTGTACTAAACTTTGTATGGTGTGTATGACCACTGGTGTATATATAGCAGTTTCTATATTACCATGTCGTACGGATGAACATCCTTGTATTCCGGGTCATCCATAACATTCTGCACTTCTATGTCAAATTTTTTCCATCCTTGTCTAAACCGTTGTTTTGTTTTCCTAGGATGGTCAACACTCGCAGCACTCCTGCTGCTCAGGAGCAGGGTGAGGCTAGTGGGGCTAGAGATGGGAATCTGCCCCAGCCACCCTCCTTGGCGGAAGTTATGCTTGAAGCAGAACGGAACAAGAGAGAGACCAACCGTCTGCTAGAACGCATAGAGCAGAACACTGGGTTCCGTCAGAGGAATGACGTGGTGTCAATCCACGATTTTATCAAGATGTGTCCACCGAAGTTCCATCACTCCACTGAACCTCTGGATGCTGATGACTGGCTACGTAGTATCACCCACAAGCTACACTCTGCCCGTGTGGCCGAAGCTGACAAGGTTATCTACGCCGCCTACCATCTTGAGGGCCCTGCCAGTCTTTGGTGGGAAAACTTTGAAGCTATGCGTCCTGCTGGCCAAGTCACTACCTGGGTTGAGTTCAGTGAGGCATTCCGTGAACACCACATTCCGGAAGGTCTCATGGATCACAAGCGGGAGGAATTCTGCAATTTCACCCAGGGCCGTTTAACTGTGGATGGCTATAGTCGCGAGTTTGGTAACCTGGCACGCTATGCACCTGAGGAAGTATCCACCGATGCCAAGAAGCAGGCGAGGTTCCGCAAGGGACTCAGCCCTGAACTCCGTCGAGATCTACGTTTGCACGAGTGCACTTCCTTCCAGAAGTTGGTAAACAAGGCTATCAGTGCTGAAACAGGCCAGACCGACTTTGAGGCCACCCGCAAGCATACTCGAGATTTTGGTTCCTCATCCGGCTCTGGTTCTCACAAGCGCCGTGTGTGGGTTCCTAACACTGCTCTGCCACCCAAGTACACACCGAGGCCATCTTATGAGGCGCCTCGCCCAACTCAACAGTTTGCACCTGCTAAGACCTATGGAGGACCACCTTCCAACTTCGCTCCACGCACCACCACTGTGACATGTTTCAAGTGTGGAGAACCGGGACACTACATGCGTGATTGTCCCCAGAACCAGCCAGGAAAAACCGTTGGCCGTGGCAAGCCAACCGGCAAGGTGAATTATGTCAAGCCAATCCCCACTACACGTGGTCATGTCAACTATGTCTCTGTTGAAGAAGCTCATGAGGATCCTAACGTCGTCCTTGGTACGCTTCTCGTCAACTGCCATCCGGCATCTGTTCTTTTCGATACTGGAGCATCCCATTCGTTCATATCTGAGAGCTATGCTCGATTGCACAACATGACTTTTTGTGACATGCCTACTTCCGTGGTTATTCAAACTCCTGGTTCAAAGTGGCAAACCTCTAGGGTAAGCCATGGAAATGAAATCCTTGTCGATAGACTTGTTTTCCTAGCATCCCTAATCGCTCTCAAGTCCTCGGACATAAACATCATCTTGGGTATGGATTGGATGACAACTCATTACGCCAAGATTGATTGCTATACTAGGACCGTTCAACTTACACATCCATCCGGCAAGATAGTCAATGTCTTGACTCGAATGGCTGAGCGTTAGCTCTACTCCCTTAATGCCAGCCCTCTACCAGAACTCGAAGATATCCCGGTAGTCCGTGACTTCCCGGATGTTTTTCCAGAAGAACTACCAGGAATTCCACCTGACAGAGATGTCGAGTTCGTGATAGATCTTATCCCTGGAACTGTCCCAATCTCTAGGAGACCTTATAAGATGGCACAAGTAGAATTAGCTGAGCTAAAGAAACAACTCGATGAGTCCTTGCAAAAGGGTTTCATCTGTCCTAGTTCTTCCCCTTGGGCTTGCCCCGTCCTCTTCGTCAAGAAGAAGGATGGAACGGAGCGGATGGTTGTAGATTACTGACCTGTTAATCTGGTCACCATAAAGAATAAGTATCCACTCCCCAGGATCAACGATCTGTATGATCAGCTCGCTGGATCCTCAGTCTTCTCTAAGATGGATTTGAGGTTGGGCTACCATCAAATCAAAATCAAGAACGGGGACATTCCTAAAACGGCTTTTGTTACTCGTTATGGCCAATATGAGTACACCGTTATGTCCTTCGGGTTAACCAATGCCCCAGCTACCTTTTCTCGGTTAATGAATTCTATATTCATGGAGTATTTGGATAAATTCGTCGTGGTATACCTCGATGATATACTCATCTATTCCAAGAACAAGGAAGATCATGCCGAGCATTTAAGGCTGGTATTGACGAAACTTCGAGAGCACCGCCTTTATGCCAAATTCTCTAAATGTGAATTTTGGTTGCCAGAAGTAACCTATCTAGGTCATGTGATCTCTGGCAAGGGTATTGCTGTCAATCCTGAGCGAGTTCAAGCCGTCCTTGATTGGACTCCTCCTGAATCGGTCAAGCAAGTTAGGAGTTTTCTTGGCTTAGCGAGCTATTGCCGACGTTTCGTCGAGAACTTCTCCAAGGTTGCTAAACCTCTAACCGAACTCCTCAAGAAAGATAAAAAGTTTGAGTGGACCCCACAGTGCGTCTCCAGTTTTCAGGAACTGAAAAGATGCCTGACATCTGCACCAGTACTGGTACCACCAGACTTTTCCAAGGATTTTATAATCTACTGTGACGCCTCGCGACAAGGACTAGGTTGCATTCTCATGCAAGATCGTCAAGTGATTGCATACGCATCTCGACAGTTGCGTCCACACGAGGATAACTATCCTACTCATGATCTAGAGCTTGCAGCTGTAGTCCATGCACTCAAAACATGGCGACATTACCTCCTTGGTAATCGCTGTGAAATCTTCACTGATCATCAAAGTTTGAAGTATATCTTCACCCAACCGGATCTAAATCTCAGGCAAAGACGTTGGGTTGAGTTGCTCACAGACTACGACTTAGGAATCACTTACACTCCTGGAAAGGCCAATGTCATGGCTGATGCACTAAGTCGTAAGTCATATTGTAACAACTTAATGTTACAACAAGGTCAACCACTTCTCCACGAGGAATTTCGTAAGCTTAACCTTCACATTGTTCCTCGAGGATTCCTTTCCACCTTGGTGGCGAAACCTACCCTTATGGATCAAATCATAGTTGCCCAGCGGTATGATAAAGGCATATCTCGGATCAAGGAGAACATTGCTAGCGGATTTGCTACAAGTTTCTCTATGGATGATCGAGGTGTTGTGTACTTCGAGAACCGCTTGGTCGTACCCAAGAAACCACAACTACGACAAATGATTCTTAAGGAGGCTCATGAATCTCCTCTCACGATTCATCCCGGTAGTACCAAAATGTATCAGGACTTACGTCAGAGATTCTGGTGGACTAGGATGAAGAGAGAAATCGCTCAATTCATCGCTAACTGCGACGTTTGTCGTCGAGTCAAAGCAGAGCATCAACGGCCTGCTGGCACCCTTCAACCTTTAGCTATTCCTGAATGGAAATGGGACAAAGTCGGTATGGACTTCATTACCGGGTTTCCGGGGTCCAGGAAAGGGAATAATGCTATCTTCGTCGTTATCGACCGCCTCTCTAAAGTAGCTCATTTCCTGCCTGTTCGAGAGAGTATTACCGCTAGCCAGCTAGCAGATTTGTATGTCTCTCGGATAGTATCCCTTCATGGTGTGCCGTTGGAGATTAATTCAGACCGTGGAAGTCTTTTCACATCACGATTTTGGGAAAGTTTCCAGAATGCTATGGGAACTCATCTCTCTTTCAGTACTGCCTTCCATCCGCAGTCAAGTGGTCAAGTGGAACGAGTCAATCAAATTCTGGAAGACATGCTTCGAGCCTCTGTCATTTCTTTCGGTATGGAATGGGAAAAATGTCTTCCATTTGCCGAATTCGCTTATAACAATAGTTATCAAGCCAGCTTGGGTAAAGCTCCCTTCGAAGTTCTATATGGACGAAGGTGTCGAACACCTCTTAACTGGTCAGAGACCGGGGAAAGACAATTCTTTGGCCCGGATATGATCCAGGAAGCAGAGGAACAAGTTCGCATCGTTCGTGAGAGATTGAAAACAGCCCAGTCTCGCCAAAAGAGCCAATATGATAGTCATCATAAGGCTGTGACTTTTGAAGTCGGCGATAAGGCTTACCTTCGGGTCACTCCTCTTAAGGGAACCCATCGCTTCGGTATCAAAGGCAAATTGGCCACTCGTTTCATCGGTCCTTTTCGCATTCTTGCCAAACGAGGAGAAGTTGCCTACCAATTGGAACTACCTCCGCACCTTTCCAGAGTTCATGACGTTTTCCACGTTTCTCAACTCAGGCGTTGCTTCTCGGATCCTATCCGCGGAGTGGACCATGAAACGCATGATCTCCAGGACAATCTCACATATCGAGAATACCCCGTTCGTATTCTTGATCAAACCGAGCGCACCACTCGACGCCACAATATCAAGTTTCTCAAGGTTCAATGGTCACATCATTCCGAGAGTGAAGCTACTTGGGAAAGGGAGGATCGTCTTCGACTTGAGTACCCCACCCTCTTTCCGGAGGAACCCGAATCTCGGGACGCGATTCTTTTAAGTGGGGGTGACTTGTCACATCCCTAGTTAGCACTTGCATTAGGGTTAGTTGGTGTGTGCATCATGTTTACTTTTCAAAGAAACTTGAAATGGGATTAACAGAAACCCCAGCACCCCTCTTCTAACAACTAGGGTTTGATAAAATATTTTCCAATGTACCCAAAATGCCCTTCAAAAATGTTCATCACTTCTGCCTTGGTCTTAAACCTCTGCCAAAAATGGTGCACATTTTTCTAGGACACTCAAGGGCTTTGGATTAAATCATATGGTATTCGTATTTGGGCATTTAAATACTTTAAAATATTTTAAATGCTCAAATAATCATGAACTATAATGTTTCCTACTGTTCATATTATATACAGTGGGCATGACAAGTTTCATGAGTTATAAAAATGTTTTGGCATTTTTATTAATTGAACAAAGCTGCAAAAGAAATGAAACAGAAAAGAAAATAGGGAAAAAGAGAGAGAAGAAGCTTACCTGGCGCCCCACCCGGCCCACCTGCCGGCCCAGCCCAGCTGCCGCTCCAGCGAGCTGCTTGGCTCGGCCAGGCAGGCAGGCAGGTGCTCGACGGCGACCGCACCGCACGCCACGCAGCTGCCCGCCGCCCTGCTTCCTCCCCTCGTCGTCCTGGAAGCCTAGTTCGGTCACACACACGTCGCCCCTGACCTCGCAGACACCTCCCCCTCTCCCCAGCTCCTCTCCCTCGCTCTTCCCGCGCCATGGCCGACGCCGTCGTGCTCGCACCGTCGTAGAAGCCGCGCCCGCCGTCGTCCCTGAGCCCCGCCTTGGTGTCCGTCGTCTCCGCCGTCCTCGACTACTTCGAATAGGCCGAGCCCCGAGCGCTCGCCCGCCCTGGAGACGCCCCCGACCTCTTCTTCCCCAACTCCGGCCGCGGAGATCCCTCTCGCCGTCCCGCTCAGCTCCGACCACCCCCGAGCTCGCTCCGGCGCCTGCTGCAATCCCTGTGAGCCCAGCTTCGTCCTCCCCCTCTCCGTTGGCTCTCTTCTGCCCTGGAACGCACCGCATGAAGCTCACCTGCATGCACCGCCGCCGTGCTCGCCGCCGGTGATGCTCCGCTGACCATTTGGTCACTGGCACCCGTCCATCACACTCACCGCAGCGCGTAGATGCGATAGGTGCTACGCACGCATCGCCTAGGCCCCTGCAGCCGCATCTCCACAAACGCCCGACGCCGGTCGCCGCCGTCGAGCTTGTTGCCGTCGTCTCCGGACACCCCAGGTCCGGCGACCACCACCATTCGACGCGCGATGACAAGAGCTTTCCAACACGCCTAGCCGCAGCTCGAGCCGTGCCCCGTAGACGATTTCCGAAGCACGCCGCCGCACTTGGCCTCGCCGGCGTCACGTCGCCGGCGGGTTTGACCTGTTTGACCAGGGGGTTGACTACCCCTGGGTCACTGACGTGTGGGCCACCTTTTGCTAATTAGTTAGTTTAATTAAGTTTCTGCTAATTTAATTAGTTAATTAGTTTAGTCACTGACCCGCGGGCCCAGGCCCCACTGACAGCTAATTAGTTTTAGTTTAACTCTAATTAACTTAGTTAATTAGCTGTGACACTGACATGCAGGGCCCACATGTCATGTTTGACTTGAACTAGATCCTGTTGACTGACTGACGTCGGCATGATGTCATGCTGACGCAGTAAAGGTTTTTCTGGGATTTTTAGATTTAAAAATAATTCAGGAAATTCCAGAAAATACCCAAAACTTCTAAAAATCATATAAAATCAACCATAGCTCAGATGGAAAAGATTTATATATGAAAAATGATCAGAAAAATCCAATCTTTCCAATGGCACTGGTTTCATGCATGTTTGAACAAGTTAACTTGTTGTATACATCAAAAACATGATAATGCACGTATTTAAATAATTGTTTGAACTTCAATTTGAATCTTTGATTCAAATAAGCTCAAACCCTTCTGGTTTTAGTTGCATTAGCCAACACACATGCATCTTGCCATGCCATGAGCATGCATCATATTGCTGCATTTGTTTGTTAATGATTGTATCGCCGGTATTCTCTGTGTTAGGTCCTGCTCCCGAGGATACTGCTGCGTATCCAGTTGAAGAGCAGTACCCGACAACCACCTTGTCAGGCAAGCAATCATTGATCATTCCGATACAAACCCAATCTTCTCGCTCCTGCTCTCTTTTACTGCATTAAGGCAACATCGTGTGAACTGCTACTTGCTGCGGTAGTTGAACCCTATCCCTTGCATGACCTATCATTGCCACAGTAAATAGTTGAAACCCACTAGCATGTGTAGGAGTTGATTGAGCCATGTGATGTGTGATCCACCATGCTATTTGTTTATGTTGCCTGCTATGCTTAGAGTTGTGTCTGGTCTGGTTCATCTGGGTGATGGATCAGAGTGAAATGATCATACCGATAAAGAGAAGGAAGTGTGGAATACGCTTGGTAAAGGTATCGATGAAAGGCCATGTAGGAGTACATGGTGGGTTGTTTCATTGGAATCGTCCATAGGACCTGAGATCTGTATGTGTGGTTCAAGTTACAGCTACTACCACACATTGGGATCCTTAATTGACCCTCTCGGCTTATTAATTACCCTTGATCTCTGTCCAGGAGTTGCAACTAGTTTCTGGTGTTTATAGCTTACTGGAGGTCGTGCACAACGCTGACCCTCGGGGTGGGTTGTGATGTGACAGGTACGTGGCACGGTGTACCGGTTGCCCGTTTGGTGACTCGGGAACCCTGTACACATCGTTTGGGGCCGTGAGCGACACACCGGCCGGATCTCCCCACGGATGGAACCCAAATAGGCGATAAACCTGGACAAGAGACTTGAGTAGTTAGTCAGGTCGTGGCCGACACCCCCGCTGGGCTTCCGCTTGAAGGTTGCCGAGTACACGCCGAGTAAACGGCGATAAGTGGTGAAAGCGTGTGTGAAGAGGTACACCCCTGCAGGGTTATCAAACTATTCGAATAGCCGTTGTTCGCGGTACGGACTACTTGGTTACTCTTACAGTTCATAGACAAGTTGATGGTTACTATTAAAAGCCTCAAGATAAGTGTGAGTGCCGTGGATGGCCCTTCCGTAGGATGACGGAAGAGGATCCTCGGTAGTGTATTGATGTGGTGAGTAGAGGACTCGTGTTCATAATAACATCTTGCAATCCGTTGAGAGTTGTAGTATAGGTTAGCCAAGGTCAAAGCTGGCATTCTGCTATGAACTCCACTACAGCCCCTTTGATAATGTTGCATGTATGATAGGTTCTGTGGTAAGACTTGCTGTGTACCTTTGTACTCATGTTTGCTTAATAACTGTTGCATAGGAGAACCCTGCCCCTGTTGATGGGTTCTACATAGACGTTGACGTCGACGAGTAGCTTGACACCCAGACGGAGATCTGGAGCTTGTGAAGGGCCTTGTAGATAGTCAGGCTACACCAAGCCTGTTTTATTTTCTAAGTTGTTTGTACTCAGACATGTAGCTTCCGCTTGTGCTTGTATGACTGTATGACTTGAGTGTTGGGTCATGTGACCCCTACCTGTATGGATATGTTATGTATGGCTCTTGGAGCCTTTTAAACAAAGTACTTTGAGTCATAGAGTTCTGTTGTGATGCAATGTTGTATTTGCACATATTGAGCATATTGCGTGTATGATTGAAATGCTTGGTATGTGTGGGATCCGACACCTAGTTGTTTTCCTTTGGTAGCCTATCTTACAGGGAAATGCCTCCTAGTGTCTCCAATGAGCCTTGGTAGCTTGCTACTGCTCGGAACACGTAGGCTGGCCGGCATGTGTCCTTCTTCGTTCCTGTGTCTGTCCCTTAGGGGAAATGTCACGCGTTGTTCCTTTAAGTCCATGTAGCTTGCTACGACTTGGGTTCATACGTTGATGACCGACACGTTCGTTGCTGGGTCATGGATGCCTGTCTCTGTAATTTAGTGCCACTTTTGGTTTATAACTAGCCATGTTGGCCCGGGTTCTCTGTCATATGGATGCTAGCGACACTGTCATATACGTGTGCCAAAATGCGCAAACGGTCCCGGGCCAGGTAAGGTGGCACCCATGGGGTTACCGTGCATGAGGCCGCAAAGTGATATGACGTGTTACAGCTAGATCGGTGTGACTTAGGATCAGGGTCCTGATAGGAGGGGGCAAACCCTAGGGCAGATGGGCCCTAGGGCCCAATCTGGTGCGCCCCCCTCTCCCTCTCCCCCTCTGGCCTCCACCCCTAGATGGGATCTAGGGTGGCCGCACCCCTAGGGGTGGGAAACCCTAAAGGGGGCGCAGCCCCTCCCTTCCCCCTATATATATGTGAGTTTTGGGGCTGCCCATAACACGGTTTTGACCTCTGTCGCTTTGCGCAGCCCTACCTCTCTCCCTCCTCGTCTCTCGCAGTGCTTGGCGAAGCCCTGCTGGAGTCCCGCGCTCCTCCACCACCACCACGCCGTCGTGTTGCTGTTGGATGGAGTCTTCCCCAACCTCTCCCTCTCTCCTTGCTGGATCAAGGCGTGGGAGACGTCATCGGGCTGCACGTGTGTTGAACGCGGAGGCGTCGTGGTTTGGCGCTTAGATCGGAATCAACCACGATCTGAATTGCAGCGAGTACGACTCCTTCATCCGCGTTCTTGCAACGCTTCCGCATCGCGATCTACAAGGGTATGTAGATGCACTCCCCTCTCCCTCGTTGCTAGATTACTCCATAGATAGATCTTGGTGATGCGTATGAAAAATTTTGATTTTCTGCTACGATCCCCAATAGTGGCATCTTGAGCTAGGTATATGCATAGTTTCTTGCACGAGTAGAACACAAAGTAGTTGTGGGCGTGGATTTGTCAATTTACTTGTCGTTACTAGTCTTATCTTGATTCGGCGGCATCGTGGGATGAAGTGGCCCGGACCGACCTTACACGTACTCTTACGTGAGACAGGTTCCACCGACTGACATGCACTAGTTGCATAAGGTGGCTAGCGGGTGTCTGTCTCTCCCACTTTAGTCGGATCGGATTCGATGAAAAGGGTCCTTATGAATGGTAAATAGAAATTGGCATATCACGTTGTGGTTTTGGCGTAGGTAAGAAACGTTCTTGATAGAAACCTAGAGCAGCCACGTAAAAACTTGCAACAACAATTAGAGGACGTCTAACTTGTTCTTGCAGCATGTGTCGTGTGATGTGATATGGCCAAAAGGATGTGATGAATGATATATATGTGATGTATGAGATTGATCATGTTCTTGTAATAGGAATCACGACTTGCATGTCGATGAGAATGACAACCGACAGGAGCCATAGGAGTTGTCTTATTTATTGTATGACCTGCGTGTCACTGAATAACGCCATGTAATTACTTTACTTTATTGCTAAACGTTAGCCATAGTAGTAGAAGTAATGTTTGGCGAGACGACTTCATGAAGACACGATGATGGAGATCATGATGATAGAGATCATGGTGTCATGCCGGTGGCGATGATGATCATGGAGCCCCGAAGATGAAGATCAAAGGAGCAAGATGATATTGGACATATCATGTCACTATTTGATTGCATGTGATGTTTATCATGTTTTACATCTTATTTACTTAGAACGACGGTAGTGAATAAGATGATCTCTCACTAAAATTTCAAGAATTGTGTTCCCCCTAACTGTGCATCGTTGCTAAGGTTCGTTGTTCTGAAGCACCACGTGATGATCGGGTGTGATAGGTTCTAACGTTCGCATACAACGGGTGTAAGCCAGATTTACACACGCGATACACTTAGGGTTGACTTGACGAGCCTAGCATGTACAGACATGGCCTCGGAACACGGAAGACCGAAAGGTCGAACATGAGTCGTATAGAAGATACGATCAACATGAAGATGTTCACCGTTGATGACTAGTCCGTCTCACGTGATGATCGGACACGGCCTAGTCGATTCGGATCATGTATCACTTAGATGACTAGAGAGATGTCTATCTGAGTGGGAGTTCATTAGATGAACTTAATTGTCATGAACAATAGTCTAAGTTGTCTTCGCAAATTATGTTGTAGACCAATAACTGCATTTTAGCTCCTTGTTTAATACGATCCTAGAGAAAGACTAAGTTGAAAGATAATGTAAGCAATGATACGGAGTGGGTTCGTAGTCCGAGGAGTGTCCTCACAGCTACACAGAAAGCTTACGTCTTTGATGCACCGCTCGATGTGCAAACCCCTACAACGCTGTTTGTGGATGTTGTGAACACCTGACAGACACGTCCTGATGACTACTTGATAGTTTAGTGCACCATACTTTACGGCTTAGAATCGGGATTCCAATGACGTTTTGAACGCCATAGAACATATGAGATGTTCTAAGAGCTGAAATTGGGATTTCAGGCTCATGCCCGTGTTGAGAGGTATGAGACCTCTGACAAGTTCTTTTGCCAAAAAGATGGAGGAGAATAGCTCAATTAGTGAGCATGTGCTCAGAATGTCTGGGTGCTAAAATCACTTGAACCAAGTGGGAGTTAATCTTCCAAATGAGATAGTGGTTGACGGAATTCTCTAGACACTATCACCAAGCTGCTAGAACTTCGTGATGAACTATGACATGCAAAGGATGGAGATGATCCCGAAGCTATTAGCGGTTCTTAAGACCGCAAAAGTAGAAATCAAGAAGGAGCATCAAGTGTTGATGGTTTAACAAGACCACTGGTTTCAAAAGAGCAAGGGCTAGAAGGGAAACTTCGTGAATGGAAAACCAGTTGTCGCTCTGATGAAGGAACCCAAGGTTGAACCCAAACCTCGAGACTAAGTGCTTCTATTGTAAGGGGAACGGTCACATGGTAGCGGAACTACCCAAAATACATGGTAGATAAGAAAAGTTGGCAACTTCAACAAAGTATATTTGATATACGTGTTATTGATGTGTACCTTACTAGTACTCCTTGTAGCACATGGGTATTGAATACCGGTTCAGTTGCTATTATTAGTGACTTGAAGCAAAAGCTACGGACTGAACGGAGACTAGCTAAGGGCGAGGTGACGATGTGTGTTGGAAGTGTTTCCAAGGTTGATAAGATCACCATCGCACGCTCCCTCTATTTTCGAGATTAGTGTTGAACCTAGATAAATGTTATCAGGTGTCTACGTTGAGCATGAATATGATTAGATCATGTTCATTGCAATACGGTTATTCATTTAAGTCAGAGAATAATGGTTATTCTGTTTACATGAATAATACCTTTATGGTCATGCACCCAATGGTTTGTTGAATCTCGATCATAGTAATACACATGATGATAATATTAATGCCAAAAGATGTAGAGTTAATAATGATAGTACCACTTTCTTGTGGCACTGCCGCTTAGGTCATTTTGGCATAAAATGCATGAAGAAACTCCATGCTGATGGATGTTTGGAATCACTTGATTTTGAATCGCTTGACACATGCGAGCCATGCCTCATGGGCAGGATGACTAAGATCCCGTTTTCAGGTACAATGAAACGGGCAAGTGACTTGTTGGAAATCATACATGCTGATGTGTGTGAACCAATGAGAATTAAGGCGTGTGGTGGATATCGTTATTTTCTCCTCTTCACTGACGATTTGAGTAGATATGGGTATATTTACTTAATGAAACAAAAGTCTGAAACGTTTGAAAGGTTCAAGCAATTTCAGAGTGAAGATTAAGAATCATCATAACAAGAAGATCATGTTCCTACGATCTGATCAAGGGGAGATTTTCTGAATTATGAGTTTGGCAATCACTTAAGACATTGTGGAATCGTTTCGCAGTTGAAGCCACCTATAACACCACAGCGTAATGGTGTGTCCGGACATCGTAATCGAACCTTATGAGATATGGTGTGATCTGTGATGTCTCTTACCGATCTACCGCTATTAATTTTGAGGTTATGCATTAGAGACATCCGCATTCACTTTAGATAGGGCACCATCTAAGTCCGTTGAGACGATGCCGTATGAACTATGGTTTGGCAAGAAACCAAAGTTGTCGTTTCTTGATGTTTGGGGCTGCAATGCTTATGGCTTCAGCCGGAAAAAGCTCGAACCCAAAGCGGTCAAATACATCTTCATAGGATACCCAAAGGTAACAATTGGGTATACCTTCTATCTCAGATCCAAGGACAAAAATGTTTGTCGCTAAGAATGGGTCCTTTCTCGAGAAGGAGTTTCTCTCAAAAGAATTGAGTGGGAGGAAGATAGAACTTGATGAGGTTGTCAAACCCTCACTTCAACCAGAGAGTAGTGCAACACAGAAAGATGTTTCTATGGGACCTACGACTGTTGAAGAGGAAACTAATGATAGTGATCATGAAGCTTCGGATCAAGTTACTATCGAAACTGGCAGGTCGACAAGGATATGTACTACTCCTGAGTGGTACGGTGATCCTGTCTTAGACGTCATGTTGTTGGACAACAATGAACCTACGAACTATGGAGAAGCGATGGTGGGCCCGTATTCCGACAAATGGTTAGAAGCCGAGAAATCCGAGAAAGGATCCATGTATCAAAGCAAAGTATGGACTTTGGTGGACTTGCCCAATGATCGGCAAGCCATTGAGATAAATGGATCTTTAAGAAGAAGACGGACGTGGACGGTAATGTCACCGTCTATGAAGCTCGACTTGTGGCAAAGAGTTTTTCACAAGTTCAAGGAGTTGACTACGATGAGATATTCTCACCCGTAGCGATGCTTAAGTCCGTCGGAATCACGTTAGCATTAGCTGCATTTATGAAATCTGGCAGGTGGATGTCAAAAGAAGTTTCCTTACCAGTTTTCGTAAGGAAAGGTTGTATGTGATACAATCAGAAAGGTTTTGTCGATCCTAAGGATGCTAAAAGGTATGCTAGCTCCAGCGATCCTTCCATGGACTAGAGAAGCCTCTCGGAGTCGGAATATATGCATTGATGGAGTGATCAAAGTTTTTGGGTTTATACAAAGTTTGTTGGAAACTTGTATTTACAATAAAGTGAGTGGGAGCACTACAACATTTCTGATAAGTATATGTGAATGACATATTGTTGATCCGAAATGATGTAGAATTTCTAGAAAGCGTAAAGGGTTGTTTGAAAGGAGTTTTTCAAAGGAAGACCTGGATAAAGCTACTTACGTAATTGGGTATCAAGATCTATAGAGATAGATCAAGACGCATAATGATACTTTCAAAAAGGAACACACACCTTTGACATGATTTTGAAGGAGTTCAAAATAGATCAGTCAAAGAAGGAGTTCTTACCTGAATTGTAAGGTGTGAAGTTGAGTAAGACTCAAAGCTTGACCACGGCAGATGAAAGAGGAAGGACGAAGGTCGTCCCTTATGCTTTTGTCATAGGCTCTATACGGTATGCCATGCTGAGTACCGCACCTGATGTGTGCCTTGCCACGTGTCTGGCAAGAGGGTACAAAGGTGATCCAGGAGTGGATCACTAGATAGTGGTCAAAATTATCCTTAGAGGAATAAGGAAATGTTTCTCGGTTATGGAGGTGATAAAGAGTTCGACGTAAAGAGTTACGTCGATGCAAGCTTAACACCTATCCGGATAACTCTGAGTAGAGATACCGGATACGTATAATGGAGCAATAGTTTGGAATAGCTCCAAGTGGAACGTGGTAGCAGCATCTACGATATGACATAAAGTTTTGTGAAGTACATAGGGATCTGAATGTTGCAGACCCGTTGACTACAACCTCTCTCACAAGCATAACATGATCAAACCCAGAACTCATTGAGTGTTAATCACATATTGATGTGAACTAGATTATTGACTCTAGTAAACTCTTTGGATGTTGGTCACATGGCGATGTGACCTGTGAGTGTTAATCACATGGCGATGTGAACTAGATTATTGACTCTAGTGCAAGTGGGAGACTGTTGGAAATATGCCCTAGAGGCAATAATAAATTGGTTATTATTATATTTCCTTGTTAATGATAATTGTTTATTATCCATGAGAATTGTATTGATAGGAAACTCAGATACATGTGTGGATACATAGACAAACACCATGTCCCTAGTGAGCCTGTAAATGACTAGCTTGTTGATCAATAGATGGTTACGGTTTCCTGACCATGGACATTGGATGTCGTTGATAACGGGATCACATCATTAGGAGAAAGATGTGATGGACAAGACCCAATCCTAAGCCTAGCACAGATCGTGTAGTTCGTATGCTAAAGCTTTTCTATATGTCAAGTATCTTTTCCTTAGACCATGAGATTGTGCAACTCCCGGATACCGTAGGAATGCTTTGGGTGTACCAAACGTCACAACGTAACAGGGTGGCTATAAAGGTGCACTACAGGTATCTCCGAAAGTGTCTGTTGGGTTGGCACGAATCAAGACTGGGATTTGTCACTCCGTATGACGAAGAGGTATCTCTGGGCCCACTCGGTAGGACATCATCATAATGTGCACAATATGTGATCAAGGAGTTGATCACGGGATGATGTGTTACGGAACGAGTAAAGAGACTTGCCGGTAACGAGATTGAACGAGGTATCGGTATACCGACGGTCGAATCCCGGGCAAGTACTATGCCGATAGACAAAGGGAATTGTATACGGGATTGATTGAATCCTTGACATTGTGGTTCATCCGATGAGATCATCGTGGAGCGTGTGGGAGCCAACATGGGTATCCAGATCCCGCTGTTGGTTATTGGCCAAAGAGTTGTCTCGGCCATGTCTGCATGACTCCCGAGCCCGTAGGGTCTACACACTTAAGGTTCGATGACGCTAGGGTTATAGGGAAAGTAGGTACGCGGTTACCGAATGTTGTTCGGAGTCTCGGATGAGATCCCGGACGTCACGAGGAGTTCCGAAATGGTCCGGAGGTAAAGATTCATATATGGGAAGTCCCGTTTTGGTCACCGGAAAAGTTTCGGGCGCTATCGGTAGCGTACCGGGACCACCGAGAGGGTCCCGGAGGTCCACCGGGTGGGGCCACCGGCCCCAGAGGGCTGCATGGGCCAAGTGTGGGAGGGGACCAGCCCCAGGTGGGCTGGTGCG
>LR738714.1:242671637-242709198 GCA_902687465.1 Secale cereale | reverse complement strand
TCCCTCTCCCCCTCTGGCCGCCACCCCTAGATGGGATCTAGGGTGGCCGCACCCCTAGGTGTGGGAAACCCTAAAGGGGGCGCAGCCCCTCCCTTCCCCCTATATATATATATATATATATATATATATATATATATATATATATGTGTGTGTGTGTGTGTGTGTGTGTGTGTGTGTGTGTGTGTGTGTGTGTGTGAGTTTTGGGGCTGCCCATAACACGGTTTTGACCTCTGTCGGTTGGCGCAGCCCTACCTCTCTCCCTCCTCGTCTCTCGCAGTGCTTGGCGAAGCCTTGCTGGAGTCCCGTGCTCCTCCACCACCACCACGCCGTCGTGTTGCTGTTGGATGGGGTTTTCCCCAACCTCTCCCTCTCTCCTTGCTGGATCAAGGCGTGGGAGACGTCATCGGGCTGCACGTGTGTTGAACGCGGAGGCGCCGTTGTTTGGCGCTTAGATCGGAATCAACCGCGATCTGAATCGCAGCGAGTACGACTCCTTCATCCGCGTTCTTGCAACGCTTCTGCATCGCGATCTACAAGGGTATGTAGATGCACTCCCCTCTCCCTCGTTGCTAGATTACTCCATATATAGATCTTGGTGATGCGTAGGAAAAAATTTGATTTTCTGCTACGATCCCCAACAATAACCAGTTATTTCTGGAAACCGTTTACCTCGGACCTTCGAAACGCATCTGCTATACAAGATATGGCAATACTCCCGAACTACCTCCCCAGTACTGGGTGATGTCGGGGTTATCTTGCCACTAACCGCATAGGAGAGTTTTCGATGTCAGCCGTCTTAAGTATTCCAGAACCGCTGCGATATATTTGTGATGACAACACCTCGGAGCTCAACTCCCTGGGACACTGCCACAACCCCTAAATGATAGGAGGCATCGAGAACAATGTTCTCGTCACAAAGACATCGGAATAATCCAAACAGTACTCACGTGATCCTAAAAAAATTGATGAAATTTTGAGAGTAGAAGAGATAAAAGTAATCGTCACGAGTCCTCACCAGAGTGAAAAGAGATGAGGAGCAAAAGAAATCCTACTCTCCGATATATATATATAGGACTCAAAACATTTTCAAGTGTGTGCCTAGACTCAACCGTCAATGATTCGATCAATCAGTGGGGGCTTCTAGGTCGGAGAAGGCTCTGATACCAACTTGTAATGCCCAGGATGGGACTATACCTCCTTCGTGTCGAGGCACGACTTAAAGGTATAAGCCCATTCTGGAATGATCTCAAGTTTGGTATCTTTGCACGACTCATGTAAAAATAGGGATGAAATTGCAAAAGGATAGTTGGCTTACACTCGCCACATCACACAATACATTACATAAGCAAATCATCATCCAAAACATCACAACCCGACTACGGGCGAAGATCCAAAAGAAAGATACCAAAAACATAAAGCCACAGGTCCGAATCGCCCCTAGTAGAAACCACTACTGATCGTCGAAACACGTCACATACATACGGCCACTCTCTTCATCGAGCTCCCAGTGAAGTACTTGAACCAGCTCCTGCATCATTCTCGGCTGAACCTGCATCTAGTGTTGTAGTAACTGTGAGCCACGAGGACTCAGCAATCCCATAACCATGGGTATAAAGACTAGCAAAGCTTTATGGGTATGGAGAAGGGTAGTGGTGAGGTTGCAGCAGTGGCTAAGCATAATATGGTGGCTAGCTTACGAGTATAAGAATAAGATGAACATCTACGCAAACGGTCGCAAACTAGTAGTGATCGCTAAAGATCCTGGACTACCTACGAGTCAAACATAACCCCACCGTGTTCTCTTCTCAAAGTGAAAAGAGACAGTCACGGTTACTCACGCGGTGGTGTGTTTTACTTCGGATCCTCTGTCAAGTTTTCTACAACCGGACATTAACAAATTCCAATCTGCCACATAACCGTGGGCACGACTTTCAAAAGATCATAACCCTGTAGGGGTGTCCCAACTTAGCCCATCACAAGCTCTCACGATCAGCTGAAGTGATAAATATAATATCATCACCCCTTATCTTAGGGAAATCTGATCAGGCTCGACATCCCGGTGCACAAGACATTTTGACAATGGTAAAACAAGTCCAGCAAGACCTCCCGGCGTGCCGACACCCTGATAGTAGCCGCGCGTATCTCGTCTCAGGCCACAACTGGATGGGCGATGCTACAGGTAAAACCAGCCCTCGAGTTTCCTCGAGGTGGCCCCACAGGACCCCCGTTTGGAACCAACACCATCAGCACTGGCCCCCCTGCTATGTAGAAAAGAATCTCCAAGGAGCGTCCCCCTTATGCAATTTAATTAATTAATTAAGTTGTTATTATGAGGCAAATTAAAACCAATGTTGGGCCTTGTTGGAGGAGTTTTATTCAAAGATGAAGTGTCAAGGGGTCCACATATACCCAACCGTGTAAGGAACGCAAAATCAAGGAACATAATGCCGGTTTATCGGCGCCTAAGGTGGCATGAGTGGAACAAAACACCGAGCAAAAGGCCAAGCCTTCCACCCATGCCCAGTATATAGGTGTGTTAAATAATAATAATAGATATTGTGAGATTCCAACAACAAGTTCCCACCTAGAACGATCTTCATCTTCACCTGCAACTAACAACGCTATAAGAGGGGCTGAGCAAGCGGGTAACATAGCCAAACAATGGTTTGCTAGGAAGGTTTCAAAGGTTAGAGGTTTCATGGCAACAAGGAGAGGCTGACAAAATGATGGGTAGCGCGACATATAACGATAGCATCAAGACAACTAAGCATGGCAATGGTAGTAAAGGTATCCAAGGGTATGATCATCTTGCCTGAGATCCCGCAAGGAAGAAGAACGGATCCATGAAGAAGACGAAGAAGAAGCCTTGAAGAAGAACCACGAGAAGTCAAACGAATCCTCACGATCGCAACGGAACAAGCACTAACAAGAAGAAGAAAGCAATACGGTAAACACACAACACGAGACACGACAATATGATCAACCAAGTATGATGCAACACAGTTCTATATAGGATGCACCACAAGTCTATACAGGAAGCAAAACATGGCAAGGTAGGAAGCACAGAAAAACAACACAAGCAACATGACAATATGCTCAACCAAGTAGGATGCAAGACAAGTCTACATATGATGCACAACAAGTCTATATATGATGCAATACATGGCAAGGTAGGAAGCACACAAGAACAACACAAGTCTACATATGATGCAATACATGGCAAGGTATAATACAAGACAAGTCTATATAGGAAGCAATACATGGCAAGGTAGGAAGCACTCAAAAACAACACAAGCAACATGTTTAAATGAGGCCGGAAACTACAACAACAATTCCGGAAAATCCCCATATGCATGTTTAGCAAATTTTTTAAAGCAAATAACAATTTAAACACTTAAAGGTTGTTCATGATGCGGATGACAAGGCAAGGTTTATGCAATTTTTAGTTAAAAGTTGACATGAAGATGATATGAAGCATTTGTCGCCACGACGGAAAGAAAAGAGGGTCGTGGCGGCGAAAACGGATACGGTGCCACGACAACGTTCCGATGATCGGACACTCGTCGAGATGCCGGTGCAAAAGCAAGGTAGCGTGAGCGAGTCGAACAAGATGAAAGGTGGGGTGATCCCGTCACCGGGTTCCCACGAGTTGGCGACAAGGCAAACGAGGGGCATGACAAGCGACGAAACTTGGCACGGAGCACACAAGTACTTCATCTCATACAACACACACAGACACATGCATTCATCCACGGGGTCATCTCGGTGGTATACCTTCGAAGCGTTCGTTTCGGGGCGGTTCGAGGTCGTAGAGGAAGTAGTGATACTCGCGGGTCGTGGTACACGTTTTGTAGCCGTTCATGTTCGGAGAGGTACACGCGGTCTTCGGCGACGGTAGTTGTCTTTGCCAGTGGGACTCCAGCCCCATTGTTGTCGGCAGACTTTAGTCTTCGAATCATTATCCCTGCATTCACTGCTCCATTACCCTCCGATTGAATCCCTAATTTTCCTCTTACCTCCTTAAGCAGGGAACGTCTTGGCAAAGCAGAGACGAGTCACGACAGAAGAAACAGCGGGAGCAACCGCGCAGGGCATCTCAAGGTGGAAGCGACTCACGGGCGCGGCGGCTTGAGCGGCAAAATCCAAAACAGTCGGCGAGCAGATGGGTCATAACAGGTGCGGATGGCGGCTCAGCCTCGGCGGCTCGGTGCGGCTGCGGGTGAGGAGACTCATGGCCATGGCAGGCCGTGGTGGAGTCGATGAAGAACTCAGGTACGAAGAAGGCCTGGCAATGGTGAAACCGAGGCTGCTTGGTGGCGAAGTGACGAGGCGACGATTCGGCCGGGTCAATGCGGGCTTCAGCGGTGAAGGCCATGGCGAGCCGACAATGACTGGAGGTGACTCACGGAGGTGGCGCAAGGCGGCCCAGAGGCAGAATTCGGTCGATTTCAAGGCAGGTGGCAACCCGTTGGTACCGACGGCTCGTGAGAAGTAGTTGTGACCTTGAGACGCGGAGATGGAGACAAGCAGCCACTCGGGACAGGCTCGATGGGGACTGCTCTGAACGAAGGCTGGTGGCTCGGTGAGATAAGACGAAGCATGGGCCAGAGTGGCTCACCGGGTGCGTCGTCCGGTGGCTCAACACGGCCGCGGCGGAGAGGCTGCAGAGGCCGCTTATTCAAGAGGAGGCCGGCAGGTTGAAACTGATACCGCTTGAAGTCGCAGCGGTTGTAGCGGCTCGACGGAGATTGGGGAATATGGCCGGCGGCTAGAGGCGGGTCGCGCGGAGGAGCGGCGTGTCAGGCGGCGAGGCGGAGTCGGCCCGCTGGCACAGCGAGGCTGGAACCACGATGGATGAGGACGCGCGGCGGCGAGTCTGGGTCACTGTTGTCTCTGTTTCCAGTTCATAGTCCGAGTTTTTGTCGCAGTCTTCTTTCCTTCTCTTCTAGCAGCTTTGGCAATCCTCGAGGCAGGAACGACAGCTCGATGCCGTGATGACGGCAGCTCGGAGGCTGTGGCGACTGGCGAGTCCTGGGGCGACTCGGAGGCCGAGGTGACTCGAAGCAGAGCAGTAGAGGCGGTCGGCGGCTCAGCGATAGGCGGTTTGAAGCACCGCAAGGGGAGCAGCTGGTCCACGCTCAAGGTGGAGGCGTGAGGCCACAACAGAGGTGGCCGCGAGGCCGGGCGAGTGTTTGTAGAGGCGAGCGTCGCGCCGGCGAGGGTGGCTTACCACGGAGGCCGGGCGCGGCGGCTTGACGTGGCGGCTCAAGGTTGTGGTGGCGCAGCGGCTCAACGCAGAGCCGGCCTTGATGAGTCCGAGGCAGAGCGCGCGCGCCCTGGTGGGTTCGAGGCACAGACCGAATCTCGCTGTATCAAGTAGTAGTACTTTTCATAGTTTTTGACTTGCGGGCTGACATTTGAAGTCGTATCTGATTAGTACTTCTTTGCTTAGCAGAAGCGGTTGCTACCATGGTGATCTGCGTCCGCCAGACCCGGTGAGCTGAGCAAAAAACGGCAACTTCCATCGTGCAAATTTTTCGGATCTTTTCTGACGAACTTGCCAACCGAATTGATGAACACCATCCATGAAAACTTCTGATTTTTGATCTGACGCCCTCGACGTTGATTTTTTCTTCATAGGTATGCCAATTTCTTGAAACCCTAGGAAAGATCCCTCCAAGAACTCAACACAACCGTGCGCAGGCCCCACGGTGGGTGCCAACTGTCGTGGAATTAACACGTCAGATGTCCGGTTTAGCGGACTTAGTCGTGAGGCCACTCATCTATGTAGTAGCTTGAGAGGGGTTGAGCGGAATCGAGAGACGCAACGCAAAACAAGGATTTAGACAGCTTCGGGCCCCAGGAAACATCATCCGGTAATAACCCGCAAAATAACCCTACGTGTTGTTTGAGGCTAGGTCTTATTATGATCCTCATGGTGTCGCCGGTAAACCGGCTCCTGGTGTCTAGCCCTAGAAACTTGTGAGAACCTCTCTAAACTTATGAGAACTTGTCTAAAACTTCTCCCTCTTTGGGGAGCCCTGCCCCTCCTTATATATGTTGAAGGGGCGGGTTACACGACTAGTCCTAGTAGGACTAGGATTAATCTATTACAAGGAATCCTAGTCTTGTTCGTTTGTAAGAGAATATTCCTTGTGCTTTCTTCATAAACTGGCCCACCATACATGAACCAGCCTTCTGGGCCTTCGGCCTTGTCATCCATGATCCGCCTGCCAGATTACCAGTAAATTGCCAAGTGTAAACCGTCTTAAATAAAACGCCAAGTCCGGCCGGGTTATAATTCCGGTCGGTTTATACCGCGGGGTATATCCCCGACAGTAGTGGTACTCATTTTCCGTAGATGAACTTGAGGGTTCCGAGTGCTCCGGGCGTCACGGTACTTGACGGTCGGTGGAAGTCGTGGTACTCGGGGTCTCGACAACGGTAGTTGTTCATGTTCGTAGATGTACACATTCCGTAGATGTTCGTGTCACAAGAAGAGGTACTTGGCGCATCCGGTAGTCATACTCGAGGTCGTCGTGGTACTCGACGGAGAGGAACTTGGCGACGGTGTACTTGATAGTGTAGCCATTCGGAGACATAGACGTGTAACTCCTCGGGTTGAAGCCGTGTACCAACTGGACAGTGTAGCCGTCCCGAGCACCAACAGCAGCATGGCAGATATGCACGCGTGGTCCGACGCTGCGAGGCCCGGGGCTGTCCTCGGGGCGCGACGGCGACACGTTCAAGGAGGCAGAACCGTGGCAGCAGCAGAACTTGGCGGCGCTGGTGGCCGTGGAGGCGCGAACCCGCCCGGATCCAGGCGAGGCAGAGGGTTGGGGAGGAGGCGCGCGAGGAGGCTCGACCTCCTTCGCTGCGGTGGCGCAAGGTGCAAGGCGCTGGCTGGGAGCATGGCGAGCGGCTGTAGGCGATGACGAGGCTGACGCGCTGCAGTAGGAGAGGGGCGACACAAGGTGCAGGGCGAAGCGAGGATGACGGGGAGGCGCACGGGGCTGACCACCGCCGGAGATGGCCATTGCGACGGCGAGGGGAGGCAGGCGGCCGACGCGGCAGCGGCCGCGGAGCACTATGGGTGGCACGGCCATGGCGAGGCGGCGGCGCGAAGGAGATGAGGAGGAGGCTGGGAGGATGCGGGGTCGCGGCCGGCGGCGTGGGGCGACGAGGAGGAGAGGAGATCGAAGAGGAGAGGTCTGCGAGGGGAGAGACCGCGTTGTGGGGAGAGCGAGAGGGAGAGGTCGAGAGGAGGATGAGGGGAGCGAGGGCTGGAGGCCTCGTGCGATGGGTGGTGGCGCGCTGAGGGACTAGAGGGATCGAGCAGAGGGCTCGATGGGTGGCTAGGGTAGGTTAGGTTAGGTGGGCTTCGGCCCGTTAGGTCAGGCCGCGGCTGGGCCTGGGCCAGTTAGGAGGTTGTCCGCTGGGCTTCTGGCATTTTATACCCTTTGTTTATTCAAATAAACAGATTTTTAGGAGGAAAAGGCCAGGGTTGTTGGGAAGTAATACGAGAGATATAAACATACCCCTCTACTCCTGGAAACATGTGCTATTTGAATAAATCGCTCTGGCAATTTTTAGAGACTGTAATTTTAGCCAAATTTGAAACACTTTCAAATTTGAATAAATTCAAAGTCCAACCAGAACATGTCTAAAAGGTATAACATATGAGGAGGGGGTCTTGGCATGGATTAGGGATCTTAGAGAAAATAGTGAACATTTTTCTGAAGTAGAAAAATGCAACTTGAATTGGAATAGAAATAAAGAAGGAAAGAACTTCGCCTTGGAAATTTGATATTTCTCAAAAACTTGAAGCAGAAGAGGCAAATTAAATTGCAAGTGGGTTATGGTGATTCCAAAGCAAATGGAATAATTTAATATAGCTCTCTAATAATATTGAGAGGCTTTTATATGTTATAAAGAGAAGTCACCATAGTGAGTATCCCTCAATTTAAATGGATCGAGGATCCATATGGTTTATTTAGTTGAGATGCAAAAGATTAATGGCATGATGGCATGATGACATGATGCAATGCAAAATAAAAATGAATCACGCAAATAAAACACACGGCAAAACCCGGAACTTCTGGAATCTTCTAGAGCGTCGGTCTTCGGGCGTCACAGACATGGCCCGGGCTCCTTCAACGGTGACGGCGGCTGGAGGACGCTGCTCCCCTCCGATGGCAAGAGTGGCGACTCGGCCGCTCGTAGCTCTCGTCAGAGCTCGAGGCAGTCTCAGGAGGAGCATAGCTGCTGCTGGAGGAGTCGGAGACAAAGCCGACGGTGAACGCTTCGCCCCGAGCCTCGTCGCCCTGGCGGCATGGAAGATGGTCGCCGGCGGGCCCATCCTCTGCGATGCACGACGGCCGCCAGCCGTCCGCCCCGAAGACCTTGAAGGTCAACATGGCCAGCCCGTCCAGCGTGAAATGAAGAATGTGCCTCCCGGCAGGGGTGCAGGCGCGGTGCACCACGGCCCAACGACAGGTCATGTAGACCCTGCAGGAGGAGATCACCTCCACGTCGACGTATGAAGGGGGAAGATGGGACCCCTTGTGCCGCAGCTGCATCGTCACCTACTACCTCTTGAGCTTGCATTGTATTCCCTCGAAGAGGAAAGGGAGATGCAGCACAGTAGCGTAAGTGTTTCCCTCAGTTTTTGAGAACCAAGGTATCAATCCAGTAGGAGACCACGCGCCAGTCCCTCGCACCCGCACAAACAAATAAGAACTTCGTAGCCAACGCGATAAGGGGTTGTCAATCCCTTTACGGTCACTTACGATAGTGAGATCTGATAGAGATGATAGTTTATATTTTTGGTATTTTTGGTTTAATAAAACAGCAAATAAACAATGGCAATAGAAATTGACGGGAAAGTAATATTATAGAGATAGACCCAGGGGCCATAGTTTTCTCTAGTGGCTTCTCTCATGATAGCAATATTCTACGGCGGGTAAACAAATTACTGTCGAGCAATTGATAGAAAAGCGAATAATTATGATACTATCTAGGCATGATCATTGTAT
Source organism: Secale cereale (assembly GCA_902687465.1). Taxonomy (NCBI): domain Eukaryota; kingdom Viridiplantae; phylum Streptophyta; class Magnoliopsida; order Poales; family Poaceae; genus Secale; species Secale cereale. The sequence continues at coordinate 242,700,163 of LR738714.1, read as the reverse complement.
ATAGGCATCACGTCCGAGACAAGTAGACCGACTCCTGCCTGCATCTACTACCATTACTCCACACATCGACCGCTATCCAGCATGCATCTAGTGTATTGAGTTCATACGAACATAGTAATGCCTTAAGCAAGATGACATGATGTAGAGGGATAAACTCAAGCAATATGATGAAAACCCCATCTTTTTATCCTCGATGGCAACAATACAATACGTGCCTTGCTGCCCCTACTGTCACTGGGAAAGGACACCGCAAGATTGAACTCAAAGACAAGCACTTCTCCCATTGCAAGAACTATAGATCTAGTAGGCCAAACCAAACCAATAATTCGAAGAGACTTGCAAGGATATTATGAGCACACATAAAAGTTCAGAGAAGAACCAAATATCTTTCATAGATAACCTTGATCATAAACTCACAATTCATCGGATCTCGACAAACACACCGCAAAAAGAGATTACATCGAATAGATCTCCTCGAAGACCGAGGAGAACTTTGTATTGAGATCCGGAGAGAGAAGAAGCCATCTAGATACTAGCTATGGACCCGAAGGTCTGTGGTAAACTACTCGCAACTCATGGTGAGGGCGATGATGATGATGAAGAAGGCCTCCGTGATTGATCCCCCTCCCGGAACAGGCTCCAAGATGGGATCTCCACGGGAACAGCAGCTACGGCAGTGGAATTAGGGTTTTCTCTCTGCGTATGGAGTTTCTGGGGTACGTAGGAATATATAGGAGGAAGAGGGGCACCAGGGGCCACCGGGCCTCCCCTCGAGGCAGGGGGCGCGCCCCCCACCCTCGAGGGTGGCCCCCTGTCCTCTGGCTTGGCCCCAAAGTTTATCTCGCATGATTTCCTCCAAAAATATCTCCTGCGAAGGTTTCATTCCGTTTGGACTCCGTTTGATATTCCTTTTCTGCAAAACCCTGAAATAGGCAAAAAAACAGCAATCTGGACTCGGCCTTTGGGTTAGTAGGTCAGTCCCAAAAATGATATAAAAGTGAATGATAAAGCCCATTAAACATCTAAGACTTCATAAATAATAGCATGGAACAATCAAAAATTATAGATACGTTGGAGACGTATCAAGCATCCCCAAGCTTAATTCCTGCTCGTCCTCGAGTAGGTAAATGATAAAGAAAGAATTTTTGATGTGGAATGCTAACCAATATAGTTTTTCAATGTAATTCTCTTAATTGTGGCATGAATGTTCAGATCTGAAAGATTCAAGATAAAAGTCTACATTGACATAAGAAATAACGATACTTCAAGCAATACTAACAAAGCAATCACGTCTTCTCAAAATACCATGGCTAAAGAAAGTTATCCCTACAAAATCATATAGTGTTGGCTATGCTCCCTTGCTATCACACAAAATATTCATATCATGCACAACCCCGATTTCAGCCAAGCATTTGTTTTCATGCTCTATCTTTTCAAAACTTTCACACAATACATGAGCGTGAGCCATGGACATAGCACTATGGGTGGAATAGAGGTGGTTGTGGGGAAGACAAAAAGAGGGAGATAGTCTCACATCGACTAGGCATATCAACGGGCTATGGAGATGCCCATCAATAGATATCAATGTGAGTGAGTAGGGATTGCCGTGCAACGGATGCACTAGAGCTAAATATGAATGAAAGCTCAACAAAAGAAACTAGTTGGTGTGCATCCAACTTGCTTGCTCAGGAAGACCTAGGGCATTTGAGGAAGCCCATTGTTGGAATATACAAGCCAAGTTCTATAACGAGAATTCCCACTAGTATATGAAAGTGACTAAGCATGAGACTCTCTACAATGAAGAACATGGTGCTACTTTGAAGCACAAGTGTGGAAAAAGATAGTAGCAATTGTCCCTTTTTTCCTTTCTTTTTTTTCCTTTTTTTTGGCCTTTCTTTTTTTCTTTGGCCTTTCTTCTTTTTTTTCTTTCTTTTTTTTTTTTTGCGGAGGGGCTTTATAGATTCAGCCTTTCCTCCCATGGGACAATGCTCTATAAATTATGATCATCACACTTTCATTACAACACAAGATTACAACTCAATACTACAACAACAAAGTATGACTCTATATGAATGCCTCTGGCGGTGTACCGGTATGTGCAATGAAACAAGAGTGACATGTATGAAAAATTAGGCATGGTGGCCTTGCCACAAATACGATGTCAACTACATGATCATGCAATGGAAATATGACAATATGATGCATGTCATATAAACGGAACGGTGGAAAGTTGCATGGCAATATATCTCGGAATGGCTATGGAAATGCCATGATAGGTAGGTATGGTGGCTGTTTTGAGGAACAATATGGTGGCTATTTTGAGGAAGGATATATAGTGGGTTTATGGCACCGACGAAAGTTGCGCGGTACAAGAGAGGCTAGCAATGGTGGAAGGGTGAGAGTGTGTATAATCCATGGACTCAACATTAGTCATAAGAACTCATATACTTATTGCAAAAATCTACGAGTCATCAAAACAAAGCAATCAATGCATGCCCCTAGGGGGGAGATTGGTAGGAGTTAACCATCGCGCGCCCCCGACCTCCACACAAAGGTTGACACTCTACAAATACCTCATGCTTTAACTTAGTCACACAACAGTTCACCATACGTGCATGCTACGGGAATCACCAACCTTAACACAAATATTTCTCAATTTCATAATTACTCCACTAGCATGACTCTAATATCACTATCCTCATGTCTCAAAACAATTATCAAGCATCCAACATCTCTTTCTACTCAATGCACTTGGTGTGAAATTTTTTACTACATTGACATTGGATGTTTATCATGTGAAGACTAGTTTATTTAGCCTAAACACTTTACCATGCTGTTTTAATAGACTCTCAAATATATCTAAGTGAAGCTTGAGAGTTCAACAATTTCTACAAAATATTACCACCACCGTGCTCTAAAAGATATAAGTGAAGCACTAGAGCAAAAACTATTCAACTCAAAAGATATAAGTGAAGCATATAGAGTGTTCTAACAATTTCTAGGGCATAATTAACTCTCTAAAATAGGTGTGTCCATCAAGGATGATTGTGGAAAACTAACAAGCAAAGACTCAAATTATACAAGACGCTCCAAGCAAAACTCATGACATGTTGCGAATAAAAATATAGCTCCAAGTATAGTTACCGATGGATGAAGACGAAAGAGGGGATGCCTTCCCGGGGCATCCCCAAGCTTAGGCTTTTGATTATCTTGAATTTACTTGGGGTGCCATGGGCATCCCCAAGCTTAGGTCTTTGCTACTCCTTGTTCCATAGTCCATCAAAGCAATACTCAAAACTTGAAAACTTCACAACACAAAACTTAGACAAAAATTCTCGTGAGCTCCGTTAGTAAGAGAAAGCAAACTTCCACTCAAAGGTACAGCAAGAAATTAATTCATTGTTTATATTGGTGTTAAACCTACTCTACTCCAAGTTCTCTATGGTTCATATCCTCCAATATTACTCATAGATGCATTGGAATAAGCAAACAACACACGAAAAACAGAATCTGTCAAAAACAGAACAATCTGTAGTAATCTGCTGGGTTCGCCTACTTCTGGAACTCCAAAAAATTCAAACTAAATTGGTAAATTTGAGCAATTTGTCTAACAATCAGTATCAGAAAGAATCAACTAAAAATCACGCTCCAGTAAAATCTGAAGACTACTTTAGTGAGTGCTAACGATTCTGTTTTTCACAGCAAGATCATATAAACTTCACACAAGTCTTACCAAAGATTCTACTTGGCACAAACACTAAACAAAACATGAAAACACATCTAATCAGAGGCTAGATGCAATAATTATTCCCTAACAGCAACAAAAACAAAAACAAAAAATTGGGTTGCCTCCCAACAAGCGCTATCGTTTTACGCCCCTAGCTAGGCACGATACTTCAATGATGCTCACATAAAGGACAATGATTGAAGCACAAGGAGAGCATCATAAGACATGTGACAAACACATCTAAGTTTAACATACTTCCTATGCATAGGCATCTTATAGGAAAACAAATTACCAAGACAAGCAAGATCTAGCATATGCAAGGAAGGAGAAAGAAACAATAGCAATCTCAACATAATGAGAGGTAATTTAGTAACATGAAAATTTCTACAACCATATTTTCCTCTCTCATAATAATTGCATGTAGGATCATGATCAAATTCAACAAAATTGCTATCACATAACATATTCTCAACACAATCCACATGCATGCAAAGTTGACACTCTTCCAAAATAGTGGGATTAACATTAACTAAAGTCATGACCTCTCCAAACCCACTTTTATCAAAAGTTTCATAAGATTGAACATTCTCCAAGTATGTGGGATCTAAAGTTGACACTCTTCCAAACCCACTTTCAATATTAATGCAAACATTATTATCAATCTTATATTCATCATGGGGATTAAATAAATTTTCAAGATCATAAGAAGAATCACCACAATCATGATCATTGTAACAAGTAGTAGACATAGCAAAACTAGCATCCCCAAGCTTAGGGTTTTGCATATTATTAGCACAATTGACATCAATAGAATTTATAGTAACATCATTGCAATCATGCTTTTTATTCAAGGAGCTATCGTGAATCAATTTATGTTTTTCTTTCAATATTTTGTCACAATTTTCAGATTCACAAATTTCAAGCAAAACCCCATAAAGATAGTCTAGTGCAGTCAACTCACTAGCAATAGGTTCAACATAATTGGATCTCTTAAATAGATTAGCAAGTGGATGAGGATCCTTACTTTAGCAAGCAAAGATGCAAGCTAATTGAGGGCACATAGCACCCAAGCAAACAAGAGGCAAGCGAACGATAAACACACGGCAGAAGAAGGGCAAATAAAACGGCAAAGGTGAAGTGGGGGAGAGGAAAACGAAAGGCAAATAAATGTAATGCGAAGGATAAGGGTTTGTGATAGGTACTTGGTATATGACTTTTGCGTAAGCCTCCCCGGCAACGGCGCCATAAATTCTTCTTCCTACCTCTTGAGCTTGCGTTGTATTCCCTCGAAGAGGAAAGGGAGATGCAGCATAGTAGCGTAAGTATTTCCCTTAGTTTTGGAGAACCAAGGTATCAATCCAGTAGGAGACCACGCGCCAGTCCCTCGCACCTGCACAAACAAATAAGAACTTCGCAGCCAACGCGATAAGTGGTAGTCAATCCCTTTACGGTCACTTACGATAGTGAGATCTGATAGAGATGATAGTTTATATTTTTGGTATTTTTGGTTTAATAAAACAGAAAATAAACAACAACAATAGATATTGACAGGAAAGTAATATGATAGAGATAGACCCGGGGGCCATAGTTTTCTCTAGTGGCTTCTCTCATGATAGCGATATTCTACGGCAGGTAAACAAATTACTGTCGAGCAATTGATAGACAAGCGAATAATTATGAGACTATCTAGGCATGATCATTGTATATAGGCATCACGTCCGAGACAAGTAGACCGACTCCTGCCTGCATCTACTACTATTACTCCACACATCGACCGCTATCCAGCATGCATCTAGTGTATTGAGTTCATACAAACAGAGTAACGCCTTAAGCAAGATGACATGATGTAAAGGGATAAACTCAAGAAATATGATGAAAAACCCATCTTTTTATCCTCGATGGCAACAATACAATATGTGCCTTGCTGCCCCTACTATCACTGGGAAAGGACACCGCAAGATTGAACCCAAAGCCAAGCACTTCTCCCATTGCAAGAACTATAGATCTAGTAGGCCAAACCAAACCAATAATTCGAAGAGACTCGCAAGGATATTATGAGCACACATAAAAAGCTCAGAGAAGAACCATATATTTTTCATAGATAATCTTGATCATAAACTCACAATTCATCAAATCTCGACAAACACACCGCAAAAAGGGATTACATCGAATAGATCTCCTCGAAGACCGAGGAGAACTTTGTATTGAGATCCGAAGAGAGAGAAGAAGCCATCTAGATACTAGCTATGGACCCGAAGGTCTGTGGTAAACTACTCACAACTCATGGTGAGGGCGATGATGATGATGATGATGAAGGCCTCTGTGATGGATCCCCCTCTCGGAACAGGCTCCAAGATGGGATCTCCACGGGAACAGCAGCTACGGCGGTGGAATTAGGGTTTTCTCTCTGCGTATGGAGTTTTTGGGGTACATAGGCATATAAGGAGGAAGAGGGGCACCAGGGGCCACCGGGCCTGCCCTCGAGGCAGGGGGGCGCGCCCTGGGAAGGGGGGCGCGCCCCCCACCCTCGAGGGTGGGCCCCTGTCCTCTTGCTTGGCCTCGAAGTTTATCTCGCGTGATTTCCTCCAAAAATATCTCCTGCGAAGGTTTCATTCCGTTTGGACTCCGTTTGATATTCGTTTTGTGCAAAACCCTGAAATAGGCAAAAACAGCAATCTGGACTGGGCCTTTGGGTTAGTAGGTTAGTCCCAAAAATGATATAAAAGTGCATGATAAAGCCCATTAAACATCTAATACTTCATAAATAATAGCATGGAACAATAAAAAATTATAGATACGTTGGAGACGTATCATCACCCGTCCGCGAGCCGGGAGCACCTCCTTCAAGAATGGGGGGAAGAGGATCCAAGAGTACGGAGGGGCTCCCGCCCACACGACAAACTCGCGGACATCGTCTTCAATGTGGGACGGCGACGGGAGGCGTGAAATCACTCGCCTCTCCGGGCGGCTCACCGCACCGCCCCTGTCACCGCCGCCCGCGCATCGCATGCGTGTCGCCGGGGCACCCAGGCGAGGTGGGAATCCCGGCGGCGCCCGCGTGCACCACATACGGGCGTCTACCAGCCTCAAGGGCACCCTTGGGGAGTCGCGGTGCCTCTTCTTCAGCGGGAGCTGCTCGGGCTCCACCATCGGAGCCTTCCCTTTCTGTGCAGCCGAGAACCTACGTATCGGCGCCATGCAAAAACCCTCGACGAAGAAAGAGGAGCTGGGGTTTGATCTGCAACAGTCAAGTGAATGGGGGTGGCGCTTCACCCCCTGTTTATAGGCTGAGAAGATCAATCGCCGGCCACTCGCGCACGGCCATGATGACCATGTCGTCCACACCAGGGAGACGTCAAGTCGCACGGTCACCAAGGTTGTCCGGGGAAGCAGAGACGCCACGTCCCATCCAACCGTCACGCGCCAGCCTGGCGCGCAGTCTTTTGGGGCCCGCGGCGCTTCGTCCTCGACTAAGGCTTTGCCCCGAAGCCAACTCCGTGCACGCCTTGGGCTCGGGGGCTACTGTCGGCCTCCTGCGAACCAGGGTACCCAGACTTGCCTGCCTGCAGCCCGCGACACGCTCCTACTACGGCCTGGTACGGCCCAGCTGATCGACTAGCTGCTCAAGACCCTCGCGTGGGGGCTAAGCCTCGCGAGGAGAACGACACCAAGACCCTCTCAGGAGCGGCCCCGGCTAGGCTGCTCTGGAGGGGCGGAGAACTCAAGGCCAAGCCTGCCTCAGGAGGAGGTAGTGGCGCACCGCGTCAGCGGGTGCTAGAGCGTGCCAGCGGCGCAGTTGCCGTTTTGGTGCAAAGGAGACAACGCAGGCGCAGGTCCCCGAGGGGCGAGACAAAGGTTTCCCCTTCGATGCAATAAGACCGAAGACCGCAAGGACGACAGGGAGGATGTCACCACCGAGCCCACCACCGCGTCATCGTCTGATCTCTTTGCAGGCGAAGACCGCTTTTGTCAGGATAGGAGCGTCCTTGTGTTCCCGCTCAAAATGGCCATTGTGGGATCCCTTCCCGCCTAAACATTTCGGGGGAAGAGGACCCTGGCCGCCTATACTAGGGTTTCCACTATGGAGGCATCTAGATCTGGATGGACCTCATCTCGAACACCCCACCTTCGCTTCAAGGCGCAAGAACACTTGCCTCCTGGCCCTCTTGAGCTCTCCTCCTGAGCTCAAGAACCACTGTACCTGTTCATACTCAAGCCATCCTGAGGCTAATCCACTCAAGCAGGACGTAGGGTTTTACACCGCAAGGTGGCCTGAACCTGGGTAAACTCGTGTGTGCTTTTACTTGTTGCTTGCTCGAATCTCACCACCAGGCGAGGCATGGCGCTAGGTAGACATGAGCGGGAGAGATCTTTCTTCACGCCCATGTGTTCGAACTTCTTTGGGTTTCCGGAGCCCGTAATCCGACATTGTACCTCTACCCAGCAGCCCGAAGCCGGAGCATCCGCCCAAGCCGAAGCCAGCCAAGACCAAACCCATGAGAAAGCTCCACCACCACCACCTCCCCCAAATATGGACATGGCTTAGCTTCTCCAAGTCTTCCAAGATGAACGCCAAGCCAACACCGCAGCCCTCCAGATGATTGCTCAAGCTGTCACCAACAACCGCCAGCCGGCGGGGAATGATAATGGACATTCCACGTTGGCGGAGTTCAAGAAGCATGCACCGCCAACCTTCATCGAGACTGATGAACCCCTGTATGCAGACGAATGGGTCCGCACCATTGAGGACTTTCTTGAACTAGTCGGCTGCACTAAAGACCGCGAGAAGGTGGCCTATATCACCCACTGTCTCGGGGGAACTGCTAGAGCTTGGTGGGATGGATTCAAGGTCATGCATGTTGGGCAAGACATCACTTGGAATGACTTCAAGGCAGAATTCCGCAAGGCCCATATCCCTTCCGGAATCATGGCTATGAAAAAGCGTGAGTTAGGAGCCCTGAAGCAAGGAAGTGGCACTGTCAAGGAGTACATGAAGAAGTTTAGTGTTCTGTCAAGGTATCCCCCTGAAGATGTCAGCACTGATCCTGCAAAAAGGAAGCGCTTCATGGAAGGCCTCGGTCAAACTCTGCAGTACTCGCTTGTCGTGTGTGACTGCCCAACCTTTCCTGACTGGTGAACAAAGCGCTCATGCTTGAAGATAAGCGGTGTGCTCTGGAAGACACTCGCAAGCGCAAGTTTATTAGCAAGGGAAGTTCCAGTAACCAGAATCCTCGCCCGTGGCAACCAGCCCCGGTCAAGCCAACCTATCAGCAGCCAAGAGCTCCTGCACCTCGCACCAACTATCAGCCTCTGCAATATGCCAACCCCACGCCAGCTTTCAACAACCCCAATAAGAGTGGCGGCAACAAGATCAACAACTCAAACCAAGTCACTTGCTTTGGATGTGGTCAATCAAGACATATCTCAAGGGCGTGCCCCAACAAGAAGCCCGATGCCCCGCGCCCCAATGCACAAAACCCAGGATAAGGCCACGGAATGCCACAAAGGGACCAAGCTCCTCGCAACCCGCCCAACAATGCAAGGGGCGTGTAAATCACATCACTGCAAAAGAAGCCCAGGAAGACCCAAACGTCGTGCTGGGTATGTTCCTTGTCAACTCAGCACCTGCAACTGTCTTGTTTGGTTCTGGAGCCACGCATTCATTTGTCACCCAAAAGTTTGCATTAAAAAGTGGCATGACCCCTACACCCCTGAATAACCCCATGGTGGTACAAACCCCCGGAGCAAAGATGAGAGCCAAGGTAGGTTGTAAGGGAGTCGGTATCATCATTAACGGGGTAGATTTCCTACCAGATCTTATCGTCCTAAGATCACAAGGCTTGGATGTGATCTTAGGCATGAATTGGCTCATCAAGCACCAAGGCTTGTTAGATTGTGCCAACCAGACTGTCACTGTGACCAATGACCAAGGAGTCGAAGTTAAATTTGCCTCCAACTCCTCTTCCGCTCAAGCCGCTCAAGTCAACTGTCTATCTGAAGTTGGATTGGAGCAAGTGCCAGTAGTATGCGAGTATCCAGATGTCTTTCCTGATGAGCTACCGGGAATGCCTCCTGACCGTGAGATTGAGTTTGTCATCGAGCTCATGCCCGGAGCAGGACCCATCTATAAGAAGCCTTATAGAATGGGGATGGAAGAATTAGCAGAGTTGAAGAAGCAACTGGAAGAGCAGTTGAGAAAGGGATTTATCCGCCCTAGTGCCTCCCCTTGGGGATCACCTGTTCTGTTTGTGGCAAAGAGGGACGGTACCATCAGCTTATGCATTGACTATCGTTCCCTCAATGAAGTTACAATCAAGAACAAGTATCCACTTCCCAAGATTGAAGATCTGTTTGATCGACTCAATGGAGCCAAGGTGTTCTCCAAGATCGACCTCAGATCTGGGTACTACCAGCTGAAGATTAGACCCCAAGATATTCCGAAGACAACATTTGTAACCAAATATGGCATGTATGAGTGCACGGTCATGTCCTTTGGATTGACCAATGCCCTAGCCTACTTCATGTATCTCATGAATAAGGTCTTCATGGAATATTTGGACAAGTTCGTTGTTGTCTTCATTGATGACATTCTTGTCTTCTTGAAGACGAAACTAGAGCACGAGCAATACTGGAGAATGGTCCTAGACAAGCTTCGAGAGCACCAACTATACCCCAAATTCAATAAGTGTGAGTTTTGGCTACATAAAGTTGGATTCTTGGGTCATGTCTTGACCGAGGAAGGATTGTCGGTGGATCCCGCGAAGATTGAGGCTGTGACGCAATGGCAATCCCCGACTACCGTCAAGGGAGTTAGAAGCTTCCTCGGACTTGCGGGCTATTATCACAAATTCGTGGCAGGATTCTCCAACATTGGCCGGCCAATGACTCAGCTCTTGAAGAAGGACAATAAGTTCGAATGGACACCGAAGTGCGAAGAAATCTTCCAAGAACTGAAGAAGATATTGACCACTGCCCCAGTTCTGGCAACACCGGACATTCACATGGAGTTTGTGATATATTGTGATGCCTCTCGAACCAGATTGGGAAGCGTTTTGATGCAAGAAGGCCGAGTCATAGCTTACCTTTCAAGGCAGCTACAGCCTCATGAAGAGAACCATGCTACTCATGATCTTGAGTTAGGAGGAGTGGTTCATGCTTTGAAGACATGGCGACATTACCTCCTAGGGAAGCAGTGTGAGATATACATAGACCACAAAAGTTTGAAGTATATTTTCACTCAAAAGGAATTGAACATGAGGCAGAGAAGATGGTTGGAACTGATCAAGGACTATGACCTCGGTGCTCAATATCACCCCGGGAAGGCTAATGTGGTAGCACACACCTTAAGCAGAAAGGCTTGCTCCCTGAATGACATGGTTAAAGGAAGGCAGCCAACCCTGTTTTAAGAACTGGAACAATTTGGCTTGGAACTGATTACCTGTGATATCTGGCCAACCTGAAAGTCAAGCCGACCCTCATGGACGAAGTCAAGGAAGCACAAAAAGGACACATAAGCATCGAAGGCATCAAGAAGAAGATGAAGCAAGGAAAGGCCCCAGGATTCTCCAAAGACGAGCACAGAATTTTTTGGTACAAAGGTCGTATTTGCGTACCAAGCAGGAAGGAATTGAAGGATCTGATCTTGCAATGGAAAAGGTGTATGTGTGTGGGATGAGCTCAAACAGCAGAAATTTGACCTACATGTGTTGTTGTTTGTCACCATCAATGATTGGTCTGCTCTCAGTAACCTTTCAGGATAGACAAACAAGGGATACAACGCATGCATGCACTGTTTAGATGATACCCAAAGTATATATTTGGACAAATGCCGGAAGATTGTGTACCTGGGACATTGTTGATCTCTTCCGACCAACCACCAATGTCGAAAGAACGGCAAGCATATCAAAGGTGAGGTGGATCACTGGAAGAAGCCCGCCCTCTGTACTGGTGATCACATACTTGATATGGTCAAGGATTTACAAGTGCTCTATGGAAAGGGTCCAGGCAGACAATCTGTTCCGAATGACGCTGAGGGACGCGCACCCATGTGGAAGAATAAATCTACACAACTACGGAATAGTAAAAAGAATTTTCTAAAGTATTTTTGTTACAAACTTTAATAGCAAAGTAAAAGGCTTTTATAAAACTCTAATAGCAAAAGGAATCAACTAAAAAGAAACTGTAAAAAAAAACTTATGCAACTAAAATTATATAGAATTTACCAACTAAAATTATATAAATTTTATGCAACTAAAATAATATAACTAAAAATAACATATGCAAAAATAACATTAAATTTTAAAAACATAATATATGCAAAAAAATAAAAAAAAGGCCCACCTACTAGGCACCGCGGCCTGCATACGACTAGAAACCCTACAAATGGGCCAGGATACAGGCCCGCAGTGCAAGCAGGCCCAACAGGGCATCAGATAGGCATGTACTGCCTGCAATAGAGAGGAGCTCAAAATGGTGATGGCAACTACGCTTATCAACCACTCGCGGTCCCTCTAAACTAGTGAGGTGGGACTAAACTTTTGGCTGCGGCAGCGCGGCCCTTTGGTCCAGGTTGGTGGCTCAAACCGGGACTAAAGGCCCCCCTTTCGTCCCGGTTCAAGCCACCAACCGGGACCAAATAGTTGAGCTTCCCACCCTTTGGGCTGGCAAAAAACACCTTTGGTCCCGGTTGGTGGCTCGAACTGGGACGAAAGGGGGGCCTTTAGTCCTGGTTGGAGCCACCAGCCGGTACCAAAGGGTTGAGCTATATATGCAGCACTCGTGAAAATTTTCCATTCAGTTCTTCGATCCTGCTCTCCCTCGATGGCGCCAACGAACACCTCGACGCCGCCAAGCTGCCGGACCTCGACTCCGATGCCCTCGCCGCGCCCTAACTCTCTGCCCCGACACCAACGCTCCTTGCACCCTTGCACTGCCCTGACGCCTCCGCGCCCCGTCCCTGCCCTGACGCCTCCGCGCCCCGTCCCTGCCCTGACGCCGTCGCGCCCCTGCCCTGCCCTCAACGCCGCCACTCCACAGCCCGCCGGCCAGGTCGGTACTCCCTCCTCCCTCCCACTCCACTCCTCTCCCCCGTCCTTCCTCGGTGTATGTGATGATGGTCAAGTTGGTTCAGAGAGTTGCAAAGTTTCAGAGAATTGCATGGTTTCATCCATGTCCACAAGGTGTCTGATGAAATGCTAGGGCTATCTAGGAAACTTTGTTTTATGTGAAACTTGGTAGGATGATGTCTCGTTGGATGCTAGTGATGATGGTCAAGTTGGTTTGATAAAAGTAAAAAGTTGTTAGTGTAAGTTTTATTAGAATTTAGTTCTACACAAAAACTATAGGGAATTTTTTTGTGGACTTGCTACATGAAATTGGGGCTGCCCTTCTGGACTTAAGGGTTTAGTTGGAAGGAGCATAAGATGTAAAAAATTCAGAATTTTTTTAGCAAGAAAAAATAGGGTTGTAGTTGAATGCTAAAATTGGACAAAAATTGAAAAGTGGAAGTTGTGCTCAAAATTTTCAAATGACCAAAGTGGGTTTTTGCATAAAAATGATCTATAGGCATGAGAGGACTTCTAAAAAATTTTGTGGCATTTGAAAAGAATTATTTGAAATAGTTCTAGTGCAACAGGGTCATTCTAGAGTTTCAAAATACTAATAAAAGATTTTTTTAGGCCAAATCATTATGAAAATAATTACTACAGATGTTTTTGTTCATAACAATTTTTGTCCATGTATTACTAATGATGATTTTTTGCCCATCCCTACATATTATTAAAATTATGAAAATAATTTGATTTATTACTAATGATGATTTTTTTCATAGATTTTTTTGTTCATAGCATTTTTTGTCCATGTATGTATGTATGGATGCATGGATGGATATGGATGTATACAGAAAATGTTCATAAATGATGTTATTTGTTCATAGATTTTTTTTGTTCATAGATTTTTTTTGTTCATAGCATTTTTTCCCATGTATGTATGTATGGATGGATGTATATAGAAAATGTTGAACTTTACTAAATGGGCATGATGATAATGAAATTTACTTTAATTATGGAGAGAGGGAGTAACAACTCATATATATATATGTATGTATGGATGGATGGATGTATATTCAAAATTTACTTCTGGTCCGCTCGCCCGACCAACTCTCGAGGCCACCCAAACCCTAGAAGAAATAGAGTTGTCGATCTCCTACCCCCTCCTGCCCCTACCCGTTTTGTTATGTATAATACTATTGACGTATAATTCATTGATCTTACCTCGATCAGTGAACTAAAGGCACTTTATTTATTCGGTAGGCGGCATAGCTAGGTTAATGGGGTAGAAGCTCCTCGAGCGCGCCGCGCCGAAGAGACGATCTGCCGGGGCGAGGACGATGGTAACAACGACGTGGACGGCCGTCTCGGCGGCCAACGGTCCTCCCGGCGATGGCGATGCACAGTCGTGGCCTTTGCCCCATCGGTGGTGACGGCGATGGCGCGCCCGCGGGTCGTTCCACGCACGGAGGTGGCCGCCGGCCGGGAAGGCGCATGATGCGGGGCGTGATCGGCGCACCCCTCTCGCTGGCGCTCAGGGTCGCCGTGTCCAGTTGAGGAGGCGGGGACGACGCGAGGAGGAGCAGCAACGACGGGAGAGGACGAGGGAGGCGACAACTACAATAGAGGAGGGATGGGGGCTAGGGTTCTGACCCAGTTGACGCCCTCCTCGCCTCGTCGAACCACAGCCAACCAGAGGCCACCACGCAAAGACCCAAAACATGAAAAGACGGAAATGCCCTCGGCGGGGCATGCGAATAATGGTGGTGGCAATAGATATTTACGCGACAGGTGAAACTATTCATTGTTGCAGTAGATCATCTCCATCCGACGGACGAGGTCTTTCAAGAGCGACATCCAATGGTCCAAAACACATCAAAATTTAAACCTGACGGCCGGAATGCATTGATCACTGAGAGCACCAGGATTCTCCCAAGGTGCTTATTTCTGGATATAATTTCTTTTGGTGATATGTTGGGCTGGCCTCTCCATGAACACCAAACCAATCGCTAGGGAGGGAGAGAGGGGGAGGGGAAGATGGACCTGGAGCTCTAGCAGGCGTGGTAGAAGAGCCTGGTGAGCTCGCCGCTACCACTGCTCTCACATCAAGCTCGCAGCCGCGTCCACATCAGCCCGACAGACGCGGGAAGTAGAAGGGTCAATGCGGGGCGGATGGGCGACGGATCCGCGACGCACCTCATGGGCGAGCCACGCTGGTAGCGCTGCGGCCACTTGGCGCGGGCCTCGTCGGCAGGGATGACTTGCTGAGGAACTCGTGCTCCTTGTCGCCGGTGGCCACGTCATGGTCTTCTTGGTTGGCTGCGCCATGCGCCTCTTGGTCGCTGCCGCCGTGTGCCCCTCCTTTTGCTCCTCCCCGGAGGCAGCCATCTTCTCGTCCTCCCCGAGGGCCAGCCCCTCCTCGTCGGCGAGAGGGGTGGAGAAGAAAATGATCTGACGATGACGGGGCAGGGAGGCGGTCTAGGGTTTGAAAGGAGAGAGAGAGGTGAGGCGAGAGGAAGAGGAGAGGACGGCGTGAGGCCGTGGATGGGTGCCCGGGCGAGCGGCCGGCGGCGGGGCAAGGAGGCGGGCGCGGGTTAGGGTTTGGATGGAGGGAGAGGCGGGGCGGGAGGAAGAGGAGACGGAGTGGCACGATCAGGAGAGGAGCAACGGTTAGGTCTTCTCCACAGGAGCCACCACATTTTATACCTCTGTGTGTGAAATGGTGAAAATGCCCTCAGCGGGCAGTCTAATTACACGCAGTGGCACGGACGTTTCAACACTATTCATTGTGACAGTGTGACCGTTTGATCCGACGGACGAGGGCATCCGGGAGAGAGATCCGACGGATGAAATCTAATCAAGAAAAAGATCTGACGGCCAGGAACGCCTGATCTTTGTGAGTGTTGGGTTCCTCCCATCATTCTTGTTTTTGGATAAGACGTTTTACATCACCGGAATGCAATATACCCAAAGCCGAGGGACCTCTCCGCCAGCCGTAGAACATTAGGGAAGTCGAGCCTCCGTCTCCGCCCCTAAAACTCAAGGGGCGCAAAAAATGGAAACGAGCCCCCCAACGGACGGCAGCAGCCAGTAGCGAAAACCAGTAGAGCGGCCGGGGCCGCGCCCACCTTCGCTCCACCCCATCCCATTTCCCCTCCTATTCCAACCGCCTTCCTTCCATCTCAGCTTTCCCTCGGCTCAAAAATATGGCGGACTCGCAGGTGAATTTCCGTTCCCGGAACCGAAACATCCCGCCGCCGGCGCCATCGCAGTCTGCTTCGCGCTGACGGGGTGGTTTTTGTGTGCGCAGGTGGAGGGGCTGCAGAAGGCGTACGCGGCAATCATGCTGAACATGGCCAAGGAGTCGGCGGCGCGGGTGCTGGCGGCGGAGCGGAGCGTGGCGGTGCTGACCGGAGGGATTGCGGCGGTCAAGGAGGATGGCGTCGCGGCTCTCGTTCGGCTCCAGAACATCATGAAGGACAGGGTACGACTGCCCCCCCGTTCGAATCGCTTGCTTTGATTTACTTTAGTTGGATGGATGATTGGGTCGGTGGTTGCGTTCGAGTTGAGTTGTTTTTGCCGATGTGTGAGCGTACGGGAAGCTTGGATTTCGGTTGTTTGAGAGTCTGCGCATTTTAGGGCAGGTTTTGGGAATCATCTGCTTAGGTTGTCCTTCAGAATTCTTCTGGTTTCTGTTCGCGAGATGTTGACGGTGCGAATCCCAAACCAAGTTTCTCCGATGTGCCTGCTGTTTGGAGGTTGATTGAGAGGGTAGTTCTCGCCTTGTTAACTGATTAGGGAAGCTGGAGCCTGGCGCGATTTCGTGCTGATATTTCATCCACACTTGATGGAATTTAGACATTTGAAAGGGGATTTTCTCTATCTGAATGGATTACCACGGGCTTCCAGACAATCGGCAGATTGCTCGAGTAGGACACTAGCACTAAGAAACCTTGTGCTTTAGTTTCTCCAAATCCGTTTGAAAAATATGCGGTGAGTTCTGTCATTGCTCGCTCATCCTTCAGTCCTTCTGCAGTTAGCTTTAGAATTTTTTGCTCTTACTGAATATGGTCGCTGAGAAGCAGTCAAGGTGTTGGTTTAACTGATTAGCATATACACAATGACCAAGTCTCAGGGAAAAAAATTATATGAGACCAGGACTCATATAATGCACGTGAGACCCACTCCGATGGATGACACGTGGCATTCACAAATCACAAAGCATCTAATCTCTCCCCCCCCCTGATTTCAGGTGGGGGTGTGGGAGGTGCTTTGTGATTTGTAAATGCCACGTGTCATCCATCAGAGTGGGTCTCGCCTGCTAATCTATGAGACCTGGTCTCATAGAATTTTTTTCCAAGTCTCAGGGGTATACTGCTCATACTGTTGATGTTGCTGAAGGTCCAGTTATGTGCTTATATATAATTATAAGACTTCCCGCTTTCTGATGGAGGTCTACTAGAAGGACCTTTATATTGAAATTACGAAGTAGGTTCGTTCATATTGCACCGCTATTCTGTGTCTTGACTGGTGAACTGTATTTTGTCTTGAGCATACACTTTCCGTGGTTGTATTATTTTAGTTGTTGTATAATTTATCCATAATGTAGCATCTAGCCTGCAATGGCGATTTTGTGTGCAACCAAGATTTTATACATAATGAAAAGACTGCTGCTCCACTGCTCCCTTTGGTACACCCGGCCTGGGATGGCCCTTCCTTTGCCAAGTTTCTCCTGGCACTGGGTCTACACCGGTAACAGTGCATCACTGGTGCCATTCTGACCTTCTGATTGTGAAAACTCATAGTAACAGTATAATTACTATCATGCTATGTAAAACCCAAATAAAATTTGATTGTTATAATCCAGATAAGAATGGGAAAATTCTCCACTCACTAAAGTTTGATGTGATAAGCTAATTATCCTGTTGCGACATATTTTTGTTACGATGGTTTTGGAAATCCAAAAAGATCATACTTTACTGTTGTTACAATTTTTTGTGAACCGAGGCAAATTTGGCAATTTGTAAACTCATAAATGTTTTGTTCGGATGGCATATTGGTGATATGCCATATAGACTACATTATTACCGATCTGCTTTAGCAGTCCTTGTACTTGTTCATGTAGTAATTTTGTGATCTGTTCAGATTATTGTGGTGAAATCGTGTAACGGATGAATAACTTAATTTCTTATGGCAATTTACTTAAACTTTTTGAAAAGTTGAAGTATTTTACAGGTGGTGGCACTTCAATGTTGGCGAATATAGTTCCCTAAATCCTATCCTATTTTCTTCCAAGTGATCTTGTAGATTGAATTTCATTTTTATGATCATTGCCTGGTAGCATAGAACCTTTGAAAAGGCGCCATCTTGTTCTAGGCAAATGCAATCATGGTTGTAAAAGGCATTCTTGAATTTAGGCTTGCAACTTGAAGGCCACGACAACTAATCCTGATCTTCTACCCAAACCATGGATAACTCTGAGTCGCTGCTCAGAAGCAATGAGCGCACAAGTATCTACTCATTGTCATGTTTAAGAATAGAAGACAAACGTGGTTCATACTATTTCCACAATCCCAAATCAACCTAGCTTATGTCTCCCTACTCTTATTTTCCTAGTACTAGTTGGTGATTTTAGTCTGTCTACCATCTCCGCCGTCTTGTTTTTTATAATGTTTATAATTTTTGTATTTTATTATGCTATTTGTTTGTTACCTTTTCTTCTCTCTTCTCAAGTTCTAGTTAATTGTTTTGACTATTGTCGTTGAGTGAAGATTGATATGCCACATGCTTGCACTTTTTCATTACTCCGGGAGGAATATATGGACATTCACTCATTCAGCTAGTAATCGTAAACAAAAATGAATGCTTTCCCTCTTTAATAAATTTTCATTTCATAGAAACCCAGAGCTCTTGCCTAGGGTATATATATAACACATGTCGATTGGCCAAACCAAGCCTGGCAGAGTTACAATTTACAAGTATCTAGGATTGATGACTGATTGTGATCTTCACCTATGAATCCTTATTGACAGTTGCATGGGCTTGCTGATGATTGCAGTGTCCATTGATGTATGCCTGCGTGGTATTTCTGTCGAATCACTATGTGGCAATGCCAATCACGTGGGAGGATGTTATATTCACATGTTAAGGCCATCGTGCTTGTTCTACTATCTATTGCCAGGATGATATCATGAAATTCTCCACTGATCTTCTCCAGTCATTGATGGGATTCTATAAATAATATCATTGAGTTATTCGAGTTATGTTGCAGTTATCTTCCATTCATATTGTATGTCAATAATTACTCTTCCATCAGCGTAGTGAGTAAATTGGTCAGACAGATGGAGAATACTATCTTGCATGTGTTGCACTGCCTAGCTTCAGCTAATCGAACGAATCTCCTATATTTTCTAGTGTTCCCTATAAAAATAACACAAGGAAGGTGAGCCAGCTCCCCAACATCCACGGTTGGTCCGACCAGTTACACAAGGGCTGCATGCATGCCACATTATATAGAATCAAGTCTTACTGATACTGACAAGTTGAATAGAATGATTTGCACCAGTCAATTGGATTGATATGCCATCAGCTGTTGATGCTGATTTTTGTTTAAAGAATGTTTGCAACTGCAGCAATACTTGTCCAGTTAATTTAGCTTCCGTTTGCTCGAATATGATTACATTTTTTGACTAACTGTAGCCTTTTTAATTGTCTCACTTTTAAGTTATGCATGCTTGAAACTTTTTTACATGTTCGCAGATGAAGCAGGTGGAATTGCAATCTTTGGCACATGTTAGGAAGATCAGTGAACTTCAGGAGCAATTACATGATGCTCGGACTACTGTGGCATCCCTTCAAGTTGAGCTGCAGAGAGCAAATACCGAATTGGAGGAGACACGGAAAACTTTAGCAGAGGAAAGAATGAATATCCTTCCAACCTGTGATAAGATTGGTTCAAATAAAAGCAAGATCTCTCATTCTAAGGTGCATCTCCAAAATAGAAGTTTGTCATCAAAGAACGAAAATACCATTCGCCGCGTTTCCTGTGACGCCAAGGAAAACGGAGCTGTTGAAAACATGGAGAACCTGTATCATCGTGGTTCTGATATGCCATCATTTATTATAGCCAGAAATAAGAAACGTGAGTTGTATCGTAATGGGTGTACACAGCGCATTCGCGCTCTTAAACAGCGGGGTCCTGCTGCAGACACCTCTAAACAAAACAGCAAGGAGGCTAGCGCGCCGAATAACCGTTCAAAGACTGGAAAGAGCGATAGTGCTAGGAGTACTAGACATGCGAGATCCACCATTGAACAGATACTTCAAACAAAGTTTCTGGTGAACTGCAAGCGCAAGAGAGGTCAACGAAGCAGGCCTGGTTATAAGCATGGTAGTTCTGGTGTGCATGTTGAAACAGAAGATAAATCATCTGGCACCTCTGATGAAAACGGGTGTTTGCTGCTTCTTCAGGCACTCGAACAGGATCTTTCACCTCCAAATTTGTTTTCCGGACATAGTGATGAGGGGTTAACCGATCTGAAGGATGATTTGTTGATGGGTGGGAAGGTTGCTGACTTCAATTCTTGCATGGCCACCCCTGGACCAACAGATGCACATGCAATGAGCAACATGCGAGCGACAAGGAGAAAAAGATCTAAGATGGTTAGGGTTTTTGAAGCTGGTTGTTCTGAGTCAAAAAGTGTTCCAGGTAACAATCTGCTAAGATCAAACAATGAGGATACCATTTTTGAGAGTGGGCAGAGCTCTGAAAGGATAGATGATCACTCTGATACACCTACCATAAACAATGCTTCGGTTTTAAGTGATGCGACTAAAAATCTGATTTATTTTAGTGGTGCCAATAATGATCAATTTCAGTCTGGGGACAGCTCCCCACTAGTATTCCAGTTAACCAAAAGTCAAGTTGATGGTGAAGGTACCTATTATAAACCTTGTGTGTTTACATTAAATACCTCTTTTTATACCCACAAAAAAAACCCTCTTTTTATGTAGATTGAACTCTAACTAGCCTAAAATTATGCAGGTGAATTACAAGCGAAGCACCCAGACTGCAGAACACCAGAGACTAATTCAGCAAAAAAGAAAGAAGTTAAAGTGGATGAAAGTTGCAATTTAACTTCAGACAGAGCTGATCATTTAATCATCAGCTCCTTGGAGAAAGAACAAAACGCGAAAGCATCATCCGGTGTTTCCATGCAACCTGAGGGCGTGAGATGTATCAAGTACACATTCAATCGCAGGAAACGGAAGAATGTGTCTTTGAACAGCAGCAGTCTGGTTAGTCTAGCTGACAAACAAGAGTCTCAGGCAAAGCCTGAGACACAAAATCACTTGGTAGAATCACCTAAAGGCGACAACCAACTAGCCCATGTTGCCCAACAGGTCTGTTATTTTATTTTCTGTGTGCTGCACGTCCGCTTACAATTTTACATTATATGTATCCAAGTGTTTGACAAATTAATCTTGTTTTGCAGCTCATTTTGTTGTCAGAGCTGAAGTGGTAAGAATTTTGCAATGCATAAACCTGAAAGGCCGGATGGGTTCAGTGTAATGATGGTTAAGAGATATGCTTCAATAAGTGATGCAATAAGTAGATTCTTACCACTTCAGCAAGCAGAAGAAGCAGCAGCAGCAGCAGAGCGATCAAGAAATCTAGTAGATCGTAGTTTAGCATGCAACAAAGAGTGACTTAGCATATACCTCAGCCAGTTGTTATTTTAGAAGAATGTACAAATTAGGTAATGAATTTGGAACTGTTATTTAGTAGATGTTGAATTGAAACTATTGGTTTATAAGCAGGTGATAATTTTTGAATTATTATGTGGGGCAATCGGAAACTCAATCGGGAAAGGATAGAGTCTGGAGCAAAGAAGCGGTTGTACGAAGTTGAAAGCAGCCTCTATTCCCGAGCCTTGTTACTGGGCGCGTTGGTGGTGTTGGGATTCATAAAAAAAAAAATTGGTTTGGCGCGTGCGGAATGACAATGAAGTTTTTTTTAATAAGGCGGTGTTTTGGTGGACCCCTCGTGATAGTGTGACTATGTGTACTTGTTAATCAATCCACACGGGACACGGGTGACCAAGTTTCTTATGTTGGCAGTTGTGTATCATGTTTCAACAAGAGGACTCTATCGATTCACATCATGTAGTAAAGGTGTGTCCGATGAAGAAGGCGAGAGTCCCCATCACTTAGGGCTACCCCATCGGCCTATCCATTTCATTTGGTTGTGTCCTTGAGTCAGCGGGTGTAAAAACCACGGCCTAACGTGTAGGTGCAAACACATTTTATGTCCGTAATTGAGTCGGATTTGCATGCACACCAACATATTACGGATGCATCGCGTGTCCGCTTGATGTTTGGCTTGGGCTTGCACGACAGCCACCCAACTACCACCCACCAGTCCTATTTAATTAGACGTGTATTGGCGGGCATGGGCGGATTTGGGCCCCAGGCAGCCCAGGCCACTGTCTGGGGCGTGGGCCTTTTCCTCAGCCTATATTTTGAAAAAAAAAACATTTGGCCTGGGGCGCAGCCCACTTCTAAGCCCAGGCAGCCCAGGGAAACTGGGCCAGCCGCCCAGGCGAACCGCCCCGCGCCGCACGGCCTGCCCCCTGCATGGTGGATCCTATATGACGCTCGTGGGCGGCACGGGCGGCAAAACATCATCCTTTCGTTGAAGGCGCTCCCAGTTGGGCCGGCCCACATATGCACCATCGTTTTTATGTTTCGTTTTTTCCTTTTCCTTTCATTTTATATTTTCAAATATTTTTTCTAAAAGTTCAAATACTGTATGGAATACCAAAAAATGTTATCATTTTCCAATTTTGTTCACAATTTTTGTGTATTATATAAATGTTCGATGTGTATTGCAAAAATGTGCATAGTATATTTAAGAAAATGTACATAGTATTTTAATAAAATGTTCAACATATCATAAGAAAATGTTAATTACATATTAAAAAACTGTTCAGCGTATATCACAAGCATGTTCAATGTTTGTTTAAAAATTGTTCATGGTATATCACAAAAATAAGTAATGAGTATTTACAAATTGTTCAGAATATATTACAAAAATGTTCAATGTATATTAATTATTCAGCTTATATGGAAATTGTTCACATTTTCAATTTTTGTTCACCTGTTTAAAATTTGTTCACGTTTTTCAATTTTTGTTCACGTTTTAAAGGTTTTGTTCAAATACTGAAATCGTTCACATTTTCAAATATTATTCGCATTTTTTCCAAGAAATGTTGAGTAATAAAAATTAAAAACAGATTTACCAATGTGGCTGGGTACTTAAAAGATTGCACTTCGTTTTAGTATGCAGCAGTTGCCAGGTCGAGTGGCTAACAGTCATCGTTTCGTAGCGTAAGGTAGGGTCAGGGAGTTTGAGTCCTCTTTTTATTTGTTTTGCCTGGTCTTAGAGGCAAGTTTTCATATTTTGCATCTATTATTAACTAGTTTTACCTACTATATTATGCTCTGATTTGCATTTTAAAATTGATGATCGAAGGTTTAGCTTCTTATGCTATTGAAGATGTAGTCATGGGAGTCTCAGATCAACCAATCCTTTGATTTGGTATCAATCTTTTGTATCATCTATCTATGTACATATTGTTTTTTATTTGTCTTGCTTTATTAGTTGACCCATCATGGAGCAAATGCAACCATTGAATATTATGTTTTGTTTCTTATTAGTTATGCAACATAGATTAACTTTTTTATGCCTTAAAACTGGAATTTTTTCTGCGTAATTTTTAGCCCTTAGTTTCTCGCCTGGGGCGTTGGCCAATCCTGGGTCCGCCACTGTTGGCGGGTCCGCACGTTAGACACTCAAGCTTCTTCCCGCGCGTCCTTTTTAATGCCATGCGTGTGATGGGGATCGCCCTGCTAACTTCCTCACTCCGACCAATCCTCTTCTTCTCCTTGCCCCCTAGCCACTTGACATCCAACCCTAACCACCGCGCACCGCCCGCCAGCGCAACAATGTCGTGGAAATGGATCCCCCGGAAGGCCGGGAAGCACCACCACGATGTCGGATCCTCCTCAGGGCAGAGCCATCGCCGCTCGGCAAACTTCACCTTGACACCGCCTGCGGCCCCGCGGCAACGTGTGTATGTCGGCGTCGCGCAGTGCAATCGGTGCTAGCAGGAGGCCACCACAGTGCCATGGCCTGACATCAACCTGCCGATCGGCTGGCACCTAAACCTAGAGAGGATCCCAGTGCATGTCGTTCCGGCCTCCGGCCATGCGGACAAGGATGAGATACACCATTGCCGAGCTCAACTCCTCGAGGACCTCTGTTGTGACCAAGCGTTCGTCGTCAAC
This sequence comes from Secale cereale, assembly GCA_902687465.1. Taxonomy (NCBI): domain Eukaryota; kingdom Viridiplantae; phylum Streptophyta; class Magnoliopsida; order Poales; family Poaceae; genus Secale; species Secale cereale. The sequence goes on along the minus strand of LR738714.1, from coordinate 242,676,040 downwards.
TCACCGTTCCGGGACACATGGTTCTGCGACGAGCACTTGGACACTTGGTTCCTACTTCGCCACTCAAGCGCGTGCTCCCAGTATCCCACCACCAGCTGACGGTCCGACGAGGCCTACAAAAGGCCCTCGAGAAGTTTGCCGAATGGGAGGGCATGATAGAGCAATTGGCCTTATCGGCCACAGGCGATCGTCGTGGCGGAGCAACAACAATCGGAGGAGTCGGAGCAAGCACTCAGGCCATTGGTGGGGCAATCGTGATTGTGGATGGCAATGGTGCCCTGCTTGCTGGAGTGGGTGATGGGCCTGGCAGGGTGGGTGGGCGTGAACATGTGGTCACCGGACCAGCAGCAGCAAGCGGGGCACGCTGCACCATCGCACATGCCAGTGCCATAGTGGCGGTAGCCTCGTGGACATTTCCAGGGATCCACCGGCCTTCGTCGACCTCACCAGCGAGGATGCCAATGACGACGATGACGACCACAACTAGATCTAGGTTTTATTTATGTTTTATTTAGTTTAGTTAATGTAAAAGTCCGGGCTTTTGGTTAGCAATGTGAAATATTTTGAATATAAAAATGTCATCAAAATCAGAAATGTGTCAACTAGTGACCCACAAGTATAGGGGATCTATCGTAGTCCTTTCGATAAGTAAGAGTGTCGAACCCAACGAGGAGCAGAAGGAAATGACAAGCGGTTTTCAGCAAGGTATTCTCTGCAAGCACTGAAATTATATGTAACAAATAGTTGTGTGATAAGATAATTTGTAACGGGTAACAAGTAACAAAAGTAACTAAGGTGCAGCAAGGTGGCCCAATCCTTTTTGTAGCAAAGTACAAGCCTGGACGAACTCTTATATAAAGCAAAGCGCTCTCGAGGACACATGGGGAATTGTTGTCAAGTTAGTTTTCATAATGCTCATATGATTCGCATTCGTTACTTTGATAATTTGATACGTGGGTGGACCGGTGCTTGGGTGCTGCCCTTCCTTGGACAAGCCTCCCGCTTACGATTAACCCCTCTCGCAAGCATCTGCAACTATGAAAGAAGAATTAATATAAATCTAACCATAGCATGAAATATATGGATCCAAATCAGCACCTTACGAAGCAACGCATAAACTAGGGTTTAAGCTTCTGTCATTCTAGCAACCAATTATCTACTTATTACTTCCCAATGCCTTCCCCTAGGCCCAAACAACAGTGAAGTATCATGTAGTCGACATTCACATAACACCACTAGAGGAAAGACAACATACATCTCATCAAAATATCGAACGAATACCAAATTCACATGATTACTTATAACAAGACTTATCCCATGTCCTCATGAACAAACGTAAATACTCACAAAACATATTCATGTTCATAATCAGAGGGGTATTGAATAGCATTGAGGATCTGAACATATGATCTTCCACTAAATAAACCAACTAGCATCAACTATAAGGAGTAATCAACACTAATAGCGACCCACAAGTACCAATCTGAGGTTTTGAGACAAAGATCGGATACTAGAGATGAACTAGGGTTTGAGAGGAGATGGTGCTGGTGAAGATGTTGATGGAGATTGAACCCCTCTCGATGAGAGGATCGTTGGTGATGATAATAGCTTCGATTTCCCCCTCTGGGAGGGAAGTTTCCCCGACAGAACAGCTGCGCTGGAGCCCTAGATTGGTTCCGCCCAGGTTCTACCTCGAGACGACGTCGCTTCTCCCCGAAATCTTCCTCCTTATTTTCTCCAGGTAAAAACCTTTCATATAGCAAAAGATGGGCACCGGGGGTCTGCCAGGCTGGCGATAAGGTAGGGGGGGCGCCCAGGGGGGTAGGGCGCCCCCCACCCTTGTGGATGCCTGGTGGGTCCCCTCGGGTGCTTTCTTTGCCCAATATTTTTTATATATTCCAAAATAATTCACCGTGAAGTTTCAGGACTTTTGGAGTTGTGTAGAATAGGTCTCTCAGATTTGCTCCTTTCCGATCCAGAATTCTAGCTGCCGGCATTTTCCCTCTTTGTGTAAACCTTGTAAAATAAGAGAGAAAAGACATAAGTATTGTGCCATAATGTGTAATAACAGACCATAATGCAACAAATATCAATATAAAAGCTTGGTGCGAAATGGACTTATCAACTCCCCCAAACATAGACCTCGCTTGTCCTCAAGCGAAAGCCGAAATCGAAAAATGTGTCCACATGTTTAGTGATACAGGTGTCGATAAAAAAGAATACGGACATGAGGGCATCATGATCATCTTTAGAACAACAACGTATATTGTCAGATAATTTATTTTGCCAAAGTAACGATTCGTTCACAAGGTAAAGTATGAATCAAACCCTTAATTGAAAACTAACAAACTATGGTCTCAATCATTGAAGCAATTGCAATTTATCATAACATCAGAAAGAGTCAATATAAGATCTTTTCAGAAAGTGCACATACTCAACTATGATTTAATATTTCACAATTGCTAACACTCACACGATACTTATGGGTTCAAAGCTTCAATCAAACATAGAGAAATATATGGGCTTATAGTTTCACCTCCCAACCTTTTACCTCAAGGCTAATGTCAACAATAATACTTTATGAAAACCTACATCCGAGTGGATATATATGTCTAGATCTTTCTCCAACACATAGTGCTTGCCAAAAAAGAAAAAGTGTAAAAAGGAAAGGTGAAGATCACCGTGACACTTGTATAAGGGTAGAAGATAAAACTAAAAGATAGACCCTTTGCAGAGGGAAGCATAGGTTGTCATGCGCTTTTGTGGTTGGATGCACAAAACCTTAATTCAAAAGAACATCACTTTATATTGCTGCTTGTGATAAAGAACTTTATTATGCAGTCCGTCGCTTTTATTTCTTCCATATCACAAGTTCGCATAAAGCTTATTTTCTCCACACTAAAAGATCATACATATTTAGAGAGCAATTTTTATTGCTTGCACCGATGACAACTTACTTGACGGATCTTACTCAATCCATAGGTAGCTATGGTGGACTCTCATGGCGAAACTGGTTTAAGGGATATTTGGAAGCACAAGTAGTATCTCTACTTGGTGCAAATGATTTGGCTAGCAAAAGAGAGAGAAGCAAACTCAATATGTTGGAGGATCCACGACAATATAACTTCTATTTGGATATAAGAAAACATAACCCATTATGTTGTCTTCCTTGTCCAACCTCAACTTTTTAGCATGTCATATTTTAATGAGTGCTCACAATTACAAAATATGTCCAAGATAGTATATTTATATATGAAACCTATCTTCCTTTATCACATCCTATTAATTGCAACAATGACCAAAACTATGTTTGTCAACTCTCAACAAATTTTATTCATCATACTCTTTATATGTGAAGTCATCACTCTCCATAAGATCATTATATGATCCTTCTATTTCTTTAATTTCTTTCTCTTAAGATCATAGCAAGAAAGCAAAAATCTCAACTCAAAATAACTCTTTATTGTATATAACTCACGGACTCGATTACATAGATAGAGATCAAAACAAAACTCAAAGCTAGATCATACTAAAAACTTTATTCTACTAGATCAAGATATAACCAAAAGGATCAAACTAAGAAAAACGATAAAGGTAAAGTTGTAATGGAGATACGATACCGGGGCACCTCCCCCAAGCTTGGTAGTTGCCAAGGGGAGTGCCCATACCCTTGCATTTAAGTCTCTTTCTTCGGAGATGGTAATGTTGAAGTTGTTGACATTGTAGGTTTGTCATCCATCTTCCAAAGCATAGGCTCACCATCATAGAAGGATGAACGAGTCTGCGGGATCCTCAAATCTGCAGCCAAACTCATCGTCTTAAATATGTATTCATACTCACCGTTTTGGTTTTGTAGGTCATAGATCTGGGCTTGGAGGTGCTCGATTTTCTCGTGAAGCTTGAAGATGGCCTCCCCAATGTTCTTGGCATCCAACTTGTGATTATTGGTAAATTCCGCGATCATCAAGTGATTGCCGTTGAGTCCATGTTCCACCATCCCTTGACACTTGAAAACTTGCTGCTCCATTGCTTCGAGTCTTATCTCCACGCTCCTGGTCTTCTTTGGCCCTTCAACATCGCGGATGTGTAGCACCCCCTCATGCATCTCAATGGTTTGAGGGTGTTGCAGCACCTCTGCAAGGTAGGGGTTGATGACCTTCTCAGAAAACTTGTCCTTGGGGGCGCTTGGAGATGTCATGGTAATCTAGATTTGTCAGAAAAATAGTTTGAAACAAGAACAAAGGATTTTGTCGTGGTGCGGTGGTCAAAACCTTCGGGAGATTATATAATGAATTTTTACCGACCAAAAGAAGTATTTTGCAAGAAAACGGAGTCCGGAGGGCACACGAGGTGGCGGCAAGGTACATGGGCGCGCTCGGGGGGGGGGGGGGGGGGGGGGGGGG
>LR738714.1:242560957-242671559 GCA_902687465.1 Secale cereale | reverse complement strand
GGGGGTAGGGCGCGCCCTCCTGCCTTGCCGCTTCCTCGTGCACTCTTCGGACCACTTTTAATTTTCCTAATTTTTTAAATATTTCAAAACTGAGAAAAACTGCCATTGGAAATGTTTTGGAGTCGGTTTACTTACCGTACCACATACCTATTCCTTTTCGGAGTCTGAAACATTCTGGAAAGTATCCCTTATGTACTCCTCCCGTGTTATGGTATTAATAATATTGGTCTCAACATTTATGGAAGCACCTGAGATATAATGTTTGATTCTTTGACCGTTTACCACCTTCGGATTCGTGCCTTCGGCGTGGTTGATTTTGTTGGCACCGGAACAATAGACCTCCTCGATAATGTAATGAACTTCCCATTTAGAGAGAAGCTTTCCTGCAAAAAATCTTAAACGAGAGTTGTATAGCAAAATATGATGTGACACCCCGAGATCGATGCGCCAGACGTATTCCTATTATTCATTGTCGTTGCCATGTCATTCTCTTGCGTGTTGCACTTTGCTATGTCATCATGTGCATTGCATCTGCATAGTTTTAAAAACTCGCATCCATTCGTAGTTGCCGATCTCCCAGTTCTCTTCGTTGTCTGTTCCGAGCCCAGACACACTCGCACGCGCCCGCGGCACCTCCGAATATTTATTTTATAAGTGGCCGGAAATTTTTCTAGGAATGGTGTGAAAGTTGGTGTGCGGTCTTGTTATAGCGTAGGTAGACCGCCTGCCAAATTTTGTCGCATTCGGAGGTCGTTTGATAGCCGAACCGATAAACATATAGCGGCACTATAGCCGGATAAACGTCGCACATTTTAGTGCTATGAAACCTGTTGCCGGGCTGCCATCTTCCTCTCTTCTTAGCCCACTCACATTCTACACAGCCCACATTTCCCCCCTCGAGTGCGCGTCCGAAACTTTCTGGAACCCGTACCAGGCTGCCATTACCGATGCGTCCGGATCGTTTCCAAACATCCCGAAAATATCTTCGTTTTATTTATTGGACTCCAGAACCTATTTATCTTGACCACCCGATTTCGATCGGAGGGACCAAATAGCCTCAACACAGTCCAACTTGCTATATATAGTCCAATCCTAGACCAATCCCTAAAACTAAGGCCTCTTGTCCCATCGATCCCCTCAGCCGCCGCCGTACACACACTCTCACCTTCTTCCTTGGTATTACCTTAGATCCACCAATCCAGCCACCTTCCTCCTCGATTTCCCCCTCGACCAAATCAGTGTGCCACCCCTGGTCTCCTCCTCGCTTCGCCCACCGAGCCAACCGCAAGTCACCTGCCCGCACGAGCGCCCGTGCTCCCGCAGGAGAGAGCCAAGGACTCGGTCCCCTGCTCATGCACGAGGGCGTCGCCCGACCCCGTGCGCCACCACCGGACGTCGACCTCGCCGGAGCTCTACCGGAACCACCAGGCACCGTCGCAACCTCTCCGTCCCCGTCCCTCCTCTTGGTCGCCTCAACCCGAGCGCCGAGGCCCTGCGAGCCTCCAGATCGTTCGCGCTTGCAGCCGCCCGAGTCCCTATCCAGGAGCTCCTCGGGCACCCACGCCCCGCCGTCCAGGCACCTCTTCGAGATGCCGGCGACCAGGCAGCCCCGCACCGCTCCCGTTCTCTCCTTCATCAATCTGCCTTCTCTACCTCTCTCTTTCTCACATCGCGCTCTCTCTCTCTCTCAGGGACGAACAAGGACGCCGCCGCCCCATGGAACCTTCTCCGCCTGGAGCTTCATCACCTGCACCCGTAGCCGGATCAGCCGACCTTCGCCTCATATCCGCAGCCTCCTTCCCGTTCTAGGTCTTCCCTACGTTGCTGCGCAGCCTTCCTTTGTCATTGCGAGCTCCAGCGCCGCCGCTGCTCTGTCTTTTGTCGAATAGAGGACGACGTGCCTCCCCGCCACGCGCGCCTGGGCCACTTCCAGCGCTGGGAAGGCCCAACAGCGCCCAGATCTGCCGGCCTCTTCGGCAGTCACCTCCAGCCAGCCAGATCCGCATTAGGCACGCCAACTTGGCTGAAGCCCATTTGGTGAGCGTCCAGCCATCCCAATTCCTCTTGCTATAATCCACGCTATGGGCGTTCTTTTGTATTCTGCGCTCGGTGCCTTTTTTTTACTCCACTGTAGTTTTAGCTTGTGTAGTTTTTTTAGTGCACTGCGTTTTTGCAAATTGTTCAGGGCATGCATCAATTACAGAAATGCCATCATCTTAAAATGTGTATAACTAAATAACCGTGCATCGGTTTAAAATGATCTATATATGTAAAATGTATAGAATTTCATGTAGTTTCACTTTTTCCAACTTGCATCCATGTTAAAAATGTTTAACTTGCTGTTTGTTTAAATTTCTGTAAATAACATGCTAAAATGGTTTTATTCATAACTAAATAACCATAGCTCCAAATTTAGTAAACTTTATATGTAAATGGGGAGGAAAAGGCATAGATTAAATTGGTGCACTTTACCTTGCTGTTTAACAACTTTAAAATTTTGTGTAGGGTAGATTAGTACCAAATCCAATAATTGCACATGGGGATTTTCCGGAGTTGTTGTTTGTTGTTTCCGGCCCATTTAAATTGCTTAAATATTGTAGTTTATTTGTGCTTCACCTCTTGCCATGTTAACCAACATTTAATCTTGTCTTGTTCATAAGCGAGAGTGAACTAAATAATTGGATGTGGTGTTTCCTCAATATGCAACTTGTTGCATATTGAGTTCCACTTAATTTGTAGTATTGTTTGTTGCACTTTGCAATGCCATGCCTATTTAATCTTGTCATGCATCATACTTGGTTGAGCATCAAGCCATGTTTATGCTTGTGTGTTTACCATGTTGTTTGCTTCTTTCCGGTTGTGCTTCTTATCGATCGTTCCTATTTTGTTGCGATCGTGAGGATTCGTTCGACTACACTTCGTCCGTCTTCGTGGCTTCGTCTACTTCATGGACTCGTTCTTCTTCCTAGTGGGATCTCAGGCAAGATGACCTTCACCTTGGATCTCATTACTATCATTGCTATGCTAGTTTTCTCGATGCTATCGGTATATGTCGCGCTACCTATCTATTTGTTGTTAGCCCCTCCTTGTTGCCATAAAACCTCTAACATTTGACACCATCCCAGCAAACCGTTGTATGGCTATGTTACGCTTGCTCAGCCCCTCTTATAGCGTTGTTAGTTGCAAGAGAATATGAAGATTGCTCCATGTCGGAACTTGGTTGTTGGAATATCACGATATCTATTACTATACTTGATGCACCTATATACTTGGCAATGGGTGGAAGGCTTGGCCTTTTTCTCGGTGTTTTGTTCCACTCATGCCGCCTTAAGAACCAATAAACCGGTGTTATGTTCCTTGATTTTGCGTTCCTAACGCGGTTGGGTTTATGGGGACCCCTTGACAATTCGCTTTGAATAAAACTCCTCCAGCAAGGCCCAACTTTGGTTTTAATTTGCAACATAATAAGAACTTAACTAATTAAATAAATTGCATAGGGAGTTAGCGCTACCCGAGGATTCTTTTCCACATATAGGGGGCCAGTACTGATGGTGTTGGACCCAAACTAGAGCCACTAGCGGCGCCACCCAGCTATCTGGGGTCTTCGGTAGCTGTATGTAGTGCTCATCCAGACGTGGCCTGAGACGAGATACACGCGGCTACTATCAGGGTGTCGGCACGCCGGGAGGTCTTGCTGGACTTGTTTTACCATTGTCGAAATGTCTTGTGCACCTTGATTCCAAGTCTGATCGGGTTGTCCCTAAGATAAGAGGTTTTACCTCTGCTGATCGTGAGAGCTTGTGATGGGCTACGTTGGGACACCCTACAGGGTTATGATCTTTCGAAAGCCATGCCCGCGGTTATGTGGCAGATTGGAATTTGTTAATGTCCGGTTGTAGAAAACTTGACAGAGGATTCGAGATAAAACACACCAACCGCGTGAGTAACCGTGACAGTCTCTTTTCACTTTGATAAGAGAACACAGTGGTGTTATGTTTGACTCATAGGTAGTTCAGGATCACTTAGCGATCATTACTAGTTTGCGACCGTTTCCGTAGATGCTCATCTTATTCTTGTACTCGTAAGTTAGCCACCATACAAATGCTTAGCTGTTGCTGCAACCTCACCACTTAACCTCTCCATACCCACTAAGCTTTGCTAGTCTTGATACCCATGGTTATGGGGTTGCCGAGTCCTCGTGGCTCACAGATACTACAACAACAGTTGCAGGTGCAGGTTTCCGATGACTTGACGTGAGAGCGATGCTTACTTGTGTTGGAGTTCTTTCTTCTTCTTCTTCGTTGGTCTTGGGATAGGTTCCTGATCGACGGCCTGGGATAGCAGGATGGATGTCCTTGTGCTTTTCTTGTTTTCCTCCGTAGTCGGATGTCTTGTGTATGATATGTTGTTGTATTCATGTTGAATTGTATGACTTGTATGTATCCCCATCTATGTATGTAATGGTACCATTTAATGATATCCATCTTGCTAAGCGCCTGAAATGCGGTTGTGCCCCAATCACGAGTTCATCACGTGATCGGGATAGAATCACATCTTGGGCGTGATAAGTTGGTATCAGAGCCTCGACCAACCATAGGAGCCCCCTTGATTGATCGTAGTTTGGCCGTTGTCAAGTCTAGAAGAAAACTATTTTGGAGTCTAGTTATATCGGAGAGTAGGAATTCTTTTTACTCCTCAGTCCCTTCGTTGCTCTGGTGAGGAATCTTGACGTAGGTGTTTCGAATTACTCCTCTTCCCCTTCAATTTTTTTAGGATCACATAGTTAGTTTCGTTGTGATGTCAGCTCTTCCATCGGTGCTTATTCTCGTCAAGTTGATTCGACCCTCCTTATCCTTTGCTAGTTCAGTCCTCAGTTTTTCCAACCGACGTTGTTTCCCCGTCCAAAGTGGTCTTTCTTTTCCCACCCGCCCACCCTTTTTCTTCTCAAAGCCGGAGTCTTTAATCGAGTATCCATCATACTCGTGCAAATCCTTTGAATTATTTCCTTAGTTATTTTCAACTTGTGAATTCTCATCTAGTTCATCGTTCTTCTTCTCTTTTCTTTTCAGGTGGATTCAATTCAAGTATTCGGTGTTCAATCATATTCTTTTACCTCGGCTCAGATGTTTCCCCTTGCTCGTTCACCTCTCGCCATTTAATCATTCCAGAGTGCTGAAGACATCTCAGAAGTTTCGTGTTTGCGTTCCAATTAATTCGAGGTTGTCACCTCATTTGAGTCTTTCAATCGTTCCGGTGCATCATCTCCTTTTCAGTCCTTTCCAACGGTGTTTTCTTTTCGGTGGGCTCATAACCCACAGGTCTTTTCCCAGGATCTTACCTGACTCTTCTAATTTTCCGGAGTGATTCCCAAATTGTTTTGAAGTGTGACGTAAGAATGGATTCCATCAATCATATGCCTTCTCCAAGATAGCTTTCAAATTCTTTTCATTGTTGGCTCAACCTTTTCTCTTTTCATTCTTCCGGAGTATCTCAACAATTTTGGTGGTGTCCCTCGTCCTCATTTGAAGATCGAAGAAGAGTTTTCCTCTAAATTTTGACCGTTCTCTTGAAGATTCATGGTTCTAGATTCATGTTATCCTCTCAAATTATTCCGCTTGTCATAAATTCTTTTCCTTAACCATCCGAAGCATTTCATGAATTCTTTCCATTGTGATCCTCCGAAGGCCATCATTTGAGAAGATTTCTTCGTTCTTAGTTTTCAACTTCGTCCTCCTACTATTCTTCATTGATGTCTCTTCGTTCGTCTCTATATTCTTCTGGTGCTTCGTTCAAGCATTCTTTGATCCGTTCGCAATATCTTCGTTCTCTTGTATCTACACTCCCTCTAGTTCCTTATTCGTTTTCTAATTCTTCCCGGCAATTCATTCTCTTTTATTCATTCGTATTCTAATTCTTTCCTACGATTCTTTCTCTTTTCGTCGCACATGTTCAATTCTTAGGGTGGTTCCTTTTCCTTTGTTATATCATCAATTAATTTGTCTTTCCAATCCTACCAGTGGTTCATGAAGACTTTCTCAAGTTCGTGCTATACCTCTCTTTAATCCTTTTCAACGTGAATACGTGATATGCAAATCCATTGATTCTCATCAATTTAATTGATGGAGTATAAACATAACATAATTCTTATTCTTCAGGTTGATTTAATTCCTTCCTTTGGAATTTGTTCATGAGGAATAAATCTTAATCCCAAGTGTTTCATCTTTTCTTACAGAGTTCAAGTTTCCTCGGCCATCTCGTCAGAAACTTCATCTAAATCATCGCAAGGCTGTAATCTTATTCTTTTCATCTTTAATTTCTATCTCATCATCGTTTTGTTACCGGAGTTCTTCGTGGTGGTTCATCATGATTTAAATCATTCTTCAAGTGTTCTTCAAGATTCTTGTGGAGCAGCTCAAGCATTATTCTTCTTGCACGTCGAGATGTAGTTAATTCTCCGTATTCTTGAAGTGGACTTTGGCATTTCTTCATTCATCTCAACTATTAAATCTTTCGAAGTGGTAGAATTTCACCTCAAGTTTTGAGATGGTTACATAAGCCCACGCAAATCAAATCCTTCGTTGTGCATTTTCCAACAACTCTGTTCAATCCTTCCTTCTAAGGATGCTTTCAAATTCATTCGTGGTGGAACTTGTTGTTCTCTTATCCGTTCTTTTCATTCCACTCTTTAAATTCTTCCGGAGGCATTATGTTGTTGCTCTCATCGAGTATCATTTCAACTTTTCAAGTTCTATTCCTTCCATGTTCAACCGGAGTGCTCTCCAAATTCTTTCATTCTTGTTCCTTGGCTATCTCATTATACTGGTCCAGTTTCATATTCTTTCTTGGTCATTAAGCTCTGGTTTCTTGCCTTTCAATCTACAAAGTTCTTATAATGTTCCTTGTTCCTCTTTTGTAACGGAGCTTCTCAATCTCGTTCATCTCCGTTGTGTTCTTCCTTTCAAATTGTTCAACCTCTCAATATTCTTTTGTTTCACTCATTTGTCCAAGAAGAACTTTGTTCTTCCTTTCCCTCTTCTGTCTCGTTCCTAAGATCTCGGGACGAGATCTCTTGTTAGTAGGGGAGTGTTGTAACACCCCGAGACCGATGCGCCAGATGTCTTCCTCTTATTCATCGTCGTTGCCATGTCATTTGCTTGCGTGTTGCACTTTTCTATGTCATCATGTGCATTGCATCTGCATAGTTTTAAAAACTCGCATCCGTTCATAGTTGGCGATCTCCCAGTTCTCACCGTTGTCCGTTCCGAGCCCAGACACACTCACACGTGCCCGCGGCTCCTCTGAATATTTATTTTATAAGTGGCCGGAAAATGTTCTCGGAATGGGGTGAAAGTTGGTGTGCGGTCTTGTTATGGCATAGGTAGACCGCCTGCCAAATTTCGTCACATTCGGAGCTCGTTTGATAGCCCAACCGATAAACATATAGCGACACTTTAGCCAGATAAACGTCGGACGTTTCAGTGCTATGAAACCTGTTGCCGGGCTGCCATCTTCCTCTCTTCTTAGCCCACTCACATTCTACACAGCCCACATTCCCCCCCTCAAGTGCGCGTCCGAAACTTCCTGGAACTCGAACCAGGTTGTCGTTACCGATGCGTCCGGATCATTCCCAAACATCCCGAAAATATATTCGTTTTATTTATTGGACTCTGATACGTCCAAAGCGTATCTATAATTTATGCTTGCTCCATGCCTCTTTTGGGTGATATTGCTATGATATTTATACACTTCCATACACTTTTGATCATATTTGGACTAACCTATTAACTCAGTGCACCCCAGTGCCAGTTTCTGTTTTCGGCCGTTTTTGTATTTCAGGTTTTCACGTTACGAGAACTGCCAGGAAAATTCCAGAAAAATTATATAAAAAATCAGCGTTCCAGAAACTTCTGTGCGCTCGAAAGACAGCCGGGGGGGGGGGGACCAGGGCTCCAGGTGCCCTGGCGGCGCGCCCCCCCCGGGCCGCGCCGGGGGGGCGCCTGGGCCCCCCGAGGCTCCTCCAATGCCCCCCTTTGGCATATATTTAAAGCGTCTCCCGAAACCCTCGAAACAGGAACTCTTTTCGCGATCCCATCTCTGTTCCGCCGCCGCTTCCAAGATCGGGAGCACCAGGAGAACTCTTCCCGGCAACCTGCCGGAGGGGAGGATCACCACCGGGAGCTTCTCCACCACCATGGACGCCTCCCGGATGAGTTGTGAGTAGTCTCCCTTGGACCATGGGTCCATGACCATTAGCTATGTGATGTTCTCCTCCCGTTCTTGTGCTTCACTAATTAGTTCTTGTGAGCTGCCCTACATGATCGAGGCACATATGTAATCCTTATGCTGTTGCTATGATGAGTTTGCTGGGATCCGATGGATTATGAGATTATGTTCAGATTGTGTTTGAGTAATATATTTGATCTATCTCTTTTATATTTATGTTCGTAAGTAATTCTTGCATGTTCTACGTTGTTATTTATTGCTTTGGCCAAGTAGTAGGTAGTGACTCCATGAGGGAACGTTATGCTTGATTGTGGGTTCATGCCCCTCGATGACTAGCTTGAGTGACAGAAACATGAGTCTAGGGGATGTGCTGTTGCCACAAGGGGGAAAACAACGGTGCTTGTGCCCGCGGGTGCAAGGATTGTTTACTTTACGCAAAGTTCTTTTAATGCAGTTGTCTGTTGCATTGAGTTTACACTATGGGTGGGACTCGCAACTTAATACCAGCGAGATGTTCTGGATAGATATCTCAAGGTGGATGATTAGTAGTAGATATTGATGGATTTCGGTCTACTTACTTTGGCGTACCGCCCATGCTTTGAACCTCTACCTTTCTTGCAATGTAATCAGCATTGGTTTGCGCACATGGTCCTGTCAATTGCCCAGCTGTAATTCGTTTACCTCACATAGCTATTTTATCGTCTTTTGGGAGAGAGACATCACTAGTGAATATCATGAGACTCCGGTCCATATTACCATCATTGATCACATCCGCTATTTACCTTTCCGCTATTTACTTACTATTACAATTATACCTATCACTATTATCACTTGCGTTTGATCCTTTGTAAACTACAAGGCCGGAGGGATTGACAACCTCTCTGTATTCGTTGGGAGCAAAGTTATTTGTATCTGTGTGCAGGTCCACGTTGATTGCTAATATCCGGCGCCGTTAGCAGTTGACACCTTCTTGTTGAAACTGGGAGTCTCTGGGAAATCGATCCTTGGTAATACCAAGGGAAAACTTCTGCTACACTGCATCTCAAACCTTCCACTTGGGGTAACCAACGAGGGGTGAGAAGCCACCTAGCAGACTCCACAACTTATTTATCTTGACCACCCGATTTCGATCGGAGGGACCAAATAGCCTCAACACAGTCCAACTTGCTATATATAGTCCAATCCTAGACCAATCCCTAAAACCTAGGCCTCTTGTCCCATCGATTCCCTCAGCCGCTGCCATACACATGCTCTCACCTTCTTCCTTTTGATTGCCGCAGATCCACCGATGCAGCCACCTTCCTCCTTGATTTCCCCCTCGACCAAATCAGTGCGCCGCCCCTGGTCTCCTCCTCGCTTTGCCCACCGAGCCAACCGCAACTCACCCTGCCCGCACGAGCGCTGTAACATCCCAAATTTTCAATTTGGAATGTTATACATAGATCATATTGCATTTGCATGTTTTTGCATTTTTGTTTGTGGCGTTCCTCGAAATTCTAAGCAACTCAAGGACCTACGGAGAGAGTTGAGAATTTTACCGTTTTCGTATTTGAGTTCGCTCGAGTACCGGTACGAGGACAGTGTGATTCTAATTATTTTTCTCTCCTAAAAATATTTCTAAATGCAAAATATGAGCGGAGATAATATGACTTCTCCAAAATAACAGAAATATTGGCGGAAAAATATTAAAATCACTTTTGGTATTTTTCAGGATTTATTCGCGGATTTATTTGCATAGGAAAAATACGCGTTTTTCAAAATTGCATTTAGGTCTGGGAAAAATGTTCACTTTGTCATAAATATTATTAGAGGACGGTGAAAATTTATTTCGGGAATTTTGGAGTCCGTTTGATATTTCTTTCGTTAGTTTTTCTACGCCGGGACTCTATTAAAAAAAAAAGAAACCGACTAGGAGTTTTACTAGCCCAGGACTCCTGGGCTTTATAAGCGCCCGAAACCGGCCCGTCGCCCCAGCCAGCCCGCTCGCGCCGCGCCTCCCAAAACCCTAGCCGCCCGAGCCCCGCGCCGCCTCGTCCTCCGCGCCGCGCCGCCGCCGCCGCCAGTCGCCGGTTGCCGCCGCCGCCGCAGCCGCCGCTGCCCCGCCGCCCCGCCGCCGCGACCGCCGCCGCCGCCGCCGCACCACCCGCCGCCTCGCCGCCGCGACCGCCGCCGCCGCCGCACACCCGCCGCCCCGCCGCCCCGTCGCCGGACCGCCGCCCCGCCGCTGCCGTCTCGCCGGAGTTCGCGAGGTAGATGCCGTTTTTTTTCTAGAAACCGCTCGGTTTTTTTTAAAAACCGTAGATCTGTTTTTTTTAAATAGATAGGTTCGGTTTTTTTTTCGGTTTAGTTAATTAGCGGACGTTCGTCCGTACGTTCGTTTTAACGAACGGTTTTCGTTAGTTAACCGCAGACAGCAAACGTTCGTTCGTTAGCCTGTTCGTCGTTTTTCTTTTTGGGGTATTTATCCGCGGTTATTCCGATCGCGATTTCTGCCCTGATCTTGTTTCGCGTTTTTCTTTTCGCTCGAGAGTCGGAATCAGGTGATTCAAAATCCCAGATCTCGTCTCGAAGCCCTCTTTACGTTTAATCAACTTGAACAAAGTTTTGGCTACTGTAAAATTTGACTTTAGGCCAACTAGTAATCCGAAGCTCGTTTCTTTCGCAGTTTGAGTTTCGTTGCTTCTTTCGAGTTGATTCTTTTTGCAAACCGAAGTTCTTAAGCTGAACTTTCTGGTTAGATCTCTTATTTGAGTTTTACCCGTGCTTTAGTGAAGTACTTATTGTATGCTTGTTTGATTGCGATAGAGTACCCGGAGTGCGCCGCTTGCTACTTTGAGTCTCTAGGTTTTGCGGATCATCAGCAAGGGAAGTAACACTTTGATCATACTTTCCAACTACCCAGTTTTCATTGCATTAGTCCAAACCCTCACACATTGCATGAGTAGGATCAATTAACTTGTGGGATTGGGAAGTAGATTGAGGTAGTACCTATTACCTGCATTACATTCAAACCTTTGGGAGTTACTTCTACGTTTGCTGTTAGGACATGCTATGCTCGTAGACGTGGATTGGGTGAGTGAAATCCATGACAGATGTGAGTTTGTTAATTAATGGTTCAACTTAAGGTGGCAACATTAATACACATCTGGGTGGATTGAGGCATCTGGGTATTCCAGTGATTGCCTATTTTTCTTTTGGACCGCCACCCAGGCTCAAAGGGATCATGAGATTTTTCGTACTAGAAACTTCCGTGTGCAGCCACATGCCAATATGGGCTCTGGCATAGTTGAGTAAGTTGTGGGAAACCTTTCCATGATGGGCTAGCAGATGTAGTTGGATTTTGTAGGTGTACCGGCCTATCTATCTGGTTAAGGGGACCTCTTCGGAAAGACTGTGTCTCGGTCATCCGTTTCTCAAAGACCATGCAGTGCGAGAAACCAAACGGAGGTGATCGAGTCTTGTGGGGAAAAGTGCACAAACCTCTGCAGAGTGTACAAACTGATCATGATTAGCCGTGTCCCCGGTTATGGATGTCTTGAGTATCTAGTACTTCGATTATCATGTGAATCTCATCATGTTACTCTAATTAATATTGTTGGGTTAATGATTATTTTAATTGGGGTTGAGAGGATGTCTATCTTCTCAACGATGTTTCAACTACCATGATAGTTAATTAAAATCTATTCCTTTGAAGTAGGGAAAAATTGGCTTTACACAAAAACTTAACCATAGAGCTTTCCACCAGCCATATTGCATATAGTATAGCCTTACTTTCATTGCATTCTCCTGTGTTACCTGCCAGCATATTCCATGTGCTGACCCGTTTTTCGGGCTGCAACGTTTCATGTTGTAGACTTTTCAGACGACGAGTAAGATGCCCCTTTTAGGTCGTGGTTCTATACTTAGTGATGTCGCTGGAGTTGATGGACTCACTTATCTTCCAAGCGTTCCGCTGTTATCGTATTAGATGGCCTTCAGCCATATTTATTGTAATGAGTTCATCGTTGGACTATCGATGTAATAAGTGTGTGATTGCTACTCTGTTATAAATCCTTCGAGTACTGTGCGTGTCAGCATAACTGATCCAGGGATGACACTGATGCACAGAGATCAGACTGTTTGAGGTCTGGTCGCTACAAGATGGTATCAGAGCACACGCTGACTGTAGGACACGACCACTAAGACAAGCCCTAGAGCACAATTCACTCTTCTCTTTCTGACTCCTCATCTTTCTCTTTCTGACTCCTCATCTTTCTCTTTCTGACTCCTCATCTTTTCTACTCTTTAGGATGGTGGAAGCAAAGCACAAGTTCATGCAACCGGATGATGAAACACCTTTTGGACGACACCTGAAGGAAGTCACCAGATATCTAAACATTGGACTACCAAGTTTCACCGGAACCTACAATGCCACTCTACCGGAGGAGGAGCGTTGGTTAATTCAAGCTCAAGTTCCAGGAAGGACGTTCGCACCTGTCACCTCACTCATAGCATTTTCCTTTAACGCACCCACATGGAGCCTAGGAAGGAGTATGGCAGCCCACATTGCTATGGGAAGGATTGGAGAAGTCTACAAGCAGGAGCTAAAGGACACTATCTACCAGACCTGTGGACGCCGAGATGAGAATTGGGATATGATCAGCATCCGGAAGGGTATATCCATTGCAGCATTCATCTAGGAGTTGAACCACCACATTCGTCGCCAGGAGCACCAGATGTGTGCTGGGATGATAGATTTCAAGAAGGCCCTAAATAGGAATTTGGAGCTAGAAAAAGAAATCAAGTCTACCCGCGACGGATATGAGGAGGAGATGAAGATACTTGTGAAGAAGAATGATGATTTGACCCGGAAGTTAGGGATACTCATGGGAGAAGAAGACGAGGAAGAAGAACCCAAGGAGATTCCACCAGAAGCTTATATCGTCATAGATGACACAGATTCGGAAGCTGAGGATAGCAAGGATGAAGACTATAAATATGAAGCTGGGGCAGATATTATGGAATCCTCTGCCAACCAATATTTTTAGATGACCACCCTATGAGTAGTATTTTACCCCATACATTAGTTTTAGAGCACTTTTGTAAACGATCGTTAGATTGTAAGACCTTGTTTGAAATTGATTGGTGTGATATGATTGTGTGTTTGCCTCATGTGCATATGGGTAGTGATTTCCCTTAGACCTCTTTTCTATTCTAATCTCTTCCCTCTACACCCATCAGATGCCTCCAAGACGTGAATTCGAGTTTCCCCCTGAGCTCACCCAGTTGATCCAGCAGCAGAACACCCTGATGGAACTTCTTGTCCAGAACACTCAGAACAACCAGAACAACAACAACCCTCCACCAACACCACCCGTGTACAACCTGACACATTTCTTAAGGTTGCAACCACCTGTGTTTGCTAGCAGCATCAAACCAATTGTGGCTGATGACTGGCTACGCAAGATTGGAAGGGATTTGACCACCGCCAATTGCTCGGAGGCTGAGAAGGTGCGATTTGCCGCACACCAGTTGTCTGGACCAGCCGCAGCATGGTGGGAAAACTACACAACCACTTACCCCGTAGCCAATGTGACTTGTGATCAGTTTCAGCAAGGTTTTCGTACCGCCCATGTCTCAACTGGAGCCATGAGTATGAAGAAGCAGGAGTTTCGCAATTTGCGCCAAGGGAATCGTACTGTGGCCCAGTACGTGGATGAGTTTAGTACCCTATTTCGTTATGCCCCAGATGATGTGGCCACAGATGCCAAGAAGCAGGAGTGATTCATGGAAGGGCTGAATGATGAGATGAGCATACATTTGATGGTGGCAACTTTCAATAACTACCAGGAGTTGGTTGATCGCGCCCTAATGATTGAAAGGAAGCATCAACAGATTGAGAGTCGCAAGAGGAAGTATGGTCAAGGAAAGTATAATTCTGGAGCTCAACAGAAGCCCCGTTTTACCCCTAAAGCGGTAGGACATTTTCAGCATACCCATGGAGGAAGTAGCTCGCGCAACCACAATGGCACCAAGAATGGTAATGGGAATGGGAATGGAGCCAATGGAAACCAGAACCGCCCTACACAGTCCACACCCACCAAGAGGGATTTTAGCCATGTCACTTGTTACAAGTGCGGGAAGAATGGACATTACGCCAATGAATGCCCAGTAGCTAAGAATGGGAACGGCAATGGAAGCACCGGGAAGCAGCCCAACCCATTCAACAAAGGACAAGTGAACCACGTGACCGTGGAGGAGGTAGAAGAGCAACCAGATGCTGTTGTCGGTAAGTTTTTGGTTAAGACATTTTCCGCAATAGTTCTTTTCGATACTGGTGCATCACATTCATATATTTCAAGGGGATTCGTAAATAGACATAGGATGTCCACCCGAGTTCTTAAGACCCCTATGTTAGTAAGTTCACCCGGAGCAAATTATATGGCACACCAAGGATGTTTTCAGACGCAATTGATCATAGGACGCCATACTTTCCCCTCCGACCTAATAGTCCTGGAGTCACAAGGATTGGATGTGATATTAGGTATGGATTGGCTATCGAAGTATGGAGGTAACATTGACTGTGCCAGTAAGTCTATTTTGCTCACCACCCCGGAGGGAAAAAAGATTAAGTATGTATCTAGGCATTCGCCTACAAGGACTCAAGTATATTCTCTCACGGGAGTTGTTCAGGAGGAAGTGCCAGTAGTGAAGGATTATCAGGATGTGTTTCCAGAAGAGTTACCTGGCATGCCACCGGATAGAGATATAGAGTTTTTGATTGAACTTTTGCCAGGCACCGGGCCAATTTCTAAGAGACCATATAGGATGCCCGCAAAGGATTTGGAAGAGATAAAGAAGCAGATTAAGGAGTTACTGGATAAAGGATTCATACACCCAAGTTCTTCGCCTTGGGGTTCACCAGTACTTCTAGTGGAGAAGAAGGATGGATCGTTAAGGATGGTTGTTGATTACCGAGGATTGAATGAAGTAACGATCAATAATAAGTACCCATTACCAATGATCAATGATCTGTTCGATAGATTGCAAGGAGCTAAGATATTTTCCAAGATCGATCTGCGATCAGGGTACCATCAATTGAAGATCCGAGAGCAGGATATCCCTAAGACGGCCTTTACCACTAGGTATGGGTTGTACGAGTATACCGTTATGTCGTTTGGTCTGACAAACGCACCGGCATACTTTATGAACCTGATGAACAAAGTGTTTATGGAGTATTTGGATAAGTTCGTCGTAGTGTTCATAGACGATATTTTGATCTTCTCGAAGGATGAAGAGGAGCATGCAGAGCATTTGCAATTGGTATTGGAGAAGCTCAGAGAACATCAGTTATATGCCAAGTTTAGCAAATGTGAGTTTTGGTTGAAGGAAGTCGGATTCCTCGGACATGTTATATCCGGAGAAGGAATAGCAGTAGATCCCGCTAAGGTGGACACTGTGACCCATTGGGAAGCACCAACAACAGTTGGAGAGATCCGGAGTTTTCTTGGACTCGCAGGATACTACCGGAGATTTATCGAGAATTTCTCGAAGATTGCAAAGCCAATGACGGAGTTGTTGAAGAAGGACACCAAGTTCAGATGGACAGAAGAATGTGAGGCCAGTTTCCAGGAATTAAAGAAACGTTTGGTCTCATCCCGTGTGTTGATTCTGCCAGATCAACATAAGGATTATGAGGTGTACTGCGACGCTTCACGTCGAGGACTTGGAGCTGTTCTTATGCAGGAAGGAAGAGTTGTTTCGTATGCTTCACGACGACTGAAACCTCATGAGATGAACTATGCCACCCACTATTTGGAGTTAGCAGCCGTAGTGCATGCATTGAAGACGTGGAGACATTTTCTCATTGGAAACCATTGTGAAGTATATACGGATCACAAGAGTTTGAAGTATATATTCACTCAGAAGGAGTTGAATCTTAGGAAAAGGAGATGGCTGGAACTCATTAAGGATTACGACATGAGATTGCATTATCATCCCGGAAAGGCTAAAGTAGTAGCCGATGCGCTAAGCCATAAGAGCCATGTCAATACCCTAATGACGGAAGGATTTCCAAAGGAGTTAGCCGAGGACCTACGAGAACTACGTATGGAGATAGTTCCGAGAGGCTATGTAGCAACACTAGAAATCCAGTCTACCCTGATGGATAAAATCAAAGAAGCTCAGAAAGCTGACAAGGAGGTTGTCGCTATAAAGGAGAGGATGAGCGAAGGAAAAGCTAAAGGATTTCGTGAGGATGAACACGACACGCTATGGTTTGAGGATCGAATCTATGTGCCCAATGACCCGGAGATCAGGAAGTTGATTTTACAGGAGGCCCATGATTCACAATACTCGATTCATCTAGGAAATACTAAGATGTATTTGGATTTGAAGGATATTTTCTGGTGGACCGGTATGAAGAAGGATATTGCGGAGTATGTAGCAGTTTGTGATGTATGCCAGAGAGTAAAGGCAGAACATCAGAAGCCAGCAGGATTGTTACAACCTATGCCAATACCCGAATGGAAGTGGGAGAAGCTTGGCATGGATTTTATCACCGGATTGCCCAGGACCAAAGCAGGATATGATTCAATCTGGGTAGTAGTAGACCGATTGACGAAGGTAGCCCACTTTATCCCTGTGAAAACCACTTATACCAGTGCAAAGTTGACAAAGATATACATGACCCGAATTGTATGTCTGCATGGAGTTTTGAGGAGCATCGTATCAGATAGAGGAACCCAGTTTACCTCAAAGTTCTGGAATCAGTTACATGAAACTTTGGGTATCAGGCTAGAGTTTAGCACCGCGTTTCATCCGCAGACAGATGGACAGACGGAAAGAGTCAATCAGATTTTGGAGGATATGCTAAGAGCCTTTGCATTAGATTATGGATCTAGTTGCGATGACAACTTGCCCTACGCGGAGTTCTCATACAACAACAGTTACCAGGCTAGTTTGAAGATGGCACCGTTCGAGGCATTGTATGGAAGGAGATGCCGAACACCGTTGTCGTGGGACGAAATTGGAGACCGACAGTTGTTTGGACCAGACTTAATCAAAGAGTCTGAGGAGAAGGTTAAGTTGATTCGAGATAGACTGAAGGTAGCTCAGTCCAGGCAGAAGAGTTATGCAGACTCGAAGCGCAAAGAGATAACCTATGAGGTCGGAGACAGAGCATACTTGAGAGTATCGCCTCTGCGAGGAGTTAAACGTTTCAGAGTTAAAGGGAAGTTAGCCCCGAGATTTGTGGGACCTTACCGTGTTTTGGAACGCATGGGAGAGGTTGCCTATAAGTTGGAATTGCCCGAAGGATTGTCAGGAGTGCACGGCGTGTTTCACGTTTCGCAGCTTAAGAAGTGTCATGCGGAGATGGCCGATATACCGCTTAGAGACACAGTATCCCTGGAAGCAATTCAGTTGGACAGTGATCTGACTTACGAGGGGAATCCTGTGAAGATTCTCGAATTTTCGAGCAGAGTTACCCGCAGTAAGGTTATCAAGTTTTGCAAAGCTAAGTGGAGTCACCACACCGAGGAAGAAGCCACCTGGAAGCGAGAAGATGATCTACGCAAGGACCACCCACACCTATTCTCTAGCCAAGTCGAATCTCGAGGGCGAGATTCATTCTAAGGGGGGTAGGTTTGTAACATCCCAAATTTTCAATTTGGAATGTTATACATAGATCATATTGCATTTGCATGTTTTTGCATTTTTGTTTGTGGCGTTCCTCGAAATTCTAAGCAACTCAAGGACCTACGGAGAGAGTTGGGAATTTTACCGTTTTCGTATTTGAGTTCGCTCGAGTACCGGTACGAGGACAGTGTTATTCTAATTATTTTTCTCTCCTAAAAATATTTCTAAATGCAAAATATGAGCGGAGATAATACGACTTCTCCAATTTAACAGAAATATTGAAGGAAAAATATTAAAATCACTTTTGGTATTTTTCTGGATTTATTCGCGGATTTATTTGCGTAGGAAAAATACGCGTTTTTCAAAATTGCATTTAGGTCCGGGAAAAATGTTCACTTTGTCCTAAAAATTATTAGTGGAAGGTGAAAATTTATTTCGGGAATTTTGGAGTCCGTTTGATATTTCTTTCGATAGTTTTTCTGCGCCGGGACTCTATTAAAAAAAAAAGGAAACCGACTAGGAGTCTTACTAGCCCAGGACTCCTGGGCTTTATAAGCGCCCGAAACCGGCCCGTCGCCCCAGCCAGCCCACTCGCGCCGCGCGTCCCCAAACCCTAGCCGCCCGAGCCCCGCGCCACCTCGTCCTCCGCGCCGCGCCGCCGCCGCCGCCGCTGCTGCCTTGCCGCCGCGACCGCCGCCGCACCACCCGCCGCCCCGCCGCCGCGACCGCCGCCGCCGCACACCCGCCGCCCCGTCGCCGGACCGCCGCCCCGCCGCTGCCGTCTCGCCGGAGTTCGCGAGGTAGATGACGTTTTTTTCTAGAAACCGCTCGGTTTTTTAAAAAACCGTAGATCTGTTTTTTTATAATAGATCGGTTCGGTTTTTTTTCGGTTTAGTTAATTAGCGGACGTTCTTCCGTACGTTCGTTTTAACGAACGGTTTTCGTTAGTTAACCGCAGACAGCGAACGTTCGTTCGTTAGCCTGTTTGTCGTTTTTCTTTTTCGGGGTATTTATCCGCGGTTATTCCGATCGCGATTTCTGCCCTGATCTTGTTTCACATTTTTCTTTTCGCTCGAGAGTCGGAATTAGGTGATTCAAAATCCCAGATCTTCGTCTCGAAGCCCTCTTTACGTTTATTCAACTTGAACAAAGTTTT
This sequence comes from Secale cereale, assembly GCA_902687465.1. Classification (NCBI taxonomy): domain Eukaryota; kingdom Viridiplantae; phylum Streptophyta; class Magnoliopsida; order Poales; family Poaceae; genus Secale; species Secale cereale. Next base: position 242,652,562 of record LR738714.1, on the reverse strand, counting down.
GGCTACTGTAAAATTTGACTATAGGCCAACTAGTAATCCGAAGCTTGTTTCTTTCGCAGTTTGAGTTTCGTTGCTTCTTTCGAGTTGATTCTTGTTGCAAACCGGAGTTCTTAAGTTGAACTTTGTGGTTAGATCTCTTATTTGAGTTTTACCCGTGATTTAGTTAAGTACTTATTGTATGCTTGTTTGATTGCGATAGAGTACCCGGAGTGTGCCGCTTGCTACTTTGAGTCTCTAGGTTTTGCGGATCATCAGCAAGGCAAGTAACACTTTGATCATACTTTCTAACTACCCAGTTTTCATTGCATTAGTCCAAACCCTCACACATTGCATGAGTAGGATCAATTAACTTGTGGGATTGGGAAGTAGATTGAGGTAGTACCTATTACCTACATTACATTCAAACCTTTGGGAGTTACTTCTACGTTTGCTGTTAGGACATGCTATGCTCGTAGACGTGGATTGTGTGAGTGAAATCCATGACAGATGTGAGTTTGTTAATTAATGGTTCAACTTAAGGTGGCAACATTAATACACATCTGGGTGGATTGAGGCATCTGGGTATTCCAGTGATTGCCTGTTTTTCTTTTGGACCGCCACCCAGGCTCAAAGGGATCATGAGATTTTTCATACTAGTAACTTCCGTGTGCAGCCACATGCCAATATGGGCTCTGGCATAGTTGAGTAAGTTGTGGGAAACCTTTCCATGATGGGCTAGCAGATGTAGTTGGGTTTTGTAGGTGTACCGGCCTATCTATCTGGTTAAGGGGACCTCTTCGGAAAGACTGTGTCTCGGTCATCCATTTCTCAAACACCATGCAGTGCGAGAAACCAAACGGAGGCGATCGAGTCTTGTGGGGAAAAGTGCACAAACTTCTGCAGAGTGTACAAACTGATCATGATTAGCCGTGTCCCCGGTTATGGACGTCTTGAGTATCTAGTACTTGGATTATCATGTGAATCTCATCATGTTACTCTAATTAATATTGTTGGGTTAATGATTATTTTAATTGGGGTTGAGAGGATGTCTATGTTCTCAACGATGTTTCAACTACCATGATAGTTAATTAAAATCTATTCCTTTGAAGTAGGGAAAAATTGGCTTTACGCAAAAACTTAACCATAGAGCTTTCCACCAGCCATATTGCATATAGTATAGTCTTACTTTCATTGCATTCTCTTGTGTTACCTTGCCAGCATATTCCATGTGCTGACCCGTTTTTCGGGTTGCAACGTTTCATTTTGCAGACTTTTCAGACGACGAGTAAGATGCCCCTTTTAGGTCGTGGTTCTATACTCAGTGATGCCGCTGGAGTTGATGGACTCACTTATCTTCCAAGCCTTCCGCTTTTATCGTATTAGATGGCCTTCAGCCATATTTATTGTAATGATTTCATCGTTGGACTATCGATGTAATAAGTGTGTGATTGCTACTCTGTTATAAATCCTTCGAGTACTGTGCGTGTCAGCATTACTGATCCAGGGATGACACTGATGCACATAGATCAGACTGTTTGAGGTCTGGTCGCTACAAGCGCCCGTGCTCCCGCAAGAGAGAGCCAAGGGCTCGGTCCCCTGCTCATGCCCGAGGGCCTCGCCCGATCCCATGCGCCACCACCGGCTGGCGACCTCGCCGGAGCTCTACCGGAACCACCAGGCGCTGTCGCAACCTCTTCGTCCCCATGCGTCCTCTTGGTCGCCTGAACCTGTGACACCCCGAGACCGGTGCGCCAGGTGTCAGTCAGCTATTCGTCACCGTTGCCTTGTCATCTGCTTGCGTATTGCATCTTGCCATGTCATCATGTGTGTTGTATCAGCATGTTTTCGAAACTTGCATCCGTCTGAGTCCGCTCGTCCTCTCCGTTGTCCGTTCTGAGCCCGAACACACTCACACGCGCCCGCGGCGCCTCCGAATATTTATTTTATGAGTGGCCGGAAAACATTCTCGGAATGGGTTGAAACTTGGCGTGTGGTCTTATTATAGCATAGGTAGACCGCCTGTCAAGTTTTGTCGCGTTCAGAGCTCGTTTGATAGCCCAACGGTTAGCCGTGTTAACCACCAGAAGCCTTTTCTCTTTTGGCCCAGCACACCTTTCACACAGCCCACCAAGCCTTTTCTAACCCCTCCATGCTCTTGGCCGTTCGATCATGATCGCGTGGCCGCAAACGGCTGCTCATTTGGACACTCCTAGCTCCCTCTACCTATAAATTGGTGTCTCCCCCGTTTATTTTCGCACACGAAACCCTAAAATTCCTCCTCCCCGCGCCGCCGGACATGTCTGCGGAGCGGCCGGACATGTCCGCGCAGCAGCCACGTCGCCTAGCCAATAAGAGCTCGCCACGTCACCTCCCGCCGCCATGTGTCACCTCCCCACTGGCCAGCCGCCCCACGCCCACGTCCCCGCGCGCCGGGCCCGCGAGCCCATCTTCGGGCCGCGCCTCCACCGCAGCCGGGCCCGCGCCCCGCGCACCAGCGCCGCCGTCCCGCTCGCCTCCGGCCGGCGAGCCGCCGCTCGCCGGAGCGCCACCAACCGCCGCCGCCTCGATCTGCACCTCAACTCGCTGCTCTGCCGAGTCCGGCGACCCGCACCGCCGCGCCTCCCCTCGCTCAACTCACCGCCGCCGGCCGGATCTGGCGCTCGGAGGCCAGATCCGCTCGCCGCCACTTGCCCCGGCCTCACCGGACCTCCTCCTGGCCGCCGGTGGCAACCGCCGCCGCCTCCATGCCCTCGGGGACGAGCACGGGAGGTGCTCGACCCGCCCGGCCGCTTCCGTCGCCCTCGCTGGGCCTCCGCTGCTCCGCGGCCCAGCTCGGCCGCAGCCGGCCCGGCTCCGCCCCTCGGCCCATTGGCCTCCCCTCCGGCCCAGCGCTCTGGCCCACTCCAGCCGGCCCGGTTGGCCTCCCAGGCCCAGCCGACGGCCTGCCTCGCCCTCCTTCTGCTGGGCCTCAGCCCGCTAGGGTGAGCCCCTCCTATTCCCCGCCCCGGGCGTCCCATAACTATTTTGCGCTCAGTTTTAGACTTAGAGATTTCTTCGAAGTCCCCTGAAAACTGTTATAATGTTGCATGTTTGCATGGCTGTAATTAATTGTGTGCTTGTCCAAATTGAGTGTATGATATGTCAAAATGATCGTGGTGATATGCTCTACACTTTGTTCCATTGTGCCATGCTTGTTTGAATTCATCTAGATGCTCAAATCTCTGTTGCAAGAGTGCTACTTGTTATAAACTGCTGCTACTTGTTATTTTCATGCCATGTTTGAGATGTGATAACTTGGTGCATGTTTATCTAAATGAAGCAAATGATATGTCAAAATGTTCATTATGAAGTGTACTACATGATGGTTGCTGTAGCATGCTTGTTTGAGTCCATATTGCCATGTTAATCTCTGTTGCAAAAGTGAATTTGGCTGTTAAGTTCGGAAACTTGTTATGAGATGCTGATTTCAATTGCTCTTTGATATTGATGTGTTTGTCCTCATGCCACATGTGTAGATGTTTTAGAAGCACCATTATATGGTCTTTGCTGTGGTGCAAACCACTTTCCATGATATGCCTTGAGGTGACTTAAACATGCTTGTAAACATGCCATGTTGTTATTGCTATTTTATACTTAGTGAAAATTCTACTAAGTCTGGAATCTGTTATAACCTGATGCTATGTTTGCTTGATGCCCTAGTCAAATCCATGCTTGTTATTGTTGTCCATGTTATTGTCTATTCATTCATGCCCTTAATTGCTCATATGGCCTGCTGTAGCTTATTTATTTCTTGCTCTCAAGTTGCCATAAATTATGTCTGTCAGGATTTTATCATCATGTTCAATTTGGTTTAGCTTGTTGCTATTGATCCATGCCTCCTATGGAGTTGCTCCAATGGAGTTGTTTGCTGTAGGATATGTCTACTACATGTCCATGCTCTTTATGTTCTTATTAGAGTTCATATGCTTGTTGTTTTGTGCCTCCGAAGGCAACATCGTGATGATGTTTTTGCCTTCCTAGATTTTGGCTAAGTCTGGATAATTTTATTGCAACTTGCCATGCTTTTTTAAATGTGTTTCAGTAAGCTTTTGGGTGTGTTCTAAGTTCCTACTTGTTAAGCATCATGTCTACTTCAGATCCATGCTTCATGTTAACATGTTTGGGTGATTTAGCTTATTTTTACATTGCTCCGAAGTTGCTATGTGGCTGTTAACTTCAGCTTGTTGTTATATCTTGTTTCCTGTGTATGTGTTGAACCGTTGCTCCGTTTTGAGTGTGCCCTATATGAAACTTGTGTGATTTTGCATGTAGAATCATAATATCATGTTGTTTACATGTTTAGAGGGTGTTTGCTTGATGTTTGGGGTGCATTTTGCACCGTTGCCATGCTTGTCTTGATTTCCTCATATCTTCTAGGCCGTAGCTCCGAATTAAACAAACTTTATATGAAACTTGACTAGATTTTCGTGTAGATCATCATGGTGCATGTTCACTTGCTGTTTAAGAACTTTAACTTAAGGTTTGTTCAGATCTGGACTAATTTCAAACTATGCATATGAGGACTTACCGGATTTGTTATAAGTAGTTTCCGGACTCATTTAAACTTGTTGACTTGTGTTGTTTTTGAGTGCTTCCTGCATTGCCATGTTTTGCATCATATATAGACTTGTCTTGCATCATATATAGACTTGTCTTGCATCATATATAGACTTGTCTTGCATCATACCTTGCCATGTATTGCATCATATATAGACTTGTCTTGCATCATACATTGCCATGTATTGCATCATATATAGACTTGTGTTGTTCTTGTGTGCTTCCTATCTTGCCATGTATTGCATCGTATATAGACTTGTTTTGCATCATATATAGACTTGTCTTGCTTCATACTTGGTTGAGCATATTGTCATGTTCTTGTGTTGTGTGTTTACCGTATTGCTTGCTTCTTCTCGTTAGTGCTTGTTCCGTTGCGATCGTGAGGATTCGTTCGACTACTCGTGGTTCGTCTTCAAGGCTTCTTCTTCGTCTACTTCATGGATCCATTCTTCTTCCTTGCGGGATCTCAGGCAAGATGACCATCACCTTGGATACCTTTACTATCATTACCATGCTTAGTGTCTCGATGCTATCGTTATATGTCGCGCTACCCATCATTATTGTCAGCCTCTCCTTGTTGCCATGAAACCTCTAACCTTGACACCTTCCTAGCAAACCATTGTTTGGCTATGTTACCCGCTTGCTCAGCCCCTCTTATAGCGTTGCTAGTTGCAGGTGAAGATGAAGATTGTTCCATGTTGGAACTTGATGCTTTGGGAATATCACAATATCTATTATTATTATTAACACACCTATATACTGGGCATGGGTGGAAGGCTTGGCCTTTTGCTCGGTGTTTTTTTCCACTCATGCCACCTTAGGCGCCGATAAACCGGCATTATGTTCCTTCATTTTGCGTTCCTTACACGGTTGGGTATATGGGGACCCCTTGACACTTCGTCTTTGAATAAAACTCCTCCAGCAAGGCCCAACATTGGTTTTAATTTGCCTCATAATAACAACTTAATTAATTAATTAAATTGCATAGGGGGACGCTCCCTTGAGATTCTTTTCTACATAGCAGGGGGGCCAGTGCTGATGGTGTTGGTCCCAAATAGAGTCGTTTGTGGCGCCTCCCTTGGAAACTTGGGGTTTGGTTGTTGTACGCTGTGCTCATCCGGTCGTGGCCTGAGACAAGATACGCGCGGCTACTATCAGGGTGTCGTCACGCCGGGAGGTCTTGCTAGACTTGTTTGACCATTGTCGAAATGTCTTGTGCACCGGGATGCCGAGCCTGATCGGATTTCCCTAAGATAAGGGGTAATAATTATTATTACTTCAGCTGATCGTGAGAGCTTGTGATGGGCTAAGTTGGGACACCCCTGCAGGGTTATGATCTTTCGAAAGCCGTGCCCGCGGGTATGTGGCAGATTGGAATTTGTTAATGTCCGGTTGTAGAAAACTTGACAGAGGATCCGTGATAAAACACACAACTGTGTGAGTTACCATGACTGTCTCTTTTCACTTTGAGAAGAGAACATGGTGGGGTTATGTTTGACTCGTAGGTAGTTCAAGATCTTTAGCGATCACTACTATTTTGCGACCGTTTGCGTAGATGCTCATCTTATTCTTGTACTCGTAAGTTAGCCACCATATTTTGCTTAGCCGCTGCTGCAACCTCACCACTTTACCTCTTCCTACCTATTAAGCTTAGATAGTCTTATTACCCATGGTTATGGGATTGATGAGTCCTCGTGGCTCACAGATACTACAACAACAGTTGTAGGTGCAGGTTTTCGATGTCTTAACGTGAGAGCGATGATCGTTGTGTCGGAGTTCTTTTCTTCTTCTTCTTCTTCAGTCTTGGGTTAGGTTCCGGGTCGGCAGCCTGGGATAGCAGATGGATGTCATTGTGCTTTTCATGTTTGTATCCGTAGTCGGATACTTTGTATTGATGTTGTTGTATTCATGTGACTTGTATGTATTGTTGTATTCCCCATGTATGTTTGTAATGGTACGATGTAATGATATCCATCTTGTTAAGCGCCCGAAATGTGGTTGTGCCCCAATCACGTAAGTGTCACGTGATCGGGATAGAATCGCATCTTGGGCCTGACACAACCCGAGCGCTGAGGCCCTCCGAGCCTCCAGCTCGTTTGCGCCTGCAGCCGCCCAAGTCCCTGTCCAGCAGCTCCTCGGGCACCCACGCCCCACTGTACGAGCACCTCTTCAAGCTGCCGGCGACCAGGCCAGCCCCGCACCGCTCCCGTTCTCTCCTTCCTCCATCTGCCTTCTCTACCTCTCTCTCACACATCGCTCTCTGTCTCAGGGACGAACAAGGACGCCGCCGCCCCATGGAACCTTCTCCGCCTAGAGCTTCGTCACCTGCACCCGTAGCCGGATCCGTCGATCTCCGACTCATATCCGCCGCCTCCTTCCCGTTCTAGGTCTTCCCTGCATTGTTGCACTGCCTTTGGGCTACAGTGCGAGCTCCAGTGCCGCCGCTGCTCTGTCTTTTGTCGAACAGAGGACGACGTGCCTCCCCGCCTCGCGCGCATGGGCTACTTCCAACGTTGGGAAGGCCCAACAACGCCTAGATCTGCCTGCCTCTTCGGCAGCCACCTCCAGCTAGCCAGATCCGCATCAGGCACGCCAACTGGGCGGAAGCCCATTTGGTGAGCGTCCAGCCACCCCTATTCCTCTTGCTATAATCCGTGCTATGGGCGTTCTTTTGTATTCTGCGCTCAGTGCCTTTTTTTTGTTTACTCTGCTGCAGTTTTAGCCTGTGTAGTATATTTTCAGTGCACTGCATTTTTGCAAATTGTTCAGGGCATGCATCAATTACAGAAATTCCATCAGCTTAAAATGTGTATAACTAAATAACCGTGCACCGGTTTAAAATGATCTATATATGTAAAATGTATAGAATTTCATGTAGTTTCAGTTTTTCCAACTTGCATCCATGTTAAAAATGTTTAACTTGCTGTTTGTTTAAATTTGTGTAAATAACAAGCTAAAATGCTTTTATTCATAACTAAATAACCATAGCTCCAAATTTAAAAAACTTTATATGTAAATGGGATAAAAAAGGCATAGATTAAATTGGTGCACTTTATCTTGTTGTTTAACAACTTTAAAATTGTGTGTAGGGCAGATTAGTACCAAATCCAATAATTGCACACGGGGATTTTCCGGAATTGTTGTTTGTTGTTTCCGACCCAATTTAAATTGCTTAAATAGTGTAGTTTATTTGTGCTTCACCTCTTGCCATGTTAACCAACATTTAATCTTGTCTTGTTCATAAACAAGAGTGAACTAAATAATTGGATGTGGTGTTTCCTCAATATGCAACTTGTTGCATATTGAGTTCCACTTAATTTGTAGTATTGTTTGTTGCACTTTGCCATGCCATGCCTATTTAATCTTGTCATGCATGATAATTGGTTGAGCATCATGCCATGTTTATGCTTGTGTGTTTACCACGTTGTTTGCTTCTTTCTGGTTGTGCTTCTGCTCGATAGTTCCTGTTTCGTTGCGATCGTGAGGATTCATTCGACTACGCTTGGTCCGTCTTGGTGGCTTCGTCTACTTCATGGACTCGTTCTTCTTCCTAGCGGAATCTCAGGCAAGATGATCGTCACCTTAGATCTCATTACTATCATTTCTATGCTAGTTTTCTCGATGCTATCGCTATATGTCGCGCTACCTATCTATTTGTTGTCAGCCCCTCCTTGTTGCCATGAAACCTCTAACGTTTGACACCATCCTAGCAAACCATTGTATGGCTATGTTACGCTTGCTCAGGCCCTCTTATAGCGTTGTTAGTTGCAGGAGAAGATGAATATTGCTCCATGTCGGAACTTGGTTGTTGGAATATCATAATATCTATTACTATAATTAATGCACCTATATACTTGGCAATGGGTGGAAGGCTTGGCCTTTTCCTCGGCATTTTGTTCCACTCATGCTGCCTTAAGAACCGATAAACCGGTGTTATATTCCTTGATTTTGTGTTCCTAACGCGGTTGGGTTTATGGGGACCCCTTGACAGTTCGCTTTGAATAAAACTCCTCCAGCAAGGCCCAACTTTGGTTTTAATTTGCAACATAATAAAAACTTAATTAATTAATTGAATTGCATAAGGAGTTAGCGCTACCCGAGGATTCTTTTCCACATACAGGGGGGCCAGAGCTTATGGGGTTGGTCCCAAACTAGAGCCACTTGCGGCGCCACCCAGTTATCTGGGGTCTTTGGTAGATGTACGTAGTGCTCATCCGGACGTGGCCTGAGATGAGATACACGCGGCTACTATCAGGGTGTCGGCACGCCGGGAGGTCTTGCTGGACTTGTTTTACCATTGTCGAAATGTCCTGTGCATCGGGATTCCGAGTCTGATGGGCTAAGTTGGGACACGCCTGCAGGGTTATGATCTTTCAAAAGCTGTGCCCGCAGTTATGTGGCAGATTGGAATTTGTTAATGTCCGGTTGTAGAAAACTTGACAGAGTATCCGAGATAAAACACACCAACCGCGTGAGTAACCGTGACCGTCTCCTTTCACTTTGAGAAGAGAACACGATGGTGTTTTGTGTGACTCGTAGGTAGTTCAGGATCACTTAGCGATCATTACTAGTTTGCGACCGTTTGCGTAGATGCTCATCTTATTCTTGTACTCATAAGTTAGCCACCATACAAATGCTTAGCTGTTGCTACAACATCACAACTTAACCTCTCCTTACCCACTAAGCTTTGCTAGTCTTGATACCCATGGTTATGGGATTGCCGAGTCCTCGTGGCTCACAGATACTAGAACAACAGTTGTATGTGCAGGTTTCCGATGACTTGACGTGAGAGTGATGCTTACTTGTGTTGGAGATCTTTCTTCTTCTACTTCGTCAGTCTTGGGATAGGTTCCTGATCGACAACCATGGATAGCAGGATGGATGTCCTTGTGCTTTTCTTATTTTCATCCGTAGTCAGATATCTTGTGTATGATATGTTGTTGTATTCATGTGGAATTGTATGACTTGTATGTATCCCCATGTCACATCCCTAGATCAGCCCCTGTGGTCTTTGCCTGATCATCATGTCATCATGTTTAAAATTTTGTTAAACTTGAATTGGGTATGTTCAAACCCTAGCACCAAAAGAACCCAACTAGGTTCAACCTAAAAAATATTTTCATTGCACCCAAAGTGCCTCAAGAAAAGTTCATGATTTTGGTTAAGGTAGAGACCCCTGCCCAAAATGATGAATATATTTCTAGGACATTTTTGGATTTTTGAATTAATACATATTGTATTTGAATTGGGGCATTTAAATTCTTTAAATAGTTTAAATGCTCTAATAATTGTGAAACTAGTTGAGGGCTGTTAGAAATAATTCAATAGGTGCCCACAACTTATTTCATGATTTATCAAAATGGTTTGGTCTTTGAACTAAATCAAAAACATACAAAAGAATTAGAAAAAAGAAACAAAACCAGAAAAGAGAGAGAGAGAAGAGCTCACATGGGCTGCTTACCTGCACCAGAATCGGCCCAGCTAGACGGCCCAGCCCACCAGGGGCAAGGGCGTCTTCAACCTCCTGCCAGGAGGACAGGCAGGTGCGTGGCGACGGCGCACGCCCACGGCCTCCACCTCCTCCCTGTCTGCTTCCCTCCCCGACGTCCTAGACGAGTGCCACGCGACGCCCCCGACCCCTCTGGCCTGTCCACCTCTCCTCTCCCCTGTGTCTCCCTCGCACGCACCCACCCGAGCGGGCTCGTCGCCGCTGCTCGCCACCACCGTAGCCACAGCCACCGCCTCGCCTCCCTGAGCTAGCCAGAAGCTCTGCCGCGACGCCCTCTTCCTCCTCGCCGAGCCACGCTTCGCCGGAAGCCCTGCACCGCCTCCATCTGGTCGTCTTCAACCTCAGGAACCGCCGGATGTCGCCGGTCAATTCGCACCGTCGAGGACGCCCCCGAGCACGCTGGCCTTCCCTACGGAACCGCTGTGAGCTTCCGAGTGTTCTCCCCCTCCTCCCCGCGGTCAAACCTCCCTCTAGCCTGCCTTGCCGCCGGAGCCCAGAGCTCCCCGCCGCCGGCCATGTCGCCGCCGCACCTAGAGCTCATGTACGTCACCTACAAGCACACCGGCGTGCTCAGCGCTTCTCCACGAGTCCGTAGCACAACTCAGCTCACCTCCCCGTGCCCCGTAGCACCTATCCAATCGGTGCCCGAACTCCGGCGCCGCCGCGAGCTCGTTTCCGACGAGCTCCGGCCACCCCAGCTCCTACCACTTGCATGGCTGGATGCGGGCGTGTGCGGGCTATCTGCTGGTGGCATTCGCGCGTCCTCCCGCCGTCTGTAGCGCGAGCCCGAGCAACTCCGGCGAGTCTCCGTCGTTGTTTTGGTCGCCGCCGGCCAGTCTCCGGTGACTGCCAACGTGGCCACTTAGTTAGGAGCTAATTACACCACTAATCACCCCTAATAGCCACTAACAGTGGGCCCTAGCCCTGGTCAAACCCCAGTCAGCGCTGGTTTTGACCGGAGTTAGTCCATGTGTCATTGACGTGTGGACCCCACACGTAAGGTTTGACCCTGGCCGGTCAGTTGACCTGCTGACCTCAGCCTGACGCAGTGCTGACGCAATAAAGCCTTTCTAGAATTAAAATAAATCAGAAAAGGTTTAGAAATTCCAAAAAATGCTTTAAACTTCTAAAATTCATATAAAATCAACCGTAGCTCAGATGAAAATAATTTATATATGAAAAATGATCAGAAAAATATGAGGAATCTGTTTATGGCATTTTCATGCATGTTTGAACAAGTTAAACCTGCTGTTCAGGTCAAATCAATAAAATGATAATTAAATAACCACATATGGAGTTTGAATTTGAACCTTAGGTTCAAACCAACTTCATTTAATTGTGTTGCTAGTTGCATTAGCTCAATCCACAGCATATTGCCATGTCATGTTCATGCATCATATTGTTGCATTGCATTGATTGTGTTCTTTCTCTGTTTGTCGGCTTTGTCCCCTCTCAGTAGACGACGTTCCGACGATGAGTTCGATGACACCGATGAAGAACTATTAATCTCTTCAGAAGTGCCAGGCAAGCAAACCCCCATTGAGCATCCCGATACAATCCCACTCTCTCGCTCCTGCTCTCTTTTACTGCATTAGGACAACAACGTTTTGAAATGCTTTTTGCTGCGGTAGCTGAACCCCCTTTCCTCTGCATGACCTGTCATTGCCACAGTAAATAGTTGAAACCCACTAGCATGAGTAGGAGTTGTTTGAGCCATGTTGTGCCTACTCATCCATGCTTGTATGTCATGCTTGCTATTGCTTAGAGTTGTGTCAGGTCTGATTCATTGGGGATGAATTGGAATGTGGTAAACATGTCCTACTGTGTGTGAGCTAAGTGTGTGAACACGATTTGGTAAAGGTAGCGGTGAGAGGCCATGTAGGAGTACATGGTGGGTTGTCTCACTGGAATCATCCTTAAGAACTGAGTTCTGTGTAAGTTGTCCAATGACCAGTTACTACCACACATTGGGTTCCAGTAACTCGACCCCTCTCGACTTATTAATCAACTAGATCTCTGTCCAAGAGTTACAACTAGTTCTGGTGTTTGTAGGTAGTGCTAGTAGTCTACCAAGTGGCACCCGATACAGGTGGGCTTGGGACAGACTAGGTGCAGTGGCCCGGTGTACCAAGTGGCACCCGGTTGGTGGGCTTGGGAAACCTGTACACATCGTTTGGGGCCGTGAACGACACCCCGGCCAGATCTCCCAACGGATGGAACCCGAATAGGCGATAAACCTGGACGAGAGACTTGTGTGGTTAGTCAGGTCGTGGCCGACACCCTCGCCAGGCTTCCGCTTGAAGGTTGTCGAGATACACGACGTGTACATGGCGGTAAGTGGCGAGAGCGTGTGTGAAGAAGTGCACCCCTGTAGGGTTAACATGATGTATTCGAATAGCTGGGTCCGCGATTATGGACTTCTTGGATGCTTACGTGGTACATAGACAAGTGAAAGTGGATACTCTAAAATGCTCAAGACAAGTGTGAGTGCTATGGATGGCCTTCTCGTAGGTAGACGGGGATGGACCCATAGTGGTGTATTGATTGGTGAATATGTGGGCTCGTGTGCGCCACCTCAAAAGAGTTACTTGCAGTTGTAGTTTCAGGATAGCCACCGAGTCAAAGCTGGCTTGCTGCAGTCAAACTCCACCACCCCTTTGTTGATACTGATGCATATGTAGTTAGTTCTGATGTAAGTCTTGCTGAGTACCTTTGTACTCACGTTTGCTTAATTTATGTTTTGTAGAGAGACTTCAGTCTCGCTAGTGGTTCCGCATGGACTTCGATGTTTAGCTTGTTACCTCAGCTACGATCTTGTGCCCTTGGAAGGGTCTAGTAGATAGTCAGGCTTCTCAGCCTTTTTCTTTTGTAGTTGTCTGTACTCAGACATGTTATGCTTCCGTTGCCTGTATGCTCTGTATGTTGGGTCATGTGACCTATGTTTGTAATAAATGCTATGATGGCTCTTCTGGGCCTTATCTATATGAGTTGTTGAGTTATGTTGTGATGCCGTGTTGTACAACACATACTTGCATGTTATGCGTACGTGTAATGTGTATTGCTATGTGTGGGACCGACACCTAGTTGTTTACCCTTGGTAGCCTATCTTACAGGGAAATGTCTCCTAGTGCTTCCACTGAGCCTTGGTAGCTTGCTACTGCTCCGGAACACTTAGGCTGGCCGGCATGTGTCCTTCTTCGTTCCTGTGTCTGTCCCTTAGGGGAAATGTCACGCGTTGTTCCTTTAAGTCCTTGTAGCTTGCTACGACTTGGGTTCATACGTTGATGACCGACACGTTCGTTGCTGGGTCATCTATGCCTGTCTCTGTAATTTAGTGCCACTTTTGGTTTATAACTGGTCATGTCGGCCCGGGTTCTCTGTCATATGGATGCTAGCGACACTATCATATACGTGTGCCAAAATGCGCAAACGGTCCCGGGCCAGGTAAGGTGGCACCCGTGGGGATACCGTGCATGAGGCCGCAAAGTGATATGATGTGTTACATGCTAGACCTGTGTGACTTAGGATCGGGGTCCCGACAACTTTGGTATCAGAGCCTGACTGCCTGTAGGATTAGCAAGCCAAACTGGACGAAGTTGTGTCTAGAAACTCTTTAGTTATATAAGGGAATTGATTGTGGAAGGGAACGTAAGGCTCTTTTTACTCCTTTACCTTATGACCTTCTGATCTGAGTCACCTTCTTCTATTCTACGGGGATTAAGAAACTAGGCTTTTTCTTCTCACTATGAGGATCACGTTAATTGTGGATTCAACTCTCAGCTCAGTTTATTCTACTTCTGTGTGTTCAACTGTTGATCTCAGAACCTTGACATTATGATGTTAAGTGGATATGCTACCCTTTTTGCTTGGATCTCAAAAGTATTTTCGAGCATTTACAGTCGTTATGCTGTCCGAGTCATCCCAGGTCTCTTAAGAATCTGATGCATTTTCAAATTATTCCTACATGTTCTTAATGTCCTCTTAGGCCAGATTAACCACACTAGTCGGTGTGTGGAGATACTCCATTACCTCGACACATATGTTGGAGTTATTATTATGACCCTAGGTGTCTTAAAAGATCACCCAGTAATCTAGCAATGCTTTATATTCCCAGTGTGATGATTCTGGCCATCATTCTCGAAAGCATCCTGTGATGCCATTTAGTTAGTAGGCATTCTATTCCTGGGTTCTTAAACCCATGACTCACTCCACTCACCTCCTGTTGGCAGTATTTGCTCGCCCCTTTAAGATATTAGTAACCTTGTGATAGTCCTCGAGGTCCGTGGTATATCCTTCTTCCAAATACCATGAACCATCCTTGGCAGAAGTTCTCCCGAACCAAAAGATCACAACCAGAGTTCTCTTGAGTAGTACTCCAATCATGTTGTGATTCTGCCAATCCTACCTTTCTGCATGGGTTATCCGGAAGAAATATGTGGAACTTGTTCGACATACTAACCTATGCATCCACAACTCAGACAATCATATGTTCCCTGAGTTGTCCCTTTTAGTTGTATTTTGACCTTAGCCTATCAATTGATAGTCAAGAGTATGCGTGCATTCGTTCATCGATGCCTATTACTCTTGTGGTCTGCCAAGCCATTCTATTCTGGAATGACTAGGAGAAACAAACTCCAGTACCTTATCCATATCCAGGATTGGGTCAAAGAAGTTGTACTTCGCAGATGGAGAATGCTAACCCAGCTTCTAATCTGCTTTATCCTGGAGTATTACCATCTTTATGTCAAGAATGTCATGGGAATTGCACTACCTCCTATGAACTCTTGATACAGTGATACTTCTCGCCCTCATTATTCATTTCTCGGTCCCCGTGTTATTGTAACTGGAACGCCGACAAGTGAATCATGGTGTGTGAATCAATACCCCTAGCAACCTCGTTGCTTGGTGGTTAAAGGACAACAATTTCATTCTTAGTGTGTTGGTTACTAAATCACCATTCTAAGATTGATCGTGCTACCTAGTCCATTTTTCTGGTGCACTCTTTGATCAATGAGTTAGGATTGTATAAATCTCTCACTCTTTTGATCATATCATCTTGCCCTGAAAAGCAAGATTATTTGCGAGCTTAGTATCATATTGGTGGTTCGTGATTTTCCGAATATCTTCTCAAAAGTATCACCAGGTTGTCACCTGACCGCTATGTTGAGCTCGTGATCAAGTTGGTATTCTTGTAAACCATCCTTTCTCCAGGAATCTGTGTCGGATACCCTGAGCAAGTTGGTTAAGCTAAACAACAACTTGGAGGGTTGGAAGAAATATGCTTAACCCACATAGCTCACTCCATGAGTTGATCTTGAGTTCCTCGATCTTCGGGAAGATCGATTTCTACAGAGTATGTCTCCGTTATCATCTGGTTGGATGAAGATCTCAAAGCAAGGATGACAAGATCAATATGATGCAATAACTCAACATCTTCGAGAAGGAAAATTGGATCGTGAAGATTGTGCTAGTTTGTGTCCCCTCTGATTTCTTACCCTACGCTTGAATCTCGGGACGAGATTCTTGTTTTAGTGGGGGTGAGTTGTCACATCCCTAGATCAGCCCCTGTGGTCTTTGCCTGATCATCATGTCATCATGTTTAAAATTTTGTTAAACTTGAATTGGGGATGTTCAAACCCTAGCACCAAAAGAACCCAACTAGGTTCAACCTAAAAAATATTTTCATTGCACCCAAAGTGCCTCAAGAAAAGTTCATGATTTTGGTTAAGGTAGAGACCCCTGCCAAAAATGATGAATATATTTCTAGGACATTTTTGGATTTTTGAATTAATACATATTGTATTTGAATTGGGGCATTTAAATTCTTTAAATAGTTTAAATGCTCTAATAATTGTGAAACTAGTTGAGGGCTGTTAGAAATAGTTCAATAGGTGCCCACAACTTATTTCATGATTTATCAAAATGGTTTGGTCTTTGAACTAAATCAAAGACATACAAAAGAATTCGAAAACAGAAACAAAACCAGAAAAGAGAGAGAGAGAAGAGCTCACCTGGGCTGCTTACCTGCACCAGAACCGGCCCAGCTAGACGGCCCAGCCCACCAGGGGCAAGGGCGTCTTCAACCTCCTGCCAGGAGGACAGGCAGGTGCCCGCCGACGGCGCACGCCCACGGCCTCCACCTCCTCCCTGTCTGCTTCCCTCCCCGACGTCCTGGACGAGTGCCACGCGACGCCCCCGACCCCTCTGGCCTGTCCACCTCTCCTCTCCCCTCCTCTGTCTCCCTCGCACGCACCCACCCGAGCGGGCTCGTCGCCGCTGCTCGCCACCACCGTAGCCACAGCCACCGCCTCGCCTCCCTGAGCTAGCCAGAAGCTCTGCCGCGACGCCCTCTTCCTCCTCGCCGAGCCACGCTTCGCCGGAAGCCCTGCACCGCCTCCATCTGGTCGTCTTCAACCTCGGGAACCGCCGGATGTCGCCGGTCAATTCGCACCGTCGAGGACGCCCCCGAGCACGCTGGCCTTCCCTACGGAACCGCTGTGAGCTTCCGAGTGTTCTCCCCCTCCTCCCCGCGGTCAAACCTCCCTCTAGCCTGCCTTGCCGCCGGAGCCCAGAGCTCCCCGCCGCCGGCCATGTCGCCGTCGCACCTAGAGCTCATGTACGTCACCTACAAGCACACCGGCGTGCTCAGCGCTTCTCCACGAGTCCGTAGCACAACTCAGCTCACCTCCCCGTGCCCCGTAGCACCTATCCAATCGGTGCCCGAACTCCGGCGCCGCCGCGAGCTCGTTTCCGACGAGCTCCGGCCACCCCAGCTCCTACCACTTGCGTGGCTGGATGTGGGCGTGTGCGGGCTATCTGCTGGTGGCATTCGCGCGTCCTCCCGCCGTCTGTAGCGCGAGCCCGAGCAACTCCGGCGAGTCTCCGCCGTTGTTTTGGTCGCCGCCGGCCAGTCTCCGGTGACTGCCAACGTGGCCACTTAGTTAGGAGCTAATTACACCACTAATCACCCCTAATAGCCACTAACAGTGGGCCCTAGCCCTGGTCAAACCCCAGTCAGTGCTGGTTTTGACCGGAGTTAGTCCATGTGTCACTGATGTGTGGACCCCACACGTCAGGTTTGACCCTGGCCGGTCAGTTGACCTGCTGACCTCAGCCTGATGCAGTGCTGACGCAATAAAGCCTTTCTGGAATTAAAATAAATCAGAAAAGGTTTAGAAATTCCAAAAAATGCTTTAAACTTCTAAAATTCATATAAAATCAACCGTAGCTCAGATGAAAATAATTTATATATGAAAAATGATCAGACAAATATGAGGAATCTGTTTATGGCATTTTCATGCATGTTTGAACAAGTTAAACCTGCTGTTCAGGTCAAATCAATAAAATGATAATTAAATAACCACATATGGAGTTTGAATTTGAACCTTGGGTTCAAACCAACTTCATTTAATTGTGTTGCTAGTTGCATTAGCTCAATCCACAACATATTGCCATGTCATGTTCATGCATCATATTGTTGCATTGCATTGATTGTGTTTTTTCTCTGTTTGTCGGTTTTGTCCCCTCTCTGTAGACGACGTTTCGACGATGAGTTCGATGATACCGATGAAGAACTATTAATATCTTCAGAAGTACCAGGCAAGCAAACCCCCATTGAGCATCCCGATACAATCCCACTCTCTCGCTCCTGCTCTCTTTTACTGCATTAGGACAACAACGTTTTGAACTGCTTTCTGCTGCGGTAGCTGAACCCCCTTTCCTCTGCATGACCTGTCATTGCCACAGTAAATAGTTGAAACCCACTAGCATGAGTAGGAGTTTTTTGAGCCATGTTGTGCCTACTCATCCATGCTTGTATGCCATGCTTGCTATTGCTTAGAGTTGTGTTAGGTCTGATTCATCGGGGATGAATTGGAATGTGGTAAACATGTCCTACTGTGTGTGAACACGATTTGGTAAAGGTAGCGGTGAGAGGCCATGTAGGAGTACATGGTGGGTTGTCTCACTGGAACCGTCCTTATGAACTGAGTTCTGTGTAAGTTGTCCAATGACCAGTTACTACCACACATTGGGTTCCGGTAACTCGACCCCTCTTGACTTATTAATCAACTAGATCTCTGTCCAGGAGTTGCAACTAGTTTCTGGTGTTTGTAGGTAGTGCTAGTAGTCTACCAAGTGGCACCCGGTACAGTGGGCTTGGGACAGACTAGGTGCAGTGGCCCAGTGTACCAAGTGGCACCCGGTTGGTGGGCTTGGGAACCCTGTACACATCGTTTGGGGCCGTGAGCGACACCCCGGCCGGATCTTCCCACGGATGGAACCCGAATAGGCGATAAACCTGGATGAGAGACTTGTGTGGTTAGTCAGGTCGTGGCCGACACCCTCGCCAGGCTTCCGCTTGAAGGTTGCCGAGATACACTACGTGTACATGGCGGTAAGTGGCGAGAGCGTGTGTGAAGAAGTACACCCCTGCAGGGTTAACATGATCTATTCGAATAGCCGGGTCCGCGGTTATGGACTTCTTGGAGGCTTACGTGGTACATAGACAAGTGAAAGTGGATACTCTAAAATGCTCAAGACAAGTGTGAGTGCTATGGATGGCCTTCTCGTAGGTAGACGGGGACCCATAGTGGTGTATTGATTGGTGAATATGTGGACTCGTGTGCGCCAACTCAAAAGAGTTACTTGCAGTTGTAGTTTCAGGATAGCCATCGAGTCAATGCTGGCTTGCTGCAGTCAAACTCCAGCACCCCTTTGTTGATACTGATGCATATGTAGTTAGTTCTGATGTAAGTCTTGCTGAGTACCTTTGTACTCACGTTTGCTTAATTTATGTTTTGCAGAGAGACTTCAGTCTCGCTAGTGGTTCCGCGTGGACTTCGACGTTTAGCTTGTTACCTCAGCTACGATCCTGTGCCCTTGGAAGGGTCTAGTAGATAGACAGGCTTCTCAGCCTTTTTCTTTTGTAGTTGTCTGTACTCAGACATGTTATGCTTCCGTTACCTGTATGCTCTGTATGTTGGGTCATGTGACCTCTGTTTGTAATAAATGCTATGATGGCTCTTCTGGGCCTTATCTATATGAGTTGTTGAGTTATGTTGTGATGCCGTGTTGTACATCACATACTTGCATGTTATGCGTACGTGTAATGTGTATTGCTATGTGTGGGATCCGACACCTAGTTGTTTACCCTTGGTAGCCTATCTTACAGGGAAATGTCTCCTAGTGCTTCTACTGAGCCTTGGTAGCTTGCTACTGCTCCGGAACACTTAGGCTGGCCGGCATGTGTCCTTCTTCGTTCCTGTGTCTGTCCCTTAGGGGAAATGTCACGCGTTGTTCCTTTAAGTCCTTGTAGCTTGCTACGACTTGGGTTCATACGTTGATGACCGACACGTTCGTTGCTGGGTCATGTATGCCTGTCTCTGTAATTTAGTGCCACTTTCGGTTTATAACTGGTCATGTCGGCCCGGGTTCTCTGTCATATGGTTGCTAGCAACACTATCATATACGTGTGCCAAAATGCGCAAACGGTCCCAGGCCAGGTAAGGTGGCACCCATGGGGATACCGTGCGTGAGGCCGCAAAGTGATATGATGTGTTACAGGCTAGACCTGTGTGACTTAGGATCGGGGTCCCGACACCCCATCTATGTATGTAATGGTACGTTGTAATGATATCCATCTTGCTAAGCGCCTGAAATGCGGTTGTGCCCCAATCACGAGTTCATCACGTGATCGGGATAGAATCGCATCTTGGGCATGATAAGTTGGTATCAGAGCCTCGACCGACCATAGGATCCCCCTTGATTGATCGTAGTTTGGCCATTGTCGAGTCTAGAAGAAAACTATTTTGGAGTCTAGTTATATCGGAGAGTAGGAATTATTTTTACTCCTCAGAACACGTGATGAACTTGTTCCATCTCAAGAACACGAGACAGAGAGATACAACACATAGCTACTGGTACATACCCTCAGCCCCGAGGGTGGACTACTCCCTCCTCATCATGGTGTCTGCCGGGATTATGAAGATGGCCACCGGTGATGATGAAGATGGCCACCGGTGATGATTACTCCCTCCTCATCATGGAGTGTCGGAAAGGGCTCTAGATTGGATCTCGTGGACTACAGAGGCTTGCGGTGGCGGAACTTCTGATCTAGGTTTACCCCCAAGGGTTTTGGAATATTTGTCGATTTATAGGGCAAAGAGTGGGTACGGGAGGCCACCGAGGTGGGCACAACCTGCCTTGGCGCGCCTGGGCCCCCAGGCGCGCCTTGGTGGGTTGTGCCCCCCTCGGGGCACCCCCAGGTGCTGCTCTGGCCCTTTGGATGTCTTCTGGTCCATAAAAAATCCACAAAAAGTTTCGCAGTGTTTGGACTGTGTTTGATATTGATTTCCCGCGATATACAAAACATGCAGAAAACTGCAACTGGCACTTGGCACTATGTCAATGGGTTAGTACCAAAAAATGATATAAAATGTCTATAAACTGATTATAAAACATCCAAGAATGATAATATAACAACATGGAACAATAAAAAATTATAGATACGTTGGAGACGTATCAGCATCCCCACGCTTAATTCATGCTCATCCTCGAGTAGGTAAATGATAAAAACATAATTTTTTATGTGGAATGCTGCCTAACATGTCATATCATATTCTTTTCTTTATAGCATGGACATTTGTACTTTTATATGGTTCAAAGCAATAGTCTAGTTTTGACATAAGATTTAAATACTCAAGCATATCAACAAACAACCATGTCTTCCAAAATATCAATGCTAAAATAAGTCATCCCTATCCCATCATGCTTAACCATTGATCCATTCATGAAACACACTCGCATATTAACTACACCCAATACTCAAGTAAGATCATAGTGCCTTATAAGAGAAGATGGAGACTCAAATTCAAAAAAAATAAAAATTGCATGAAGTAAAAGAAAGGCCCTTCGCAGAGGGAAGTAGAGGTGCGAAAGCTCAAAGCTTAAATTGAGAGATACAATTATTTTGGGTGGTATACTTTTCCCACCAATGAAAATGACTTAGAGTTCCCAACACTTTCCATGCTAGATATATCATAGGCGGTTCCCAAACATAAATAAAGTTTATTCCTTTTTCCACCAAGCTATCACAAGCCATGGCTAACCGTATCCACGGGTGCCTTCCATACCAACACTTTCCAAGGAATTCATTATTTCACAACATAAAGTAAATTCATTTTTTCATTTCGGGACTGGGCATCCCTAATACCTTTGCCTTACTCTCGTGCAATGACAAGTGAATAAATGATACGTCTCCAACGTATCTATAATTTTTTATTGTTCCATGCTATTATTTATGATGTTTTGGATGTTTAATGGGCTTTGTCATACACTTTTATATTACTTTTGGGACTAACCTACTAATCCAAAGGCCCAGTCTAGATTGCTATTTTTTGCCTGTTTCAGGGTTTTACAGAAAAGGGATATCTAACGGAGCCCAAACGGAATGAAACCTTCGGGAGAGATATTTTTGGAGAAAATCACGCACATGAGACTTGAGAACCACGGAGTAGGGTTTACGAGCTGCCCACGAGGGTGGGGGGCGTGCCCCTGCCTCGTGGGCCCCACGTATGGCCCCCGATGCCCTTCTTCCTCCTATATATGCCTACGTACCCCGAAACCATCAGAACAACAGAGAAAACCCTAGTTCCACCGCCGTAACCTTCTGTTCCCGTGAGATCCCATCTTGGGGCCTATTCCGGAGCTCCGCCGGAGGGGGGATCTTCCACGGAGTGCTTCTATATCATCATCATCGCCTCACCATGAGTTGTGAGTAGTTTACCACAGACCTTCGGGTTCATAGCAAGTATCTAGATGGCTTCTTCTCTCTCTTTGGTTCTCAATACAAAGTTCTCCCCGGTCTTTTAGGAGATCGATTCGATGTAATCTCTTTTTGCGGTGTGTTTGTCGAGATCCGATGAACTATGGGTTTATGATCAAGATTATCTATGATAAATATTTGGCTCTTCTCTGAACTCTTTATGTATGATTATAATGTCCTTGCAAGTCTCTTCGAATTATTGGTTTGGTTTGGCCTACTAGATCTATAGTTCTTGCAATGGGAGAAGTGCTTGGCTTTGGGTTCAATCTTGCATCAAGGCACATATTGTATTGTTGCCATCGAGGATAAAAAGATGGGAGAAGCCACTAGAGAACACTATGCCCCCCGGGTCTATTCTCAACATATCAATCTACACCTACTTTACCTTTTTCCGCTTTTACTTTCTGTTCTTATAATCAAAAATACCAAAAAAATATCAACTATCATCTCTATCACATCTCACTTTCGTAAGTGACCGTAAAGGGATTGACAATCCCTTGTCGCATTGGCTGCGAAGTTCTTATTTGTTTGTGTAGGTGCGAGGGACTCGCGCGTGGTCTCCTACTAGATTGATACCTTGGTTCTAAAAAACTGAGGGAAATACTTATGCTACTGTGCTGCATCTCCCTTTCCTCTTCGAGGGAATACAACGCAAGCTCGAGAAGTAGCAAGATAATTTCTGGCGCCGTTGCCGGGGAGGCTTTCGCAAAAGTCATATACCAAGTACCTATCACAAACCCTTATCCTTCACATTACATTTTTTGCCTCTCGTTTTCCTCTCCCTCACTTCACCCTTGCCGTTTTATTTGCGCTTCTTTTGCCGTGTGTTTATCGCTCGCTTGCTTCTTGTTTGCTTGTGTGTGTTGGATTGCTTGTTTGTCACTATGGCTCAGAACAATACCAAATTGTGTAACTTCTCCAATACCAACAATAATGATTTTATTAGCACTCCGATTGGTCCTATTACCGATGCTGAATCTTGTGAGATCAATGCTGCTTTATTGAATATTGTCATGAAAGATCAATTCTCCAGCCTTCCAAGTGAAGATGCCGCTACCCATCTAAACAACTTTGTTGATTTGTGTGATATGCAAAAGAAAAGGGATACAAATAACGATATTGTTAAATTGAAGTTATTTCCGTTTTCACTTAGAGATCGTGCTAAAACTTGGTTTTCCTCTTTGCCTAGAAATAGTATTGATTCGTGGAATAAGTGCAAAGATGCTTTTATCTCTATGTATTTCCCTCCTGCTAAGATTATCTCTCTTAGAAACGATATTATGAATTTTAAGCAACTAGATCATGAGCATGTTGCACAAGCTTGGGAGAGAATGAAATTAATGATACGTAATTTCCCTACACATGGTTTCAATCTATGGATGATTTTTCAGAACTTGTATGCTGGCTTGAATTTTGCTTCTAGAAATCTTTTAGATTCGTCCGCAGGAGGCTCTTTCATGGAAACTACCTTAGGAGAAGCTACCAAACTCCTAGATAATATCATGGTTAATTATTCTCAATGGCACACTGAAAGATCTACTAGTAAAAAAGTGCATGCTATTGAAGAAATTAGTGTTTTGAGTGGAAAGATGGATGAACTTATGAAATTATGTGCTGCTAAGAGTGCTTCTTCTGATCCCAATGATATGCCTTTGTCCACTTTGATTGAAAATAACAATGTATCTTTGGATGTGAATTTTGTTGGTAGGAATAATTTTGGTAACAATGCTTATAGAGGGAACTTTAATCCTAGGCCTTTTCCTAGTAATTCCTCTAATAATTATGGTAATTCCTACAACAACTCTTATGGAAAGATGTCTTTTGAATTTGAAACTAGTGTTAAGGAGTTTTTGATATCGCAAAGGAATTTCAATGCTATGCTTGAAGAAAAAATTCTTAAGGTTGATGAATTGGCTTGAAGTGTGGATAGAATTACTCTTGATGTTGATTATTTGAAACTTAGATTTATCCCACCTAAGCATGATATCAATGAGTCTCTCAAAGCCATGAGAATTTCCATTGATGAATGCAAAGAGAGAACCGCTAGGATGCGTGCTAAAAGAGAGGATTATATTAAAGCGTGTTCTTCTAGTTATCATGAAAATAAAGATGAAGATCTGAAAGTTGTTGATGTGTCTCCTATTAGATCCTTATTTTCTAGCATAAATCTTGATGAAGATAGGATTGGAGATGATTCTACTTTAAGGTGTCCCAATGATTTGGACTTTTTAGATCTTGATGCTAAAATTGTTAAAAATGGGAGTGAAGAGATTAAAACTTTGCATAGTGATGAACCCACTACTTTGGATTTCAAGGGATTGAATTATGATAATTGCTCTTTGATTGATTGTATTTCCTTGTTGCAATCTGTACTAAACTCTCCGCATGCTTATAGTCAAAATAAAGCTTTCACTAAACACATAGTTGATGCTTTGATGAAATTTTATGAAGAAAAACTTGAGTTAGAAGTTTCTATCCCTAGAAAGCTTTATGATGAGTGGGAACCTACTATCAAAATAAAAATTAAAGATCATGAATGCTATGCTTTGTGTGATTTGGGTGCAAGTGTCTCCACTATCTCAAAAACTTTGTGTGATTTGCTAGGGTTCCATGAGCTTGATGATTGTTCTTTAAATTTGCATCTTGCGGATTCCACTATTAAGAAACCTATGGGAAGGATTAATGATGTTCTTATTGTTGCCAATAGGAATTATGTGCCCATATATTTCATTGTTCTTGATATAGATTGCAATCCTTCATGTCCTATTATTCTTGGTAGACCTTTCCTTAGAACGATTGGTGCAATTTATTGATATGAAGGAGGAAATATTAGATTCCAATTTCCATTAAGGAAGGCATGGAACACTTTCCTAGAAAGAAAATCAAATTACCATATGAATCTATTATGAGGGCCACATATGGATTTCCTTCCAAAGATGGCAATACCTAGATCTATCCATGTATCGTGCCTAGCTAGGGGCGTAAAATGATAGCGCTTGTTGGGAGGCAACCCAATTATATATTTTTTTTGCTTCTGTTTAGGAATAAATATTGCATCTAGCTTCTGTTTAGATGTGTTTTTGTGTTTTTTAGTGTTTGTGCCAAGTAGAACCTTTGGGCAGACTTGTGTGAAGTTTATGTGATCTTGCAGTGAAAAACAGAATTGTTAGCGCTCGCTAGAATGGTCATCAGATTTTACTGGAGCGTGCTATTTAGTTGATTATTTCTGCAGATGATTAATAGACAAATTCCTCACTTTTACCAGTTTAGTTTGAATTTTTTGGAGTTACAGAAGTATGCGAAACCTGCAGATTACTACAGACTGTTCTGTTTTTGACAGATTCTGTTTTTCGTGTGTTGTTTGCTTATTTCAATGCATCTATGAGTAATATTGGGAAGTATGAACCATAGGGAAGTTGGAATACAGTAGGTTTAACTCCAATATAAACAAAGAATGAATTCATTGCAGTACTTTTGAGTAGTGGTTTGCTTTCTTATACTAACGGAGCTCACGAGATTTTTGCCTAAGTTTTGTGTTGTGAAGTTTTCAAGTTTTGAGTATTGCTTTGATGGACTATGGAACAAAGAGTAGCAAGGGCCTAAGCTTGGGGATGCCCAAGGCACCCCAAGTAAAATTCAAGGACAACCAAAAGCCTAAGCTTGGGGATGCCCCGGGAAGGCATCCCCTCTTTCGTCTTCATCTATCGGTAACTATACTCGGAACTATATTTTTATTCACCACATGATATGTGTTTTACTTGGAGCGTCTTGTATAATTTGAGTCTTTGCTTGTTAGTTTTCCACAATTATCCTTGCTGGACACACCTATTTGAGAGAGTTAAATATGGCCTAGGAATTGTTAGAACACTCTATGTGCTTCACTTATATCTTTTGAGTTGAATAGTTTTTGCTCTAGTGCTTCACTTATATCTTTTAGAGCACGGTGGTGATAATATTTTGAAGAAATTGATGAACTCTCATGATTCACTTATATCCATTTGAGAGTCTATAAAAACAGCATGGTAATGTGCTTATGCTATAAAACTAGTCTTCACATGATAGACATCCAATATCAATGTAGTAAAAACTTTCACGCTAAGTGCATTGAATATGATGAGAAGTTGGATGCTTGATAATTGTTTTGAGATATGTGGATAGTGATAGTAGAGTCATGCTAGTGGAGTTATTATGAAATTGAGAAATGCTTGTATTAAGGTTAGTGATTCCCGTAGCATGCACATATGGTGAACCGCTATGTGACGAAGTTAGAGCATGAGGTATTTGTAAAGTGTCAACCTTTGTGTGGAGGTCGGGGGCGCGCGATGGTTAACTCCTACCAACCTCCCCCCTAGGAGCATGCGTTGATTGCTTTGTTTTGATGACGTGTAAATTTTTGCAATAAGTATATGAGTTCTTATGACTAATGTTGAGTCCATGGATTATACGCACTCTCACCCTTCCACCATTGCTAGACTCTCTTGTATTGCGCAACTTTTGCCGGTACCTTGCACCCACTATATATCCTTCCTCAAAACAGCCACCATATATATTCCTCAAAACATCCACCATACTTACCTATCATGGCATTTCCATAGCCATTCCGAGATATATTGCCATGCAACTTTCCACCGTTTCGTTCATATGACACACTTCATATTGTCATATTGCCATGCATGATAATGTAGTTGACATCGTATTTGTGGCAAAGCCACCATGCATAATTTCTCATACATGTCACTCTTGATTCATTGCACATCCCGGTACACCGCCGGAGGCATTCATATAGAGTCATACTTGTTCTAGTATCGAGTTGTAATATCGAGTTGTAATTCAATGAAAGTGTGATGATCATCATTACTAGAGCATTTTCCCATGTGAGGAAAGGCTAAATCAAGAAAGCCCCTCCAAAAAAAAGAAAGGCCAAAGAAAAAAAGAAAGGCCCAAAAAAAAGAAAAAGAAAAAAAAGAAAAGAAAAGAAAAAGGGACAATTGCTACTATCTTTTTCCACACTTGTGCTTCAAAGTAGCACCATGTTCTTCATAATAGAGAGTCTCATGTTTAGTCACTTTCATATACTAGTTGGAATTTTCATTATAGAACTTGGCTTGTATATTCCAACGATGGGCTTCCTCAAATGCCCTAGGTCTTCATGAGCAAGCAAGTTGGATGCACACCCACTAGTTTCTTTCGTTGAGCTTTCATACATATTTAGCTCTAGTGCATCCGTTGCATGGCAATTCCTACTCACTCACATTGATATCTATTGATGGGCATCTCCATAGCCTGTTGATACGCCTAGTTGATGTGAGACTATCTCCCTCACATTGATATCTATTGATGGGGATCTTCCATGGAGTGCTTCTACATCATCATCATCGCCTCACCATGAGTTGTGAGTAGTTTATCACAGACCCTCGGGTGCATAGCTAGTATCTAGATGGCTTCTTCTCTCTCTTTGGATCTCAATACAAAGTTCTCCTCGGTCTTCGAGGAGATCTATTTGATGTAATCTCTTTTTGCAGTGTGTTTGTCGAGATCCGATGAATTGTGGGTTTATGATCAAGATTATCTATGAGAAATATTTGGTTCTTCTCTGAACTCTTTATGTATGATTATAATGTCCTTGCAAGTCTCTTCGAATTATTGGTTTGGTTTGGCCTACTAGATCTATAGTTCTTGCAATGGGAGAAGTGCTTGGCTTTGGGTTCAATCTTGCGGTCTCGTTTCCCAGTGACAGTAGGGGCAGCAAGGCACGTATTGTATTGTTGCCATCGAGGATAAAAAGATGGGGTTTATATCATATTGCTTGAGTTTATCCCTCTACATCATGTCATCTTGCTTAAGGCGTTACTCTGTTCTTATGAACACAATACACTAGATGCATGCTAGATAGCGGTCGATGTGTGGAGTAATAGTAGTAGATGCATAATCGTTTCGGTCTACATGTCTCGGACATGATGCCTATATATAATGATCATGCCTATATAGTCTCATAATTATTCGCTTTTCTATCAATTGCTCGATAGTAATTTGTTTACCCGCCGTAGAATAACGCTATCATGAGAGAAGCCACTAGAGAACACTATGGCCCCCGGGTCTATTCTTAACATATCAATCTACACCTACTTTACCTTTTTCTGCTTTTACTTTCTGTTCTTATAATCAAAAATACCAAAAATATCAACTATCATCTCTATCAGATCTCACTTTCGTAAGTGACTGTAAAGGGATTGACAACCCCTTATTGCGTTGGCTGCGAAGTTCTTATTTGTTTGTGCAGGTGCGAGGGACTCGCGCGTGGTCTCCTACTGGATTGATACCTTGGTTCTCAAAAACTGAGGGAAATACTTACGCTACTGTGTTGCATCTCCCTTTCCTTTTCGAGGGAATACTACGCAAGCTCTAGAAGTAGCAATAAACACTCATCGTGAGAATAATACATCTAGCATGGAAAATATTGGCCATCCCTCACCACCTCGCGAGCGGTACGAGCACACAAAAGAGAAATTTATTTTGAAAATTAGAGATGACACATACAAATT
The DNA here is from genome assembly GCA_902687465.1 of Secale cereale. Lineage (NCBI taxonomy): Eukaryota > Viridiplantae > Streptophyta > Magnoliopsida > Poales > Poaceae > Secale > Secale cereale. The sequence continues at coordinate 242,624,112 of LR738714.1, read as the reverse complement.
TTCTTAGAACGGCAAAGGAATAACGCATATAGGTAGGTATAGTGGACTCATGTGGCAAAACTGGTTTAAAGGATTTTGGATGCACAAGTAGTGATCGTACTTAGTGCAAAATGAAGGCTGGCAAAAGATTGAGAAGTGACCAACCAAGAAACGAATAATCTCATAAGCGAGCACTAAGCATAATTAACACCGAATAATGCACCACAAGTAGGATGTAATTTCATTGCATGACTATTGACTTTCGTGCTTGCATAGGGAATCACAAACTTTAACACCAATATTCTTACTCAAGCACAATTACTCATCAACATGACTCACATATCACATCATCGTATCTCAAAACTATTACAAGGAATCAAGTTTATTTTGTCCAATGATCTTCATGAAAGTTTTTATTATATCCTTCTTGGATATCTATCACTTTGGGACTAATTTTATGTGTTGCTTTTGATAAGCTCAAAAAAATATAAGTGAAGAACATGAGCATAATATTTTCTTCTCTCAAATTAATCTCAGTGAAGCATGAGAGATTTCTTCAAAAATAACAAAGCACACCATGCTAAAAGGATATAAGTGAAGCACTAGAGCAAATGAAAAACTACTCCAACAAGATATAAGTGAAGATCAAGCGAGTAGTTATGTAAATACGTAGCTATGTGAAGACTCTCTTTTATTTAAAACTTTCAGATCTAAGTATTTTATTCTAACATCAAGAAAAACAAATTAAAATGACATTTCAAGAATAGCACATCTCATGTGAAGAAGCAAAAACTTAGGATCAACCGATACTAACTGATAGTTGCTGATGAAGAAAGGTGGGATGCCTACCGGGGCATCCCCAAGCTTATATGCTTGAGACTTATTGAAATATTATCTTGGGATGCCTTGGGCATACCCAAGCTTGAGCTTTTGTGTCTCCTTAATTCCTCTCATATCACGGTTTCCTAATTCTCAAAAACTCCATCCACACAAAACTCAACAAGAACTCGTGAGATAAGTTAGCATAATTCAATGCAAAACCTTATCATTCTCTACTGTAGAAAATCACTAAAATTATAATTTAACATTGTATACTAAATTACTCTACATATTTAATACTCCCATCCTGAAATAGAATCATTAAACACGTAAACATAAGCAAACAATGCAAACATAACATCAATCTGTCAAAACAGTATAGTCTGTAAAGAATGCAAGAGTATCCATACTTCCCTAACTCAAAAAATCTGAACTTTTAACATGCTGTAGGAAATTTATCATTGCTTAGCATGCAAAAAAATTCAACCTTTTATCACACTCTGACTTTTCTCGGGAATTTTTGCAATAGCAACATACATTCTGTTTTCAAACAACAACATATAGACTTGCAAAATAAGCATGGTAAACACTATCCTTGACACTTTTATTGAAATAAAATATAAAAAATATCATTCTAAATACCAGCAAGCAAATCCTAACAAAATAAAATAATGCTCCAAGCAAAACTCATATCATGTGACGAATAAAAATAAAGCTTCAAGTGAGGTTACCGATAATGTTGGAGATGAAAGAGGGGATGCCTTCCGGGGCATCCCCAATCTTAGTTGCTTGGGTATTCCTTGAATATTTCCTTGGGGTGCCTTGGGCATCCCTAAGCTTAGGGTCTTGCCGCTCCTTATTCTCCTCGTATCGATATCTCACCCAAAACTTGAAAACTTCAATCACACAAAACTTAACAAAACTTCGTGAGATGGGTTAGTATGATAAAACAAATCATTCACTTTGGGCACTGTCAAAGATAAGATTCATAATTGTTCTCACACAATGCCTACTGTAGAGTATCATTTCTACAATTTATATTGATCAATATAAGCCATAGAAACTAGAAAACAAGCAAACTATGCACTGAAAACAGAATCTGTCAAAAAACAGAAAAGTTTGTAATGATCTAGACAACCACCATACTTATTCAACTCAAAAAATTCTGAAAAATTAGGACACCATAGGAAATTTGTATATAAATCATGTGTCAAAATTTCAGCTAATTATCACGTTTTAGTGATTTATTGAATTTTCTACACTGGAAGCAAAACTTTCTGTTTTTGCATAGAATCAAATTAACTAACATCCACACTATCCCAAAGGCTTACTTGGCACTTTATTGAAACAAAACATGTAAAACGTGATAACTACAGTAGCTTAAGCATGTGAACACACAAAAACAGTAGGGGTAAATGTTGCGTTGTCTCCCAACAAGAGCTTTTCTTTAATGCCTTTTAGCTAGGCACGATGAATTCAATGATGCTCACATAAAAGATAAAGATAGAAACACAAAGAGAGCATCATGAAGAATATGACTAGCACATTTAAGTCTAACCCACTTTCTATGCATAGGGATTTTGTGAGCAAATAATTTACGGGAACAAGAATCAACTAGCAAATGAAGGCAAAACAAGCAAAACTTCAAGATTTTCATCACATAGAGAGTAAACTTGGTTTTATTGCAATACCTACAAGCATATGTTCCTCTCTCATAGTAATTTTCAGTAGCATCATGACTGAATTAAACAATATATCCATCACAAAAATCATTCTTTTCATGATGCAAAATCATAGAAATTTTGCTACTCTCCAGATAAGCAATTTTATTCTCATGAATAGTAGTGGGAGCAAACTCAAAAAAATAACTATCATGGGATTGAAAATTAAAATCATGATGACAATTTTCATGCTTATAATTATTCTCTATAGCATAAATTCCATGATCATAAACATCATAGATAGCAACTTTGTTATCATAGTCAATTGAAACATCCTCCAAAGTAGTGGAGTCATCACTAATAAAGTCATGACCCCTCCAAATCCACTTTTATCAATATAATCATCATATATAGGAGGCATTCTACCATTATAACAAATTTCCACATCAAATCTTGGGGGACTAAAAATATCATCTTCATCAAATATAGCATCCCCAAGCTACCATGCTCATTATTCAAAGATTTTTTGTCAAACATGTTATAGCATTATTCTTCTAACAATTGAGCACAATTTTCTTTTCCATCATTCTCATGAAAGACATTATAAAGATGAATAACATGATGTAACCTCAATTCTGTTTTTTTAGTTTTCTTTTACAAAACCAAACTAGTGATAAAACAAGGAACTAAAAGATTCGATTGCAAAATCTAAAGATATACCTTCAAGCACTCACCTCCCCGACAACGGCGCCAGAAAAGAGCTTCATTGATGGGATGTGAGTGCCGCTTACCTAACCTCCCCGGCAATGGAGCCAGAAAAGAGCTTGGTGTCTACTACACAACTTGTTCTTGTAGACTCGTGTTGGGCCTCCAAGCGCAGAGTTTTGTAGGACAGTAGCAAATTTCCCTCAAGTGGATGACCTAAGGTTTATCAATCCGTGAGAGGTGTAGGATGAAGATGGTCTCTCTCAAACAACCCTGCAACCAAATAATAAGAAGTCGCTTGTGTCCCCAACACACCCAATACAATGGTAAGTTGTATAGGTGCACTAGTTCGGCGAAGAGATGGTAAAACAAGTGTAGTACGGACAGTAGATATTGCTTTTTGTAATATGAAATTATAAAAAGAGCAAGGTAACCAATAGTAAACAGGCCCAAAAACGGTATTGCAATGCTTAGAAACAAGGCCTAGGGTCCGTACACTAGTAGAAAAAGGCCCATTCGTCCCGGTTTATAAGGCCCATTTGTCCCGGTTCAGGAACCGGGACTAAACAGTCGATACAAATGCCCAAGACCTTTAGTCCTGGTTCTTATACCAACCGGGATAGATGGGACTCCACGTGGACACTGCGGCTTGCCCAGGCAGGGGGGCCTTTTGTCCCAGTTGGTAGCAGCAACCGGGACAAATAAGCGTCCACGCGTCAACAGTTTAGGGGCTAGGGGTTTAGTTTTTTTTCTGAAAGGGGGGAGGGGGTTTCGGGGGTTTTGTAGGGTTAATTTAGTGCTTTCATATATTGTGTTAGCCAGCTAATAGAGAGAAGTGTCCTCTCTTATCTCCGTGCTTAGTCGACGCTACGTACTATACGTATGGAGAGGACTCGACACGCCAGCTAGTAAGCAAATGAAGGACTCCGTTAAGTACAGAAGATCTTCATGAACATATACAGAGAGAAGTGTCACACCCTGCATTTTGTAACATGTTATTTGTAACTTTGAGGCATGAAAATTTGGACCAGCAATTTTTTTAGCATCATTTGGCTTTTATTTGGAATTGAGTTTTCTTCATTTGCTTTTCATGTGCTCATTAAAGTCAACTATGATCTCTTGAAGATTTCATCTCCTTATCCAAAACTTCTGCCCAATGATCATGCCAAGTGTTATATAGCAGTATAGTATTTTCTTACAAAATTAATTTGGCCAAAAAGTATTTTATGAATTTAGTTTTTCCAAAAACCCCTGAATTGAGATTTGCACTCCAAGTACTTGATTAAGGGTGTGAAAATTATTCCAAAAGGTTTATTTGAGACCTAGTAGTCATAGGACTCCCAGAAACCACCAAGGTATAATTTTACAAGTTATTTTCCTATTTTATTTAAAAGCTTTTTCTTAAGGCCAGAAATGGTCTTTAATAGGGGAAAATTATTTAACTGCTTCAAAAATATTTGCCAAAATTCAGAGAGACTCAGAGGACATATATTGTCCATATATAAGAGTTTCAACAGTTGGTCATGTTCAAAATAATGGGCTAAACCCTCTAAAACCCTTTCTGGATATTTCAAGCTTTTGAAATATTTACAAAGGAAACTTTCTCCAAAAATTGCAGGGAAATTCTATCATGTCATATATGACATATTTGATGATCTTGCCAAGTCCCATGCCTTGGGAAGCAAGAAAACCTCCTCAAACCCCTTCATAACCATTCTGTCCATATTTGGAATTTGAGCAACTTTACATTGCCAAACTTGTCCAAATGCTCTCAAACTTGGTGCACATGCTAGAATGGCCTAATAAGGCACCTAGACCAAATGGCACAAGATTTGGAATAGAGCAACTTGATCAGATCACCTCAAAACCCTTTCTGTTCAAATGCAAATTTGAACAACTTTACATTACCAACTTTTTATCTGGAGCCTCAAACTTTGTGAGCATGATCAATACCCCAAATGATGATGCTACACCAAGTGGTGCATCAAGGGGAGATGATTAGCTTGACTCAATCAAGATGAAACTGTTTCTGTTGATTTCTAGGGTTCACCAAAGTTACATTGGCTAGTTTCTTCAAATGAGCCCAAATTTGGTGAAGCACCCTATTTTCTCATGTCTTTCAACCCTGTCAAGTGCCATGTCAAGTAGACTTCATTTACTTGATCAAACACAGATCAAACACCTTCTGCAGAAATTCTAAAACCTCCAACTTGACCACTTTCACCTTTCTCCATAGCCTCAACTTCTTACCACAGGCTCATTGAGTTACCAGCCACCTCCAGTAACTCCCCCAGCACCTCAGCTCCATGATTGGGGGGTGAAACCCCAACTTTACCTTGTTGTACAGCCACCTTTCACCATTTTTACCAACACTCTCACCCTCTCTCTGCACCCCAGAGCATCCAAGGCCTCAGGGCAATTCTTTACTCCCCCCTCATCGCCCCAGACACTGTTGGACACGCTGGGACGGGCCAAACCGGCGAGAGCACGCTGATGCCGGTCATACGCACGCTCCAGAGCGCGTGAACAGTGCACCTCGCAGGCTGGCTCGGGCCAATCGTCGCTCCCCGACAGCCTCGGGCCTCCCCCTCGCGCCAGTCGAGGCGTCTCGACGTCCGTGACCTCCCCGGCGCTGTCCCCCCTCCTCCTGCGCCCTCCAGTAGCCGCCGTCGCACGCGCGCTGGCCGCCCGCGGCAGCCACTCCTCTGCCTCGCACGCGCGCGCTTCTCTGTCGCTCCCCCGCTCCTCCACTTACCTCAGCTGGACGTAGAGCTCGTCCAGGAACTCCCCAGACCCATTCCCCAAGCCTCCCGTGCGCTGTAGCCTCGCCGATGAGCTCGCCGGCGCACTGGACCACGGGTCCTCGTCGAGCTCCTATAAATAGGCCTCCCCGAGCTTCTCCAACTCCACCACAAGCCTCACACCACTCCACTGATCCCTCCTGCACCCTCAGTTCGACCCCGGAGCACCCCAGTGCTCGGAATCGACCGGAGCTCCGCCGCGACGGGCCGCCGGCGATCTCGAGGTACAGGCCTCCCCTGCCTCTCCTTCCGCTCGTTTCGGAACCGCCGCACCTCACTGACCCTTTCCCCTCTCTTTCCCCCTCCATTTGCAGTCGGAAACGACCCCGACCACCGTCCTCCGACGAGCCTCCGCCGTCGCACCTTGCCACCGGTGAACCAGGGCTCCCCGCCGTGCCGCACTACCACCGCTGCAACCGCGACACGACACTGAGTCCGTCCGTGGCCTCCGTTGCCGTCGCCGTGGCCGGTATCGTCGCCGGTGAGCTCGCCGCCACCGTGGCCGAGGGGTTAGAGATGACAGGCGGGCCCCGCCTGTCATCCCCCCACCTCTCTCCCCTCCTCTATGCCGCTGACCCACGGGCCCCGCCCGTCAGGTTTGAAACCTGACGTGCGCGTGCGCTGGCTCTGTGCGGCTGGGCCAGTCCGCCTGGGCCGTGCACTGTGGCCTCTTCTGGCCCAGTGCACAGGACCCCTTTTTTCACTTTTTCTTTTCTCTTGATGTTTTTTACATTTATGCAGAAAATAAAAATGATCCAAATTAAATATTTCCAACTCCTAAAATCTTGTAATATTCCAACCTATTTAATGGTACTACTTTCATTCAAATCCATGAAACTTTTCTGTACTGTTCAAATTTAAATTCAAATTTGAGCAGTATAACTCCTGTTCAAAAATCAATATATCCTATTCTGTAACTCCAAAACTCCAACTAAGATTTTTCCCCATCTTAGAAATCCCTCTAGTATTTTACAAAAAATGAGTTGACATTTTTCTGAGCACTTTGACTTTTCTGTTTTATTTGTATTCTTATTTTTCCGTTATTATTATGCGACGTATAGATCCCGTATTTGACGAAGTTGCTGTGGAAGAAGAAGGAGAAGGACTAGAAGACTTTGAAGACCAAGCCAATCCAGGCAAGCAGCCCTTTGTCCATGATACACTTGTTCCTCTGAACACTTTTGTTTCCGATGCATGATGATTAGGGTTACGATGGTAACCTAGATGAACCACCACATGATGCATGCCTTAATGTTGATCTCGCTATGTGCTAGATGTCATCCAAATAGTTGGTCTTGATGATGCATGTGTGATATGAACCCCCGTAGTTGAAAACTTTGCATGAACCCATCGGGTGCCCCTAATGCCCGAGGGTGATGAAGTGTTAGGTCATCACTTGAGAAAGAGGTGATGTGCCGGTAATATCATGAGCATGGTGGAATGATGGATTAGATTTATGTGTGACTACCATCCCAACCAAACATGTGCAACCACACTACCCCTTATGGGACGGGGCTTTATTGATTACTTAGGTCGATACTAGCATGGTGCCCGCATTACTAGTGACGGGAAGACTTGAGGTCTTTCCCGGGACGGGGTCGTGCTTGGATAGACGGCCATGACTGTTTTTACAGGGCACCGGACACACCGTTGGTCCCTTCGGGTACGCGTGAACATTGAAATTAGGGCAAGTCCCGTGATCTATTGTTTGTACCCAAAGGCCGTGTGCCAACGAGTGGACTCTATGTTAGTATCGTCTAAGGAAAGGTAATGATCGGGTGCTTACCCCGGGTACTTGAGGTACCGTGGTTCGTGGATGACACGGAAGTTCCCCGGATCTTGTGGGTAAAGTGCGCAACCTCTGCAGAGTGTAAAACTATTCGAATAGCCGTGTCCACGGTCATGGACAATTGGGTGGTGCTACTTAAACTATGTCCAGAATTTTACTTCATTGGTGATATATTGTGTGTGATGAGTCAAGATGGAGACTTGACTTGATGAGATGAATCATATTCATGTTGATGTCGGTAACCTGTTCTCGAGGTTACGCGAGGTTATTGATGCATAAACTTGATGATAGTATATTGTTCTAGCCTCCTGCTAGATTGTTCATTATTATTCAATTGCATTGTTACTTGAACCACATCATGGGTTGCTTGCGAGTACATTCAAAGTACTCATTGGCTTGCCACTGGTTATTTAATTGGCCAGGCATGGAAGAGCAGGATTATGAGGAAAAATTCTTTGGAGACGACCATGCGAACTAGGACGCTATCCCAGTCAGAATGCCTGTAGGGTTAAGGCAGATGGCATGGGTTCTACCCGTTTTATCGAAGACTTCCGCTACTTGAGTTATTTGCTATTCAGCCCGTGAGGCTCTACCTATGTAAGACTTGGCCATAATGGCCTTAATTCGTGTAAGACTATTCGTATGGATGTAAGACTCTTGTTATTTCAGCTTCTGTGTGTTCAGTGAGCATTGATCTCTGGGATCACTGTACACGTGCATTCGGTGATCTCGACTTCTAAGTCGGGGTCCCCACAGAGCTGGTATCAGAGCCATCCTGACTGTAGGAAGCCTTAGTTAGCATGGGCGTTAGTTAGTTGAGACCCCTTTTTCAAAACCTTCTGAACCTCTCTTCTTTTCTAAACCTGAGATTTCCTCAGCTTATTAACCCCTCCTATTCCACCTTTGTAGATGGCCGCTGTTCCCGAAGAGCACCTGACCACTGGGTTTCCCCTACTTCTCGAGGATAGCCTCCAGGAGTGTCAGTTCCACCGAGCACCCATCCTCACCTACCTTGAGCATTGGGTGAGCGATACTGAGGTGGAGTACCATGTGGAAGTGATCGTAAAGGCAAACGATCCTCCCACAAGTTGGTTCTTCGAGGGACCCCAGATGGCGACACTACCACTCGCTGCCGAGGCTGCTGCACTCAAGGCACTAACCCGTCTCCGCGAGCTTCTTCTGGATATGGCAGCCAAGATGGCAACTCACTTCTTACCTTACCGGAAGGAAGGTGACGAAGAAAGCAGCGCACTAGCCCCTCCACTGAAGGATGGACTCTCGCTTCGATTCCAGACCTACTTCAGTCTATGTGCCGACAGCTTGGCACAAGACTTGGCCTCGGAATCAATGAAGCTTCGAGAAGAACTTTACAAGACCAAGGCACTTCTTCGTCGAGCTCAAGAGAAGGCAAACAGGATCAAGAAGGAAGGAGCACCTTCTGGACAATCCGCTATCGCATATCGAGGCGGAAGGCCTTCCGAGGATGTGTCTTCCAAGGGTGAAGAACCACCTCGGCGACGCCGGATGACAGCAAGGGAATACCGCAAGCTTTTCCCTGCACCACCGTCGAAGCACCGTCGTATCCAACTCCTCCATTCTCCCACTCCCTCCAGTGACAAGGGAGCCCAGACAGATGAAGACAAGGAGGAAGACCCAGAAGAGCCGGAATACGCGACCGAGCATTCCGCCGCTTAGGCATTATTCGCTCCTCGGATATGCCCGTTCTAACCCCTACGGTAGGATAGGTCGTGTAACCCCTATGCGCAGTCGAGTCCTTGTATGGTTCATTTGAAACCATCTAGTGCTAGCTTTTGTTGTGTCTGGATGCATGTCGTATTCTTCCTTCGGGAAGGTGTAAACGACTACATCACCCATTTGGATTTTAATGAATGTGTTTTGGCCTCTCGGCCCTTGCATGATTTGATTTAGTGTCACATCCACCCCCTTACTAGGCACCCATCTATCTTGCTTTTCCTCTTCCGAGTCATGAGACCTTTTACCGCTCCAACAGGATGCCTGTTGTAACTCGTACTGGTACCTCTACCCAGCAGCCCGAAGCCGGAGCATCCTCTCAGCCAGAGGCAGACCTCGACCAAACCAACGACCAAGCGCCACCACCACCTCCTCCAAGCATGGACATGGCTCAGCTTCTCCAAGCTTTCCGAGAGGAACGCCAAGCCAACACTGCAGCTCTTCAGCTGATTGCTCAAGCTGTCGCCAACAACCGCTAGCCGGCGGGGAATGGCAATGGACGTTCCACGTTGGCAGAGTTCAAGAAGCATGCACCGCCAACCTTCATCGAGACTGCTGAACCCCTGGATGCTGATGACTGGGTCCGTTCCATTGAGGAAATCCTGGAACTAGTCGGATGCACCGAAGATCGCGAGAAGGTGGCTTATGCAGCCCACTGCCTCGGGGGAACCGCAAGAGCTTGGTGGGATGGATTCAAGGTCATGCATGCTGAACAAGACATCACTTGGGTGAACTTCAAGGCAGAATTCCGCAAGGCCCACATTCCTTCTGGAGTCATGGCTATCAAAAAGCACAAGTTCCGAGCCCTGAAGCAAGGAAGTGGCACTGTCAAGGAGTACATGCAGAAGTTCAGTATTCTGTGAAGGTATGCCCCTGAGGATGTCAGCACTGATGCTGCCAAAAGGGAGCGCTTCATGGAAGGCCTTAATCAGACTCTGCAATATTCGCTTGTCGTGTGCGACTGCCCGTCTTTCCCTGACTTGGTGAACAAGGCACTTATGCTTGAAGACAAGCAGCGTGCTTTGGAAGATACTCGCAAGCGCAAGTTGGTCAGTAAGGGAAGTTCCAGCAACCAGAAGCCTCGTCCGTGGCAGTAAGCCCCGGCCAAGCCAACCTATCAGCAGCCAAGAGCTCCTGCACCTCGTGCCAATCCTCAGCCTCAGCAGTATGCCAACCCCAGGCCAGCTTTCAACCCCAATACCAGTGGTGGCAACAAAATCAACACTCCAAATCAAGTCACTTGTTTTGGGTGTGGTCAGCCCGGACACATCTCCAGGGTGTGCCCCAACAAGAAGCCTGATGCCCCGCGCCCCAATGCGCAGAACCAGGGACAAGGCCGTGGAATGCCACCAAGGAACCCAGCTCCTCGCAATCCACCGAACTATGGGAAGGGGCGTGTGAATCACGTCACTGCTGAAGAAGCCCAGGAAGACCCGGACGTCGTGCTGGGTACGTTCCTTGTCAACTCAGCACCTGCAACTGTCTTGTTTGATTCTGGAGCAACACATTCATTTGTCACTCAAAGATTTGCATTAAAAAGTGGCATGACCCCTACACCCCTGAATAACCCTATGGTGGTACAAACCCCCGGAGCCGAGATGAGGGCCAAGATAGGCTGTAAAGGAGTCAGTATTACCATTAACGGAGTAGACTTCCTAGCAGACCTTATTGTGCTGAGATCACAAGGCTTGGATGTGATCCTAGGTATGAATTGGCTCAGCAAGCACAAAGGCTTGTTAGACTGTGCCAATCGGACAGTCACTGTGACCAATGACCAAGGAGTAGAAGTCAAGTTTGCCCCCAACTCCTCTTCCGCTCAAGCCGCTAAAGTCAATTGTCTGTCTGAAGTTGGGCTAGACCAAGTACCGGTGGTATGTGAGTATCCTGATGTCTTTCCGGATGAGCTACCGGGAATGCCCCCTGACCGTGACATTGAGTTCATCATCGAGGTCGTGCCCGGAGCAGGACCCATCTATAAGAAGCCTTATAGAATGGGAACGGAAGAATTAGCCGAGTTGAAGAAGCAGCTAGAAGAGCAGCTAAGGAAGGGCTTTATCCGCCCAAGTGCCTCCCCTTGGGGATCTCCTGTTCTGTTTGTGGCAAAGAGGGACGGTACCATCCGCTTATGCATTGACTATCGTTCCCTCAATGAAGTTACAATCAAGAACAAGTACCCGCTTCCCAAGATCGAAGATCTGTTTGATCAACTTAGCGGAGCCAAGGTATTCTCCAAGATCGACCTCAGATCTGGGTATTACCAGCTGAAGATCAGACCCCAAGATATTCGGAAGACGGCATTCGTAACCAGATATGGCCTGTACGAGTGCACGGTCATGTCTTTTGGGTTAACCAATGCCCCAGCTTACTTCATGTATCTCATGAATAAAGTCTTCATGGAATATTTGGACAAGTTCGTTGTTGTCTTCATTGATGACATCCTTGTGTTCTCGAAGTCGGAGGAAGAGCATGAGCAACATCTGAGAATGGTCCTAGACAAGCTTCGTGAGCACCAACTGTATGCCAAATTCAGCAAGTGTGAGTTCTGGCTGCACAAAGTTGGATTCTTAGGTCATGTCTTGACCGAGGAAGGATTATCTGTTGATCCTGCAAAAATCGAAGCTGTGACCCAATGGCAATCTCCGACGACCGTCAAGGAAGTCAGAAGCTTCCTCGGACTAGCGAGCTATTACCGCAAGTTCGTGGAAGGATTCTCTAGCATTGCACGACCAATGACTCAGCTCCTCAAAAAGGACAAGAAGTTCGAGTGGACGCCAAAATGCGAAGAGAGCTTCCAAGAGCTCAAGAAGAGATTGACCACCGCCCCAGTTCTGGCAACACCTGATATTCACAAGGAGTTCGTGATATATTGTGATGCCTCTCGAACCGGATTGGGAAGCGTTCTGATGCAAGAAGGCTGCGTCATAGCATACCTCTCCAGGCAGCTACGACCCCATGAGGAGAACTACGCTACTCACGATCTTGAGCTAGCGGCAGTAGTTCATGCCTTGAAGACATGGCGGCATTACCTCCTAGGGAAACGGTGTGAGATTTACACAGACCACAAAAGTCTGAAGTATATTTTCACCCAAAAGGAATTGAACATGAGGCAGCGGAGATGGTTGGAACTCATCAAGGATTATGACCTCAGTGTTCAGTATCACCCTGGGATGGCCAACGTGGTGGCCGATGCCTTAAGCAGGAAGGCTTGCTCTTTGAATGTCATTATTCAAGAAAGACAGCCAGCCTTGTTTAAGGAGATCGAACAATTCAGTTTGGAATTAGTCACCCCTGGATTTCTGGATCATTTGGAAGTCAGACCGACCCTGATGGACGACGTCAAGAATGCTCAAGATGGACACGCAAGCATCGAAGGTATCAAGAAGAAGATGAAGCTGGGCAAGGCACCAGGATTCTCCGAAGACGAGCACGGGATTGTTTGGTACAAAGGTCGCCTCTGCGTACCAAACGACGCCGAGCTGAAGACGCTGATTCTGCAAGAAGCCCACGACACCTCGTATTCCATCCACCCCGGAGGAACCAAGATGTACCAAGACTTGAAGGCACGATTCTGGTGGCACGGTATGAAGAGAGAGATTGCAACCTATGTTGCAAAGTGTGATGTGTGCCAAAAGGTCAAGGCTGAATATCAGCGACCCGCTGGATTGCTTCAACCACTCAAGGTTCCTGAGTGGAAGTGGGATAAAGTCGGAATGGACTTCATCACTGGATTACCAAGGTCGAATCAAGGACATGACTCTATCTGGGTCATAGTCGATCATTTGACCAAGGTGGCTCATTTCATTCCTGTCAAGACCACTTATGATGGCAACCGGCTGGCAGCTCTCTACATCGACCGAATCGTAAGTCTTCACGGTGTTCCCAAGGAGATTGTGTCAGATCGAGGAACCCAGTTCACCTCGAGGTTCTGGAAGAAGTTCCAAGAAGCCTTGGGAACCAAGTTGTCTTTCAGCATAGCTTTCCACCCACAGACCGGAGGTCAAACTGAGCGAGTCAATCAGATTCTCGAAGACATGCTCCGAGCCTGTGTCCTGGCATATGGAGCCAAGTGGGAAGACTGTCTCCCTTTTGCCGAGTTCTCCTATAACAACAGTTACCAGTCAAGCCTTCAAATGGCACCATTTGAGGTGTTGTACGGACGCAGATGCCGCACACCCCTCAGTTGGTCAGAGACTGGAGAAGGACTAGTCTTTGGACCGGATAATCTCCGCGCAGCAGAAGAGCAAGTCCAACTAGTCAGAGAGCGATTAAAGGCAGCCAAGTCAAGGCAGAAGAGTTATGCTGACACTCGACGCCGAGACATGAGTTTCCATGTTGGGGACCATGTGTACCTGCGGGTAACTCCTCTGAAGGGAACCAAGCGTTTCCATGTCAAGGGGAAGCTCGCACCAAGGTTCATTGGACCCTTTGAGATCACTGCACGACGAGGAGAAGTGGCTTATCAGTTGGAACTACCACCTGAGCTATCCGATGTGCACAATGTATTCCATGTGTCACAACTCCGGAAATGTCTCCAGGTTCCAGACAAGCCCAGTCTCTACAAGGATGTGGATCACCAAGCCATTGATCTGCAGCCTGATCTGACCTGCCGCGAGAAGCCCATTCGTATTCTGGACGAAGCAGAACGATGTACGCGGAGCCGTACCATCAAGTACTTCAAGGTCCAGTGGAGCAACCACACCGAAGCAGAAGCAACCTGGGAACGAGAAGACTATCTTAGATCCGAATTTCCCGACCTCTTTTAAGCCCTAGTTTAGGAATCTCGGGGACGAGATTCTTGTAAGGGGGGTAGGTCTGTCACACCCTGCATTTTGTAACATGTTATTTGTAACTTTGAGGCATGAAAATTTGGACCAGCAAATTTTTTTAGCATCATTTGGCTTTTATTTGGAATTGAGTTTTCTTCATTTGCTTTTCATGTGCTCATTAAAGTCAACTATGATCTCTTGAAGATTTCATCTCCTTATCCAAAACTTCTGCCCAATGATCATGCCAAGTGTTATATAGCAGTATAGTATTTTCTTACAAAATTAATTTGGCCAAAAAGTATTTTATGAATTTAGTTTTTCCAAAAACCCCTGAATTGAGATTTGCACTGCAAGTACTTGATTAAGGGTGTGAAAATTATTCCAAAAGGTTTATTTGAGACCTAGTAGTCATAGGACTCCCAGAAACCACCAAGGTATAATTTTACAAGTTATTTTCCTATTTTATTTAAAAGCTTTTTCTTAAGGCCAGAAATGGTCTTTAATAGGGGAAAATTATTTAACTGCTTCAAAAATATTTGCCAAAATTCAGAGAGACTCCGAGGACATATATTGTCCATATATAAGAGTTTCAACACTTGGTCATGTTCAAAATAATGGGCTAAACCCTCTAAAACCCTTTCTGGATATTTCAAGCTTTTGAAATATTTACAAAGGAAACTTTCTCCAAAAATTCCAGGGAAATTCTATCATGTCATATATGACATATTTGATGATCTTGCCAAGTCCCATGCCTTGGGAAGCAAGAAAACCTCCTCAAACACCTTCATAACCATTCTGTCCATATTTGGAATTTGAGCAACTTTACATTGCCAAACTTGTCCAAATGCTCTCAAACTTGGTGCACATGCTAGAATGGCCTAATAAGGCACCTAGACCAAATGGCACAAGATTTGGAATAGAGCAACTTGATCAGATCACCTCAAAACCCTTTCTGTTCAAATGCAAATTTGAACAACTTTACATTACCAACTTTTTATCTGGAGCCTCAAACTTTGTGAGCATGATCAATACCCCAAATGATGATGCTACACCAAGTGGTGCATCAAGGGGAGATGATTAGCTTGACTCAATCAAGATGAAACTGTTTCTGTTGATTTCTAGGGTTCACCAAAGTTACATTGGCTAGTTTCTTCAAATGAGCCCAAATTTTGTGAAGCACCCTATTTTCTCATGTCTTTCAACCCTGTCAAGTGCCATGTCAAGTAGACTTCATTTACTTGATCAAACACAGATCAAACACCTTCTGCAGAAATTCTAGAACCTCCAACTTGACCACTTTCACCTTTCTCCATAGCCTCAACTTCTTACCACAGGCTCATTGAGTTACCAACCACCTCCAGTAACTCCCCCAGCACCTCAGCTCCATGATTGGGGGGTGAAACCCCAGCTTTACCTTGCTGTACAGCCACCTTTCACCATTTTTACCAACACTCTCACCCTCTCTCTGCACCCCAGAGCATCCAAGGCCTCAGGGCAATTCTTTACTCCCCCCTCATCGCCCCAGACACTGTTGGACACGCTGGGACGGGCCAAACCGGCGAGAGCACGCTGATGCCGGTCATACGCACGCTCCAGAGCGCGTGAACAGTGCACCTCGCACGCTTGCTCGGGCCAATCGCCGCTCCCCGACAGCCTCGAGCCTCCCCCTCGCGCCAGTCGAGGCGTCTCGACGTCCGCGACCTCCCCGGCGCTGTCCCCCCTCCTCCTGCGCCCTCCAGTAGCCGCCGTCGCACGCGCGCTGGCCGCCCGCGGCAGCCACTCCTCTGCCTCGCACGCGCGCGCCTCTCTGTCGCTCCCCCGCTCCTCCACTTACCTCAGCTGGACGTAGAGCTCGTCCAGGAACTCCCCAGACCCATTCCCCAAGCCTCCCGTGCGCTGTAGCCTCGCCGATGAGCTCGCCGGCGCACTGGACCAGGGGTCCTCGTTGAGCTCCTATAAATAGGCCTCCCCGAGCTTCTCCAACTCCACCACAAGCCTCACACCACTCCACTGATCCCTCCTGCGCCCTCAGTTCGACCCCGGAGCGCCCTAGTGCTCGGGATCGACCGGAGCTCCGCCGCATCGGGCCGCCGGCGATCTCGAGGTACAGGCCTTCCCTGCCTCTCCTTCCGCTCGTTTCGGAACCGCCGCACCTCACTGACCCTTTCCCCTCTCTTTCCCCCTCCATTTGCAGTCGGAAACGACCCCGACCACCGTCCTCCGACGAGCCTCCGCCGTCGCACCTTGCCGCCGGTGAACCAGGGCTCCCCGCCGTGCCGCACTACCACCGCTGCAACCGCGACACGACATTGAGTCCGTCCCTGGCCTCCGTTGCCGTCGCCGTGGCCGGTATCGTCGCCGGTGAGCTCGCCGCCTCCGTGGCCGAGGGGTTAGAGATGACAGGCGGGCCCCGCCTGTCATCCCCCCACCTCTCTCCCCTCCTCTGTGCCGCTGACCCACGGGCCCCGCCCGTCAGGTTTGAAACCTGACGTGCGCGCGCGCTGGCTCCGTGCGGCTG
Organism: Secale cereale; assembly: GCA_902687465.1. NCBI lineage: Eukaryota > Viridiplantae > Streptophyta > Magnoliopsida > Poales > Poaceae > Secale > Secale cereale. The sequence goes on along the minus strand of LR738714.1, from coordinate 242,607,322 downwards.
GGCCAGTCCGCCTGGGCCGTGCACTGTGGCCTCTTCTGGCCCAGTGCACATGACCCCTTTTTTCTCTTTTTCTTTTCTGTTAATGTTTTAAACATTTATGCAGAAAAGAAAAATGATCCAAATTAAATATTTCCAACTCCTAAAATCTTGTAATATTCCAACCTATTTAATGGTACTACTTTCATTCAAATCCATGAAACTTTTCTGTACTGTTCAAATTTAAATTCAAATTTGAGCAGTATAACTCCTGTTCAAAAATCAATATATCCTATTCTGTAACTCCAAAACTCCAACTAAGATTTTCCCCATCTTAGAAATCCCTCTAGTATTTTACAAGAAATGAGTTGACATTTTTCTGAGCACTTTGACTTTTCTATTTTATTTGTATTCTTATTTTTCCGTTATTATTATGCGACGTATAGATCCCGTATTTGACGAAGTTGCTGTGGAAGAAGAAGGAGAAGGACTAGAAGACTTTGAAGACCAAGCCAATCCAGGCAAGCAGCCCTTTGACCATGATACACTTGTTCCTCGGAACACTTTTGTTTCCGATGCATGATGAGTAGGGTTACGATGGTAACCTAGATGAACCACCACATGATGCATGCCTTAATGTTGATCTTGCTATGTGCTAGATGTCATGCAAATAGTTTGTCTTGATGATGCATGTGTGATATGAACCCTCGTAGTTGAAAACTTTGCATGAACCCATCGGGTGCCCCTAATGCCCGAGGGTGATGAAGTGTTAGGTCATCACTTGAGAAAGAGGTGATGTGCCGGTAATATCATGAGCATGGTGGAATGATGGATTAGATTTATGTGTGACTACCGTCCCAACCAAACATGTGCAACCACACTACCCCTTATGGGATGGGGCTTTATTGATTACTTAGGTCGATACTAGCATGGTGCCTGCATTACTAGTGACGGGAAGACTTGAGGTCTTTCCCGGGACGGGGTCGTGCTTGGATAGACGGCCATGACTGTTTTTACAGGGCACCGGACACACCGTTGGTCCCTTCAGGTACGCGTGAACATTGAAATTAGGGCAAGTCCCGTGATCTATTGTTTGTACCCAAAGGCCGTGTGCCAACGAGTGGACTCTATGTTAGTATCGTCTAAGGAAAGGTAATGACCGGGTGCTTACCCCGGGTACTTGAGGTACCGCGGTTCGTGGATGACACGGAAGTTCCCCGGATCTTGTGGGTAAAGTGCGCAACCTCTGCAGAGTGTAAAACTATTCGAATAGCCGTGTCCACAGTCATGGACAGTTGGGTGGTGCTACTTAAACTATGTCCAGAATTTTACTTCATTGGTGATATATTGTGTGTGATGAGTCAAGATGGAGACTTGACTTGATGAGATGAATCATATTCATGTTGATGTCGGTAACCTGTTCTCGAGGTTATGCGAGGTTATTGATGCATAAACTTGATGATAGTATATTGTTCTAGCCTCCTGCTAGATTGTTCATTATTATTCAATTGCATTGTTACTTGAACCACATCATGGGTTGCTTGCGAGTACATTCAAAGTACTCATTGGCTTGCCACTGGTTATTTAATTGGCCAGGCATGGAAGAGCAGGATTATGAGGAAGAATTCTTTGGAGACGACCATGCGAACTAGGACGCTATCCCAGTCAGAATGCCTGTAGGGTTAAGGCAGATGGCATGAGTTCTACCCGTTTTATCGAAGACTTCCGCTACTTGAGTTATTTGCTATTCAGCCCGTGAGGCTCTACCTATGTAAGACTTGGCCATAATGGCCTTAACTCATGTAAGACTATTCGTATGGATGTAAGACTCTTGTTATTTCAGCTTCTGTGTGTTCAGTGAGCATTGATCTCTGAAATCACTGTACACGTGCATTCGGTGATCTCGACTTCTAAGTCGGGGTCCCCACAAGAAGTGATAGAGCTTTCCTTCTCCGAGAGATTCGTCGAACAACAAGTTTTTGTATATCTATCCGACGCTACTGGCTACATATATATCAGGAAATCCCACGGCAGTCCCAGAACTTGTGCGGTGAATACTTTCCAAACCCTACGAGACAAAGAAAACAATTACTTTATATCAGGAAATGAACAAAGTTGCTGATATGGTGCGATAATGATCGATTGAACTTACTTGTCGAGCATTTTAGACATGTCCGCATAGTCCTCGAGATCTTTTCGTCTCGAGTCTAAGACAGTTACTAGTCCCTGCTCAAGCTTAATCTCTAGGAGAATATTGTGGAACCTGTGCACACATGCATATAACTCATCAATTACATTAATTACTATAACCTCGAGTAATAATTAAGGGAAACCGAATATGCACAAGACAGTAACACTCACTTGAAGTTGTAAGTAAAGAGTATTTTATCTTTGTTTTGATTTATTACCAACGATCATAGCAAGTTGGCCTCGGCTTCTTTGGCATGAAATATAACCGTATATTCATCTATGAGATTTGCGTTAATGAACCTAATATCATAGATTTCAGCTTTTCTGCATTCGACGATCTTTAGTCTGCATAATATAGTGAGGATAATTATATATACATGCAATGAAAGAGCTGAGCTGTATATAGAGACTTAATGACAGAAGTAGTACTTACAGACAGTAGCAAGTGACCGTTAATTTATCGAGGGTCTTTTGATTGAAAAACTGGAAGAACTTCTCAAATGGAACAGACAACACCTCAATTTCAATGAGGTCGTGCTCCTCTTTAACTTTCAGCATCAAAGTATCCTTCCCACCAGACTTTCTGCACGTATCCATGTACCAATCATGGAATCTTTGCATCATCGTTGTTAGAGTAGTTACATCTTTTACGAGAGGCTTCCCGTACCGGTATTTGTGTTCCTCCACCTCTAACATATCAAACACTACATCATCACCCAGTTAATCTCCAAGATTGGTACCGGGCGCCATCCTCGGATGATTAGCGACGATGTCGATAGGCACCTTGAGCGGGGGGCATGATTGGTTCGCTTGTTCGCTGAGCTGGGGATTTTTTCCCACTTCTTCGTTGTGCTAACCTTGAAGGAAATATGCCCTAGAGGCAATAATAAAGTTGTTATTTATTTCCTTATATCATGATAAATGTTTATTATTCATGTTAGAATTGTATGAACCGGAAACTTAGTACATGTGTGAATACATAGACAAAACAGAGTGTCCCTAGTATGCCTCTACTAGACTAGCTCATTGATCAAAGATGGTTCAGTTTCCTAGCCATAGACATGAGTTGTCATTTGATCAACGTGATCACATCATTAGGAGAATTATGTGATGGACAAGACCCATCCGTTAGCTTAGCAACTTGATCGTCTAGTTTTACTGCTATTGCTTTCTTCATGACTTATACATGTTCCTATGACTATGAGATTATGCAAATCCCAAATACCGGAAGAGAAACTTGTTTGCTATCAAACGTCACAACATAACTTGGTGATCACAAAGATGCTCAACAGGTGTCTCCGAAAGTATTCGTGGTGTTGGCATAGATCAAGAATATGATTTGTCACTCCGAGTGTCAGAGATGTATCTCTGGGCCCTCTCGGTAATACAAATCATAATAAGCCTTGCAAGCAAATGACTAATGAGTTAGTCACGAGATGATGTATTACGGAACGAGTAAAGAGACTTACCGGTAACGAGATTGAACTAGGTATTGAGATACCGACAATCGAATCTCGGGCAAGTAACATACCGATGACAAAGGGAACAACGTATGTTATTATGCAGTTTGACCGATAAAGATCTTCGTAGAATATGTAGGAGCCAATATGAGCATCCAGGTTCAGCTCTTGGTTATTGACCATAGATGAGTCTCGGTCATGTCTACATAGTTCTGGAATACTGCTTACCAGCATGTCATACTGCTTACCAGCATGTCATACTTTGATTCGGCGGTATTGTGAGATGAAGAGGCCCGGACCGACATTACGCGTATGCTTACGCGAGACTGGTTTCACCGTTACGAGCACTTGTTGCTTAGAGGTGACCGGCGGGTGTCTGTCTCTCTCACTTTAGCTGAATCGAGTGTGGCTATGCCCGATCCTTGTGAAGGTTAAAACAACACATACTTGACGAAAAATCGTTCTGGTTTTTGTATGCGTAGGTAAGAACGGTTCTTGATGAGCCCGTAGCAGCCATGTAAAACTTGCAACAACAAAGTAGAGGACGTCTAACTTGTTTTTGCAGGGCATGTTGTGACGTGATATGGTCAAGGCGTGATGAGTTATACGTTATTGTGTGAGATGATCATGTTGTGTAAAGTTATCGGCAACCGGCAGGAGCCTCATGGTTGTCTCTTTATTGTATGAATTGTGAAGGCCATGTAATTTATTTACTTTATCACTATGAGTTAGCGATAGTAGTAGTAGCAATAGTTGGCGAGACGACCACGATACTATCATGAAGATCATGGTGTCTAGCCGGTGATGATGGAGATCATGACGATGCTTTGGAGATGGTGTTGAAAAGCACAAGATGATGATGGCCATATCATGTCACATATTTTGATTACATGTGGAGTTTATCTTATTATGCTTCTTATTTAGATTAGTACGGCGGTAGCATTATAAGATGATCCCTTACAAAATTTCAAGGTACAAGTGTTCTCCCTGAGTATGCACCATTGCAAAAGTTTGTCGTGCCGAGACACCACGTGATGATCGGGTGTGATAAGCTCTACGTTCAAATACAACGGGTGTAAGACAGTTTTGCACATGCAGAATACTCGGGTTAAACTTGACGAGCCTAGCATGTACAAACATGGCCTCGGAACACCGGAGACCGAAAGGTTGAGCGTGAATCATATAGTAGATATGATCAACATAAGATGTTCACCATTGAAAACTACTCCATCTCACGTGATGATCGGACATGGTTTAGTTGATTTGGATCACATGATCATTTAGATGGCCAGAGGGATGTCTATCTAAGTGGGAGTTATTTAGTAATATGATTAATTGAGCTTTAATTTATCATGAACTTAGTCCTGATAGTTTTTGCATATCTATGTTGTTGTAGATCAATGGCCCATGCTACCGTTCCCTTGAATTTTAATGCGTTCCTAGAGAAAGCTAAGTTGAAAGATGATTGTAGCAATTACACGGACTGGGTCCGTAACTTGAGGATTATCCTCATTGCTGCACAGAAGAATTATGTCCTTGAAGCACCGCTAGGTGACAAGCCCCCTCCCGCTAATGTAGACGCTTTGAACGTTTGGCAGACGTGGTCTGATGACTACACGATAGTTCAGCGTGCCATGATTTACGGCTTAGAACCGGGACTTCAATGACGTTTTGAACGTCATGGAGCATATGAGATGTTCCATGAGTTGAAGTTAATATTTCAGGCAAATGTTTGAATTGAGAAATATGATATTTCCAATAAGTTCTACAGCTGCAAGATGGAGGAGAACAGTTCTATCAGTGAACACTTGCTCAGAATGTCTGGGTACTACACTCATATGACTCAACTTGGTTGCAAAGTTGACGAAGATAGTGTTATTGATAGAGTTTTTCAATCACTGCCACCAGGCTATAAAGCCTTCACGATGAACTATAACATGCAAGGGATGTAGAAGACAATTCCCGAGCTCTTTGCTATGCTCAAAGCTGCGGAGGTAGAAATAAAAAAGGAGCATCAAGTGTTGATGGTTAACAAGACCACTAGTTTCAAGAAAAAGGGCAAGGGAAAGAAGGGCAACTTCAAAAAGAATAGCAAGACATTTGCTACTCCCACGAAGAAACCCAAGTCTAGAGCCAAGCCTGAAACTGAGTGCTTCTACTGCAAAGGGACTGGACACTGGAAGCGGAACTGCACCAAGTATTTGGCGGATAAGAAGGATGGCAAAGTGAACAAAGGTATATGTGATATACATGTTATTGATGTGTACCTTACTAATGCTCTTAGTAGCACCTGGGTATTTGATACCGGTTCGGTTGCTAATTTTGTAACTCGAAACAGGGGCTACGGATTAAAGAAAGATTAGCTAAGGACAAGGTGACGATGCGCGTGGGAAATGGTTCCAAAGTCGATGTGATCGTCGTCGACACGCTACCTCTATATCTACCTTTGGGATTAGTTTTAGACCTGAATAATTGTTATTTGGTGCCAGCGTTAAGCATGAACATTATATCTAGATCTTGTTTATTGTGAGACGGTTATTCATTTAAATCTGAGAATAATGGTTGTTCTATTTATATGAGTAATATCTTTTATGGTCATGCACCCTTGAAGAGTGGTCTATTCTTGTTGGATCTTGATCGTAGTGATACACATATTCATAATATTGAAGCCAAAAGATGCAAGGTTAAGCGGTGAGGTTTCAGCAGTGGCTAAGCATTATATGGTGGCTAACTTACAAGTACAAGAATAAGATGAGCATCTACGCAAACGGTCGCAAACTAGTAATGATCGTTAAGTTATCCTGAACTACCTACGAGTCAAACATAACCCCACCGTGTTCTCTTCTCAAAGTGAAAAGAGACGGCCACTGTTACTCACGCGGTTGGTGTGTTTTATATCGGATCCTCTGTCAAGTTAACTACAACCGGATATTAACAAATTCCAATCTGCCACATAACCGCGGGCACGGCTTTTGAATGATCGAAACCCTGCAGGGGTGTCCCAACTTAGCCCATCACAAGCTCTCACGATCAGCGGAGTAACAACTCCAAAATTGGGAAGACCCGAGTATTCTCGGAATCCCATGCTCAAGATATTTCGACAATAGTAAAACTAATCCAGCAAGACCGCCCGATGTGCCAACGAATCCCGATAGGAGTCACACGTACCTCGTTCTCGGGGCACACAGGATGGGCAAGACTTCAGGTTGGCTGAGACCCTTGTTGCCCAGGGAGGCGCCGGACATCACCCAGTTTGGACGAATACTCAGAGGAGCATTGGCCCGGGGGTTGATTAAGAATCCTCGGGTGCTAGCCGGTCCCTATGCAAGTTTTAGTTATTAGGCAAATGGAAAACCAAGGTTGGGCTTCGCTGGAAAAGCTTTAAACAAAGCGAATTATCAAGGGGTCCCCATATACCCAACCGTGTTAGGAACGCAAAATCAAGGAACATAACACCGGTTTATCGGTTCCTAAGGCGGCATGAATGGAACAAAACACCGAGCAAAAGGCCAAGCCTTCCACCCATTTCCAAGTATATAGGTGCATTAATTTAATTAATAGATATTGTGATATTCCAACAATGTCCAGCTCCAACATGGAGCAATCTTCATCTTCACCTGCAACTAACAACGCTATAAGAGGGGTTGAGCAAGCGGTAACATAGGCAAACAACGGTTTGCTGGGATGGTGTCAAAGGTTAGAGGTTTCGTGGAAACAAGGAGAGGCTGACAACAAATAGATAGGTAGCTCAACATATAGCAATAGCATCGAGGGCACTAGCATGGCAATGATAGTAAAGGTATCCAAGATGACGGTCATCTTGCCTGAGATCCCGCAAGGAAGAAGAACGAGTCCATGAAGTAGACGAAGAAGAAGCCACGAAGACGAACCAAGTGTAGTCGAACGAATCCTCACGATCGCAACGGAATATGAACTAACGAGAAGAAGCACACAAGATGGTAAACACATCACTCAATAACATGACATGATGCTCAACCAAGTATGATGCATGACAAGGCAACTTTATGCAAATCATGGCACGAGATGATGCATACAAGAACACACAACAAGGCAAGTTTAAATGAGGCCGGAAACAACATAGAACAATTCCGGTAAGTCCTCATATGCAAATTTCGAAATTGGTCCAGATCTGAACAAGACTTATGTTCAAGGTTTTTAAACATCAAGTTAACATGCACCATGATGATCTACTCGAAATTCTAGTCAAGTTTCATATAAAGTTCATTTAATTCGGAGCTACGGCCTAAAAGATATGAGCAAAACAAGTCAAACATGGCATTGATGCAAAACGCATCCAAATATCAAGCAAACACACTCCAAACAGGTATACAACATGTTATTATGCATCTACATGCAAAAACACACAAGTTTCATATAAAGCATGCCCAAAACGGAGCAACGGTTCATCATATACACATGGAACAAGTTTGAAACACAATCTATCCAAAACAGCAAGTAGGCATATAGTTGCCATCAAAACGACATGATGCAAGAACATTTCATGGCATCAAAGGGCATGGCAAGCATGTACATGTCAAGCACTACAAGCATGATCAGTGAGCTACTACCAAACACCACTAGAACATGCTCAAAACATCATGACAAGATTGCAAAAGATAACAGTTTCACAGACTTAGTGAAATAAACTGAACATGGCAGCAACAACTACAAGTAGGCATGTTTGCAAGCTTGTGCAACTCATCCCAAATCATATCATGGCATGTGAATATAACTAACATCAAGAACACATGTTTATGAAGCTACTCATGGCAAGAACATGGTCATAGGATGCATAGAACACTAGTTACTCACATGACAAAACTGAACTTACTGTTAATAGGCCGACAACAACATTTTATAGCAATTTTGAGAGCAAGAAATAAACAAGCTACAACAACCTATAATTGCAAACAAGGACATGGATGGATATAGCATAAAATGGACTTCAATACATGGTCATTGGACATCCCAAAACATTCACGAATTTGAGTGGGGCAGCTAGCAAACATGGCATCAGGATATAACAGTTTCAGACTTCGCAGTTTTCAACAAGTCATAGAAATCAGCAACAGCGTGTAGGTCACTTTGCAAGCTTGTTGCACTCACCACAAGGCATAACGTGAAAAACTAATTACACCACAACAAAGATGACATGATTGTGCTTCTAAAACATATTGACATGTAGCTCAAACAAAAATCACACATAAAGATATGAAAAAGACAAATCAACATCTCATAACAATTTCAGCACTTAACAGCAATATGCACTCTTGCAATAGAGACAAACATGGCAATATAGCACCTAACATGAATGTAACATCCACCATCATGTAGAGCATTTCACAATGAACATTTTGACATATCATTCACTCAAATTGGATAAACATGCACATAGTTATGGCCCTCACAAAAGTGCAACATGATGCTATTCTTGAAAGGACTTAGTCATTTTCGAAGACGAAAAAAAAACACAGCGGCCGCAGCGTAACTAAATAGCGCTCAGGGCGGGGGATAGCCGAGGTTGCTCACCTAGCTGGGCCTAGCCCAGAAGGAAGGAGAGGTAGGCTGAGGCTGGCTTGTTGGACCCGAGGAGGCTGCTGGCCCATGCGGGTGAGCCGAGGCCGCGCAGTGCTGGGCCTGACTGGAGCTAGAGTTGGGCCCAGCCAGGGTCGAGCGAGACGCTCGTCTCCAGGCTCAAGCTCGAGCTCCTGGAGGACACGACTGCGCGGCAAGTTCGCGGGATCCGGCGACGGCGGGGCATGGGAGGTGCCGGAGGAGGCGGATCCGGAGCGGCACGTGGCGGATCCGACGGCGGGCACCGTAGTCTGACCGACAGCGACACAAAGGAGGACGGCGATGAGGTCAGGCGCGGGCGGCGGGAAGCTCCTAGATGCGAGGTGGAGGACAGGCGGTGGGGGTGTCGGCCATCTGGGGCGAGGCGCTCGAGCCTCGACCGACGGGGAGGGAGACGGGGAACGAGGGGGCGGCATCCAGCGAAGTTCTGGCGGCGGGGCGAGGACGACGGCCGGCGTGGCGCTCGGGAGGAGGGAGAGCTACGGGAGGGGAGTGGGATCCAGGCGGTGGTGCGGGCGGCTTCGGGCTCAAGGGGGCAGACGGCGGGCCGCGGATAGGCCTACCGGGCCCATCATGGTGGGGAAGAGGCAGGGGTGGTCAGGTGGCGGCTGGAGAGAGGTGGGGCGTGGAAAACGAGGCACCGACTAGTGTTTCCAGAATAGGACGGTTAGGGCATCCATATATAGGCATGAAGGGCTAGGAGAGGGAGTTTTAGTCCGTTTTCGGATCCTCTGATCGCAATCGGACAGCTCCGGAGCGGAGAGGGACTAGGAGAGGCCTAGTGGGCGGTGTAGGAGGGTTGTGGGGAGAGAACATAAGAGGCCCGCAGGGGTTTTCGGAGACCGAAAACGTCCGACGATTTAACCGGCGATAGTGCCGTTATAGTTTACCGGTTGGGCTATCAAACAATCTATGAATGCGATGAAATTTGACGGGCGGTCTACCTACACTATAGTAAGACCACACAGCAAGTTTCACCTCATTCCGAGAACAGTTTTCGGCCACTTACAGAAGGAGGTTTCGGAGGAGCCGCGGGCATGTGCAAGTGTGTTTGGGCTCAGAACGGACAACGAAAAGGACTGGCGGACTCAGACAGATGAAAGTTTTGAAAACATGCTGATGCAATGCACACGATGACATGGAAAAATGCAACACGCAGGCAGATGACATGACAATGGCAGCGAATAATTGGAAGGCACCTGGCGCATCGGTCTCGGGGTGTCACATCATGTTAGTAGACCATGATGAACCTGCGAACTATGAGGAAGAAATGATGAGCCCAGATTCCGCAAAATGGCTTGAGGCCATGAAATCTGAGATGGGATCCATGTATGAGAAGAAAGTATGGACTTTGGTTGACTTGCCCGATGGTCAGCAAGCCATTAAAAATAAATGGATCTTCAAGAGGAAGACCGACACTGACGGTAATGTTACTGTCTACAAAGCTTGACTTGGTGCAAAAGGTTTTCGACAAGTTCAAGGAGTTGACTACGATGAGACTTTCTCACCTGTAGTGATACTTAAGTATGTCTGAATCATGTTAGAAATTACCACATTTTATGATTATGAAATCTGGCAAATGGATGTCAAAACTGCATTCCTAAATGGATACCTCAAAGAGGAGTTGTATATGATGCAACCAGAAGGTTTTGTTGATCCTAAAGGTGCTAACAAAGTGTGCAAGCTCCAACGATCCTTCTATGGACTGGTGCAAGTATCTCGGAGTAGGAATATACGCTTTGATGAGGTGATCAAAGCATATGGTTTATACAGACTTTTGGAGAAGCCTGTATTTAGAAGAAAGTGAGTGGGAGCTCTGTAGCATTTTTGATATTATATGTAGATGACATATTATTGATTGGAAATGCTATAGAATTTCTGGATGGCATAAAAGGATACTTGAATAAGAATTTTTCAATGAAAGATCTCGGTGAAGCTGCTTATATATTAGGCATCAAGATCTATAGATATAGATCAAGACGCTTAATTGGACTTTCACAAAGCACATACCTTGATAAAGTTTTGAAGAAGTTCAAAATGCATCAGTCAAAGAAAGGGTTCTTGCCTATGTTACAAGGTGTGAAGTTGAGTAAGACTCAATGCCCGACCACTGCAGAAGATAGAGAGAAAATGAAATTCATTCCCGATGCCTCGGCCAGAGGATCTATCATGTATGCAATGCTGTGTACCAGACCTGATGTGTGCCTTGCTATAAGTTTAGCAGGGAGGTACCAAAGTAATCCAGGAGTGGATCACTGGACAGCGGTCAAGAACATCCTGAAGTACCTGAAAAGGACAAAGGATATGTTTCTCGTTTATGGAGGTGACAAAGAGCTCGTCGTAAACGGTTACGTCGATTCAAGCTTTGACACTGATCTGGATGACTCTAAGTCACAAACCGGATATAAATTTTAATTGAATGGTGGAGCTGTCAGTAGGTGCAGTTCCAAGCAGAGCGTCGTGGCAGGATCTACGTGTGAAGCGGAGTAAATAGCTTCTTCGGAAGTAGCAAATGAAGGAGTCTGGATGAAGGAGTCTGGATGAAGGAGTTCATATCCAATCTAGGTGTAATACCTAGTGCAGGGTCCAATGCAAATCTTTTGTGACAACACTGGAGCAATAGCCTTAGCGAAGGAATCTAGGTTTCACAAGAGAACCAAGCACATCAAAAGACGCTTCAATTCCATCCGCGATCAAGTCAAGGAGGGATACATAGAAATTTGCAAGATATAGACAGATCTGAATGTTGCAGACCCGTTGACTAAGCCTATTCCACGGGCAAAACATGATCAGCACCTAGACTCCATGGGTGTTAGAATCATTACTATGTAATCTAGATTATTGACTCTAGTTCAAGTGGGAGACTAAAGGAAATATGCCCTAGAGGCAATAATAAAGTTTTTATTTATTTCCTTATATCATGATAAATGTTTATTATTGATGCTCGAATTGTATTAACCAGAAACTTAGTACACGTGTGAATTCATAGACAAAACAGAGTGTCCCTAGTATGCCTCTACTAGACTAGCTCATTGATCAAAGATGGTTAAGATTCCAAGCCATAGACATGAGTTGTCATTTGATCAACGTGATCACATCATTAGGAGAATTATGTGATGGACAAGACCCATCCGTTAGCTTAGCAACTTGATCGTTTAGTTTTATTGCTATTGCTTTCTTCATGACTTATGCATGTTCCTATGACTATGAGATTATGCAACTCCCGAATACCGGAAGAACACCTTGTGTGCTATCAAACGTCACAACATAACTGGGTGATCATAAAGATTCTCTACAGGTGTCTCCGAAAGTATTCGTGGTGTTAGCATAGATCTAGAATAGGATTTGTCACTCCGAGTGTCGGAGAGGTATCTCTAGGCCCTCTCGGTAATACACATCATAATAAGCCTTGCAAGCAACTGACTAATGAGTTAGTCACGAGATGATGTATTACAAAATGACTAAAGAGACTTGCCGGTAACGAGATTGACCTAGTTATTGAGATACCGATGATCGAATCTCGGGCAAGTAACATGCCGATGACAAAGGAAACAACGTATGTTGTTATGCGGTTTGACCGATAAAGATCTTCATAGAATATGTAGGATCCAATATGACCATCTAGGTTCCGCTATTGGTTATTGATTGGAGATGAGTCTCGGTCATGTCTACATAGTTCTCGAACCCATAGGGTCCGCACGCTTAATGTTCGATGACGATCAGTATTATGGATTTATGTGTTTTGATGTACCAAAGGTAGTTCGGAGTCCCGAATGAGATCACGAACATGACGAGGAGTCTAGGAATGTCCGAGACATAAAGATTGATATATTGGACGACTATATTCAGACACCGAAAGTGTTCCGGGTGTTATCGGATAAAACCGGAGTGCTGGAGGGGGTTACCGGAACCCCCCCGAGGGAGTATGGGCCATAGTGGGCCTTGAGGGAAAAGAGAGAGGCAGCCCATAGGGCTGGCCGGCACCCCCTCTAGGGAATCCTAGTTGGACTAGGAGTGGGGGGCGCCACCTCTCTCCTTCTTTCTTCTTCTTCCTTTTTCCTTTCCTACTCCTAGTAGGAATAGGAAGGAGGATCCCTACTCCTACTAGGAGCAGGTAACCTACTCCTATGGCGCACACCCTGGCCGGCCGCACCTCCCCCCTTCCTCCTTTATATACAGGGGCAGGGGGGCACCCAAAGACACACAAGCAACATTGTTTTAGCCGTGTGCGGTGGCCCCCTCCACTGAAACACACCTCGGTCATATCGTTGAAGTGCTTAGGCGAAGCCCTGCGCCGGTAGCTTCATCAACTCCGTCACCATGCCATCATGCTGACGAAACTCTCCCGTGAAGCTCAACTGGATCAAGAGCTCGTGGGACGTCATCGAGCTGAACGTGTGCAGAACGCGGAGGTGCCGTACGTTTGGCGGTTGGATCGGTTGGATCGCGAAGACGTTCGACTATATCAACCGCGTCACTAGACACTTCCGCTTTGGGTCTACGAGGGTACGTAAACACACTCTCCCCTATCGTTGCTATGCATCTAGTAGATAGATCTTGCGTGATCGTAAGAAAATTTTGAAATACGACATTCCCCTACAAACCTTCGATCACTTCAAGTACTTCCCGACCGCCCCGCTTCGACATATGACCTTTCAATAATGTGCTCATAGTTGGGTTTCGACGGAGACGGTGGTGGTTTCTTCAGGGCATCGATAGTGCGCTTCGCTTTCACCAGATCTATCTTCTCCTACGGAGGTGGAGGTTTCTTTGCAAAAAGTCCTTCACTTCGGCTTGAGAGATGTCCCCGTTTTCCTCGTCGGTCCTGTCGTATGCTAACTTCTCTAAAGGCTTCAGAGATGGACCGTATCTGTATTGCCTCCTGCCTCTGGTTGTACTGCTAGATGCCAGAGCAGCCGGAACGACTGCAGCTGTCTTCTTTCATTGCTTACAAGGTGGAGAACGAGGCGGAGTGCTACGACGCGCCGAAGCAGCCGGAGTGGCGACGACTCTCTTCCCGCCTTGCTGATGTGGCAGAGGAGGAGGCGGGCTGCTCGGACGCGCCGGCGCAGGCGAAGAAGGAGGCAGAGTGCCGCCACGTGCCTGAGCAGCCGGAGAAGGAGGCAAATTGCCCTTATCACTCGCCGGAGGAGGAGGTGGAGGAGGAGGCGGAGTGCACTGACTTGCCGGAGGAGGAGGAGGAGGAGGAGGCAGAGGCGTCCAGTTCGGAAGGTTGATGAGATCCTTCCGCCATAGGCATGAAGTCTTCAGAGAAGAACCCAACCGAGTCTCCCCTTCACCGGTAGGGTGGTCAAGCTCGAGCTACCTCCGTTATTTGATCCACCATCACCCTAGCATATCCTTCTGGAATCGGACGGTAGTGAAAAGTTGCGCTGGGTTCATGAGGTAAAACAGAGCCGACAACTGCCTTGACTTTGAATTGCTGCCATTGCGTCATAAGGTGGCAATGTTGAGACTGCGTGATAGCATCCACGGGGTAGCTAGTAGGAGCCGTGAAGACAGGCTCTAGAAGCAGCTATATGGAAGCCACGTTGCTTCTCCGCTAAGGTGGCGGGGTAGCTTCGGGGGTCGCTTGCTGCGAACTGCTTCTCGTTCGTCCTCTAGCGCTTGCACCCTTGCGTGCAGCGCCTGCAGTTGGGTCTGCTCCACTTTCTTCTTCCTCTCCCGGCGTTTGTAACCGCCTGCGTCGGGAAACCCAGCCTTCCATGAAACGGAGCCTGGCGTGCCACGTGTCCGTCCAGGGTGCTCAGGATTCTCGAGGGCCATTGTGAGCTCGTTGTTCTTTCTGTCAGGAACGGACGTCCCTTCCTGCGCTGCGTCGATATACTCCTGAAGCTTCGTGATGGGTATTCGCAGTTGCTCGTCCGTCCAAACGCACTTCCCTGTTTCAGGGTCCAAGGTTCCCCCAACCCCGAAGAACCAAGTCCTTGAACGGTTTGGCCAGTGTAATGTCTATGGTTCAACCCCATTAGCAAGCAGGTCATTCTCAGCCTTGTCCCACAACGGCTGGTCTTTGAGGTAGCCACTTGACCCAGTGGGATGGTGATGCTTCTTCTTCGCAACATTTGTCTTGTTTGTCGCTGACATCTTCTTACTCATTTTTGATTTCTTGTGGGCCACAAATGCGTCCTGGTGATCTCTGATCTTCTCAAACCGGTCGATGAATTTTGGAGTCTTGTCTTTGTCGACAAACTTTGCTTTCAGCTCATTCTTCCACCTCCCGAATAGTACCCCCAATCTTCTTAAGAGCAGCCTCCTTGACCAATGGCTCTATAACTGGTGGCTTCTCTGGATCCTCCTCTGGCGGTAGGGAAATTTGCCATCACCTCGGTCCAAAGATCATCTTTCTGCATATCATTGACATAATACACCTGAGGGTCTTCATTCCGAGGCTTGTACCCTTGGTGGATGCTGATCGGGATCATGTCCCTAACAAGAGCCCTGCACTAAGCGGAAAATACGTCCTTGGTCCGGATGGGTTCAACCGGTTAGCCATCGCGCGCGATTGCTTTGATGATGAACTTTTCATCCTGGTGCAACATTTTCTTCAGGCCTGATCCAGAGGGCTGGAAAATAAGAAAGAAGAGAGTTAATATGTGTACACACCAAAACAATTTATGCATCAATTAGCTATAGTCAGCACATGCTTAATTAATATATATATACCTGGCCGGACTCCGTTCGGTCACCGGAGCCATCATCATGGTGTCCTTCTTCCACCGATATTCGGTCACTGGAGCCATCATAATCATGTCCTTCCTCCTTGATTGTATCACTGCAGCCTGTTTCTTCACGCTGTCCTTCCAGACCATTGTAGTCGTTGAGATACAACTCAACATCAGCTCCGGCTGCTATTATGTCCCCCAACACCTATTCTACTTCCTCGTCTCGTCCATGCTCCATAGTTTCTGCAAATATTATGACATGCCAATTATTATACAAACATGACAGATGGATATATTAGTCGCAAACGTAGACCTAGCTAGCTAATCACAACAAGGAATCATATTAGTGGCCTCGACGCTTCTCTAGGGTCTGGGGTGGCCTCGGCAAAGCCTCTCTCATGATTTTCCGACGTCCGGACCGACAAGGGATTTAACAAAATGGCGCCATTCTGGATGTGCAGAAAACGGTCCATTTATTTTCTGATCTCATCTACCCTTCTATATGTCATGTTGTCTAGTGTCAAAGATTTCAAGAAAACCATGACTTCATCATTAGCCGGAAATGACAGGCGCATAATGGCATGAGAAGCTCTTCAAAGTTGTTTTGGAACAGAGTTCCCGATAGAATAATTCGCTTTTTGGTACAAAGTTCAGCAAGAGCCTTCTGATATCGCTATTTGGAAGGCCTTTGCTGAAATTCATACCAAAAGGTGGATCATTCTATCAGGAACTCCGTTCCAAAACAACTTTGTAGAGCTTCGCACCATTATGCGCCTGTTACTTCCAGTTAATGATGAAGCCATGGATTTCTTCAATACTTTGATAGACAATGTGACATATAGAAGAATATATATATATATATATATATATATATATATATATATATATATATATATATATATGTATATGTATATATATATAGATGGGATTAGAAACAAATTGGATCAACTTGTGCACATCCATAATGGGGGCATTCTTGATAAATCAGGACCCTCGACCCCTGGACGACCCTCGACCCTCGACCGCTCGGCGATCCACGACCCTCTACCCTAGTTCCCAACCCTCGACCTCCTCATGTCACGTTTGTCTAGTGTCAAAGGATTCAACAAAACCATGTCTTCATCATTAAGTGAAAGCAACAAGCGCATGATGGTACGAAGCTCTTCAAAGTTGTTCTGGAACGGAGTCCGAGATAGGATAATTCGCTTTTTGGTACAAAGTTCAGCAAGAGCCTTCCGAATATCGCTATTTGGAAGGCCTTTGCTGAAATTCGTACCAAAAGGCGGATTATCCTATCAAGAACTCCGTTCCAAAACAACTTTGAAGAGCTTCGCACCAACATGCCCCGGTTACTTCCGGGAAATGATGAAGGCATGGATTTCTTCAATACTTTGACACTAGGCAACCTCTCGAACCCTCGACGACCCTCGACCCTCGATCGCTCGGCGATCCACGACCCTCTACCCTAGTTCCCGACCCTCGACCCCCTCATGTCATGTTTGTCTAGTGTCAAAGGATTCAACAAAACCATGTCTGCATCATTAGGCGAAAGTAACAGGCGCATGATGATACGAAGCTCTTCAAAGTTGTTCTCAAACGGAGTTCGAGATAAGATAATTCGCTTTTTCGTACAAAGTTCAGCAAGAGCCTTCCGAATATCGCTATTTGGAAGGCCTTTGCTGAAATTCGTACCAAAAGGCGGATTATCCTATCCGGGACTCCGTTCCAGAATAACTTTGAAGACCTTCGTACCATCATGCCCCGGTTACTTCTGGCTAATGATGAAGCCATGGATTTCTTCAATACTTTGACACTAGGCAACCTCTCGACCCCTCCGCAATCCTCGACCCTCGACCCCTCGACCCTTGAACCCTTGGCCCCTCGTACCCCTGACCCTCGACCCCTCGACCCTCGAACCCTCGGCGACCCTCGACTGCTCGGTGACCCTCGACCCTTCGGTGACCCTCGACCCTCAACCGCTCGACCCGCGAACACTCGGCGATCCTCGACCCCTCGGTGACCCTCGACCCTCAACCGCTCGACCCTCGAACCCTCGGCGACCCTCGACCCCTCGGTGACCATCGAGCCCCCTCATGTCGAAGTTATCGGGGCGGGGGTATATTGACAACGACATACCCGATAAATAATAAGAAGAGGAAGAAGAAGAAAAAAAAGAGGAGAAGAAGAAAGAAATAGAGGAGTAGATCAAAGAAAAAAAAGAAGAAAAAAAGAGGAGAAGAAGAAAGGAATAGAGGAGAAGAAGAAAAAAAGAATATTTTCTATTTTTTCTTCTTCACCTCTATTCCTTTCTTCTTCACCTCTTTTTTCTTCTTCTTTTTTCCTCTTCTTATTTATTTCTCCTCTTCTTCCTCTCCTCTTCTTCTCCTTCTCCTTCTTCCTCTCCTGTTTTTTTTCTTCTCCTCTTTTTTCTTCTTATTTTTTCCTTTTCTTCCTCACCTCTTCTTCTTCTTCTTCTTCTTCTTCTTCTTCTTCTTCTTCTTCTTCTTCTTCTTCTTCTTCTTCTTCTTCTTCTTCTTCTTCTTCTTCTTCTTCTTCTTCTTGCATTATTTATTTTCCTTTTTCCTCTCCTTCTTTTTCTTCTTCTTCTTCTTCTTCCTTCTTCCTTCTCCCTCTTTTCTTCATTTTCCTTATTTTACCTTTTCCTCTACACTAACCTAAAATGCACTAACCTAAAATCGATATCTTCTAACAACCTAAATAAAAAAATTTAATACATATGAAAAAACATCATATGAAAAAAACATCATATGCACAAAAAAACATCATATGATCATATGAACAAAAAAACATCATATGAACATCATATGAACAAAAACATGAAAGAAAGCCGCTGGACCGTAGTGCGGGGCGGCGAGGCGACGGCGTCGGGGCGGTGACGGCGACAGCGTCGGGGCGGTGACGGCGACAGCGTCGGGGCGGTGACGGCACGGGGTGGCGCGCGGCGACGGCGTCGGGGCGGGGAAGACGAACTGAATGAAAATTTTCAAAAGTGCTGCTTATATAGACAGAGCATTGGTCCCAGTTCGTGGCACCAACCGGGACTAAAGGGAGGCATTGGTCCCGGTTGGTGCCACGAACTGGTACCAATGCACCCCTTTAGTCCCGGTTGGTGCTACCAACCGGGACCAAAGGCCTTGCACAACGCCATGGTGGTGGGAGTTTAGTCCCACCTCGCTAGCTGAGAGAGAGCCGCACCTGTTTATAAGGTGTGGTGTGCCTGAGTTGTCGAGCTCCTCTCTAAAGTAGTCTTACGGGCCTAACCTCTCTATACATGCCTGTGGGCCTACTCGGCCTTCTGCGGGCCTAAATCCTGGCCCACCTGGCATGTTGGGTTTCTAGTCGTATTCAGGCCGTGGTGGCCCAGTAGGCGGCAATTTTTTTTCCATTTTTTTTGCATTATTATTTTCCTTTATTTTTTAGTTCTATTTGCTTTTAGGTCACAAAATTATAAACTTTGTATTAGTGCCATTAGTTTTCAAATTTGTGTGAATCACTAGTTTGTGAATAACTTTACTATAAAAATAATTTTTTGAGTGATTCTTTTTCCAACTATTTAATATTACTGTGTTTTATCATTATACTCTATTTGGTAATTTTAGGTTATTTTAAATATCTGTTTTAATGAAAAACAAATTTTGTTATTTTAGTTTGCTATTAAAGTTTCTAACAAAAAAATTCTTTATGAAAATCCTTTTTTGCTTTTAATGTTCTGAATAGAAAATTCTTAAATAATTTTAGTTGCATAAATTTTATATAATTTTAGTTTCAAAAATACTGGAGGTTTATAAAAGCTTTTTAGTTGATTCCTTTTGCTTTTAGTTGCATAAATTCTTAGAAAATTCTTTTTGCTTTTAATGTTTTGAACATAAACAAAAACTTTCAACCTTTTTTAAACTTATTTGTACTCCAGACTTTTTCTGTGTTCAAAATGGACCATTCAAAGCCACATCATCAGCTTTCAACCCTTTCTGACATCATTTGTAATTTTTCATGCATTTACTGATTTGGTTGAGCTAAATGACCTTGAAATTGAAAAACATTTCAAATGAACTCTGAAAAGGTTGAAAGTTGGCATGGCATCATCATTTCACCCACATAGCATGTGTAAAAAATTAGAGAGGGTTACGGCAAAAACTGGATGCACTTCATGCACAAAACGGACTATCTGTTTCGAGGTATCACGGTTTCGGACGAAAACTCATCTTCTACAAAGGGATTTCATTTTTTTTGAACTTATTTGAACTCCAGACTTTTTCTGTGTTCAAAATGCACCATTCAAAGCCACATCATCAATTTTCAACCCTTTCTGACTTCATTTGTTATTTTTCATGCATTTACTGATATTTTTGAGCTATATGACCTTGAAATTGAAAAGCATTTCATTTCATACGGAAACTCGTCTGTTACAACAGGCATTTCATTTCTTCACATGTAACTGCAGTGATATTCTAGATCAAAGGCATCATCGTAATAGTCGTGGAGAGAAAGTCTTCACTTTTTCTTTGCTTGTGTCCTTTGCTTATTGCGCCGTAACCATGGATAATCTTCATCATTTATCAGGATGCTTGGGTCAGCCTTGACTTTGAAGGGAGGAATTTCATGAAACTTTTCATAATCTTCGGGCATGTCTGTCTTGCCCTCCACTCCCATGATGTCTCTTTTTCCTGAAAGAACTATGTGGCGCTTTGGCTCATCGTATGATGTGTTTGCTTCCTTATCTTTTCTTTTTCTGGGATTGGTAGACATGTCCTTCACATAGAAAACCTGCGCCACATCTTTGGCTAGGACGAACGGTTCATCTATGTACCCAAGATTGTTTAGATACACTATTGTCATTCCGTAATATGGGTCTACCTGAAAATCATGTTCATAGTCAAGTTCCCATATGTCCACTATGTAACCATAATATGTGTCCTTTCCCCTCTTGGTTGCTGCATCAAAGCAGACACTACTGTTTTGGTTGGTGCTCTTTTGATCTTGGGCGATTGTGTACAATGTATCCCATTTATCTCGTATCCTTTGTAAGTCAATACAGTCAAAGATGGTCCCCTGGACAACGAGTACATCTCATTACAAACAGTGTTGTCACCTCTGAGACGTGTTTCCAACCAACTGAAGAAAGTCTTGATGTGTTCACATGTAATCCAGTCGTCACACTGCTCCGGGTGTTTGGAGCGCAGACTGTTCTTATGTTCATCGACATATGGGGTCACCAAGGTAGAGTTCTGTAGAACTGTGTAGTGTGCTTGAGACCAAGAATGCCCGTCCCTGCATATTGTTGAGTCCCCTCCAAGCGTGCCTTTTCAAGCCAGTCTCCCCTCATACCGCGATTTAGGGAGACCAATCTTCTTAAGGCCAGGAATGAAGTTATAACGCCCAAGATGTGACTATATCTCCTACGTGTCGAGGCACGACTTTGTTGGGGATGTAGTATTTCAAAAAATTTCCTACGATCACGCAAGATATATATACTAGAAGCATAGCAACGAGTCGGGAGAGTGTGTCAACGTACCCTCGTAGACCGGAAGCGGAAGCGTCTAGTGACGCGGTTGATGTAGTCGAACTTCTTCGCGATCCAACCAATCAAGCACCGAACGTACGGAGCCTTCGCGTTCAGCACACGTTCATCTTGATGACGTCCGACGAGCTCTTGATCTAGTAGAACCTCGCAGGAGAGTTTCGTCAGCATGACGGCGTGGTGACGGAGATGATGAAGTTACCATCGCAGGGCTTGGCCTAAGCACTGCAACGATATGACCGAGGTGTGTTTCTGTGGAGGGGGGCACCGCACACGATTGGGAGAGATCAACTGATCAACTTGTGTGTCTTTGGGTGCCCCCTGACCCCGTATATAAAGCAGCAAGGGGGGAGGTGCGGCCAGCCCCTATGGCGCGCCCTAGAGGGCCACTCCTACTAGGAATAAGATTCCAATCCTATTCCTAGTAGGAGTCCACCAAGAGGGAGAGAGGGGGAAGGAAAGAGAGGGTGAGGGAGAGGGAAAGAGGCGGCCGCGCCCCCTCCCCTAGTCCAATTCGGACTCCCCTTGGGAGGGGGCGCGCCACCTACTCGGCTACTGCCCTCTCTCTCCCCTAAAGCCCACTAGGGCCCAATACTTCCCCGGGGGGTTCCGTTAACCCCCCGGCACTCCTACTTAATCCGAAACCTTTCCGGAAAACTTCCGGTGTCCGAATATAGTCGTCCAATATATCAATCTTTAAGTTTCGGACATTCCGAGACTCCTCGTCATGTCTGTGATCTCATCCGGGAGTCTGAACTACCTTCGGTACATCAAAACTCATAAACTCATAATACCGATCTTCATCAAACGTTAAGCATGCGGACTCTATGGGTTCGAGAACTATGTAGACATGACCGAGACTCATCTCCTGTCAATAACCAATAGCCGAACCTGGATGCTTATATTGGCTCCTACATATTCTACGAAGATCTTTATCAGTCACACCGCATAACAGCATACGTTGTTCCCTTTGTCATCGGTATGTTACTTGCCCGAGATTCGATCGTCGGTATCTCAATACCTAGTTCAATCTCGTTACCGGCAAGTCTCTTTACTCGTTCCGTAATACATCATCTCATGACTAACTCATTAGTCATTTGCTTGGAAGGCTTATTATGATGTGTATTATCGAGAGGGCCCAAAGATACCTCTCCGACACTCGGAGTGACAAATCCTATTCTTGATCTATGCCAACACCACGGACACTTTCGGAGACACCTGTAGAGCATCTTTATGATCACCCAGTTACATTGTGACGTTTGATAGCACACAAGGTGTTCCTCTGGTATTCGGGAGTTGCATAATCTCATAGTCATAGGAACATGTATAAGTCATGAAGAAAGCAATAGCAGTAAAACTAAACGATCATAGTGCTAAGCTAACGGATGGGTCTTGTCCATCACATCATTATCCTAATGATGTGATCCCATTGATCAAATGACAACTCATGTCTATGGCTAGGAAACATAACCATCTTTATTCAGTGAGCTAGTCTAGTAGAGGCGTACTAGGGACACTCTGTTTTGTCTATGTATTCACACATGTACTAAGTTTCCAGTTAATACAATTCTAGCATGAATAATAAACATTTATCATGATATAAGGAAATATAAATAACAACTTTATTATTGCCTCTAGGGCATATTTCCTTCAGTCTCCCACTTGCACTAGAGTCAATAATCTAGTTCACATCGCCATGTGATTTAATATCGATAGTTCACATTGTTATGTTAATAACACCCAAAGTTCACATCACCATGTGACCAACACCCAAAGGGTTTACTAGAGTCAATAGTCTAGTTCACATAGCCATGTGATTAACACCCAAAGGGTACTAAGGTGTGATCATGTTCTGCTTCGTGAGAGAAGTTTAGTCAACGGGTCTGTCACATTCAGATCCGTATGTATTTCGCAAATTTCTATGTCTACAATGCTCTGCATGGAGCTACTCTAGCTAATTGCTCCCACTTTCAGTACGCATCCAGATTGATACTTAGAGTCATCTGGATTAGTGTCAAAGCTTGCATCGGCGTAACTCTTTACGAAGAACTCTTTATCACCTCCATAATCGAGAAATATTTCCTTAGTCTTTTTCAGGTACTTCAGGATGCTCTTGACCGTTGTCCAGTGATCCACTCCTGGATTACTTTGGTACCTCCCTGCTAAACTTATAGCAAGGCACACATTAGGTCTGGTACATAGCATTGCATACATGATAGATCCTATGACTGAGGCATAGGGAATGACTTTCATTTTCTTTCTATCTTCTGCAGTGGTCGGGCATTGAGTCTTACTCAACTTCACACCTTGTAACACAGGCAAGAACCCTTTCTTTGACTGATCCATTTTGAACTTCTTCAAAACTTTATCAAGGTATGTGCTTTGTGAAAGTCCAATTAAGCATCTTGATCTATCTCTATAGATCTTAATGCCTAATATGTAAGCAGCTTTACCGAGGTCTTTCATTGAAAAATTCTTATTCAAGTATCCTTTTATGCTATCCATAAATTCTATATCATTTCCAATCAACAATATGTCATCCACATATAATATCAGAAATGCTACAGAGCTCCCACTCACTTTCTTGTAAATACAGGCTTCTCCAAAAGTCTGTATAAAACCATATGCTTTGATCACCTCATCAAAGCGTATATTACAACTCCGAGATGCTTGCACCAGTCCATAGATGGATCGCTGGAGCTTGCACACTTTGTTAGCACCTTTAGGATCGACAAAACCTTCTTGTTGCATGATATACAACTCTTCTTTGAGATATCCATTCAGGAATGCAATTTTGACATCCATTTGCCAGATTTCATAATCATAAAATGCGGCAATTGCTAACATGATTCGGACAGACTTAACCATCGCTATGGGTGAGAAAGTCTCATCGTAGTCAACTCCTTGAACTTGTCGAAAACCTTTCGCAACAAGTCGAGCTTTGTCAACAGTAACATTACCGTCACTATCGGTCTTCCTCTGGAAGATCCATTTATTTTCGATGGCTTGCCGATCATCGGGCAAGTCAACCAAAGTCCACACTTTGTTCTCATACATGGATCCCATCTCAGATTTCATGGCCTCAAGCCATTTTGCGGAATCTGGGCTCATCATCGCTTCCTCATAGTTCGTAGGTTCATCATGGTCTAGTAACATGACTTCCAGAACTGGGTTACCGTACCACTCTAGCGCGGAACATACTCTGGTTGATCTACGAAGTTCAGCTGAAACTTGATCCGAAGTTTCATGATCATCATCATTAGCTTCCTCACTAATTGGTGTAGGAATCACTGGAACTAGTTTGTGTGATGTACTACTTTCCAATTCGGGAGAAGGTACAATTACCTCGTCAAGTTCCACTTTCCTCCCACTTACTTCTTTCGAGACAAACTCCTTCTCTAGAAAGGGTCCATTCTTAGCAACGAATATCTTGCCTTCGGATCTGTGATAGAAGGTGTACCCAACAGTCTCCTTTGGGTATCCTATGAAGACACATTTCTCCGACTTGGGTTCGAGCTTATCAGGTTGAAGTTTTTTCACATAAGCATCGCAGCCCCAAACTTTAAGAAACAACAACTTTGGTTTCTTGTGAAACCACAGTTCATAAGGCGTCGTCTCAACGGATTTAGATGGTGCCCTATTTAACGTGAATGCAGCTGTCTCTAAAGCATAACCCCAAAACGATAGTGGTAAATCGGTAAGAGACATCATAGACCGCCCCATATCTAATAAAGTACGGGTACGACGTTCGGACACACCATTATGCTGTGGTGTTCCGGGTGGCGTGAGTTGTGAAACTATTCCACATTGTTTCAAATGAAGACCAAACTCGTAACTCAAATATTCACCTCCACGATCAGATCATAGAAACTTTATTTTCTTGTTACGATGATTCTCTACTTCACTCTGAAATTCTTTGAACTTTTCAAATGTTTCAGACTTGTGCTTCATCAAGTAGATATACCCATATCTGCTCAAATCATCAGCGAAGGTCAGAATATAACGATACCTGCCGCGAGCTTCAACACTCATCGGTCCACATACAACAGTACGCATGATTTCCAACAAATCTGTTGCTCGCTCCATTGTTCTGGAGAACGGATTTTTAGTCATCTTGTCCATGAGGCATGGTTCGCAAGCACCAAGTGATTCATAATCAAGTGATTCCAAAAGTCCATCACTATGGAGTTTCTTCATGCGCTTTACACCAATATGACCTAAATGGCAGTGCCACAAATAAGTTGCACTATCATTATTAACCTTACATATTTTGGTTCAATATTATGTATATGTGTATGACTACAATCAAGATCCAACAAGAATAGACCACTCTTCAAAGGTGCATGACCATAAAAGATATTACTCTTATAAATAGAACAACCATTATTCTCAGATTTAAATGAATAACCATCTCGCAATAAACAAGATCCAGATATAATGTTCATGCTTAACGCTAGCACCAAATAACAATTATTCAGGTCTAAAACTAATCTTGAAGGTAGATGTAGAGGTAGCGTGCCAGCGGCGATCACATCGACTTTGGAACCATTTCCCACGCGCATCGTCACCTCGTCCTTAGCCAATCTTCGTTTAATCCGTAGTCCCTATTTCGAGTTACAAATATTAGCAAGCAAATACCCAGGTACTAATACGAGCATTAGTAAGGTACACATCAATAACATGTATATCACATATACCTTTGTTGACCTTGCCATCCTTCTTATCCGCCAAATACTTGGGGCAGTTCTGCTTCCAGTGTCCAGTCCCTTTGCAGTAGAAGCACTCAATTTGAGGCTTGGCTCCAGACTTGGGTTTCTTTGTGGGAGTAGCAACTGTCTTGCTATTCTTCTTGAAGTTACCCTTCTTTCCCTTGCCCTTTTTCTTGAAACTAGTGGTCTTGTTAACCATCAACACTTGATGCTCCTTTTCGATTTCTACCTCCGCAGTCTTGAGCATAGCGAAGAGCTCGGGAATTGTCTTTTGCATCCCTTGCATATTATAGTTCATCACGAAGCCTTTATAGCTTGGTGGTAGTGATTGAAGAACTCTATCAATAACACTATCTTCATCAACTTTGCAACCAAGTTGAGTCATATGATTGTAGTACCTAGACATTCTGAGCAAGTGTTCACCGATAGAACTATTCTCCTCCATCTTGCAGCTATAGAACTTATTGGAAATCTCATATTTCTCAATCCGGGCATTTGCTTGAAATATTAACTTCAACTCGTGGAACATCTCATATGCTCCATGACGTTCAAAACGTCGTTGAAGTCCCGGTTCTAAGCCGTAAATCATGGCACACTGAACTATCGTGTAGTCATAAGACCGCGTCTGCCAGACGTTCGAAGGGTCTACATTAGCGAGAGGGGGCTAGTCACCTAGCGGTGCTACAAGGACATAATTCTTCTGTGCAGCAATGAGGATAATCCTCAAGTTACAGACCCAGTCCGTGTAATTGCTACCATCATCTTTCAACATAGGTTTCTCTAGGAATGCATTTAAATTCAAAGGAATGGTAGCACAGGCCATTGATCTACAACAACATAGATATGCAAAAACTATCAGGACTATGTTCATGATAAATTAATGTTCAATTAATCATATTACTTAAAGAACTCCCACTTAGATGGTGGTTAGTGCGGTGCCTCCCCTCCGCCACGACTTCTTGGACATAGCAGAGGCTAACAGATTCATCCCGCAACATCAGAAAGCAGCTCTTAGAGAGACAATCCAAGGTTTGCTCCATGAATCTCATTTCTTCCCCAATGAAGTTGAGGATCATCCATTAGGGATTGGCATCTTTGGTTTTGATGATTCAATGATCCGAGATTCAGTTGTGGGCACAACGTTTGAGCTAGATGAATTTCAAGCAGAGGAACATACTGTTATCTCTTTTGTCCCCCATGATGATGCTTTAAACATGAGGCTCACCACATTTGGGCCTGAGATTTGGATTCTATATGCTGGTTTTCCTTATGATTATCAAACCCAGCATTACATCCACAAATCTGTTGATACTTTTGGTACTTTGGTCGAGTGGCATAACCCTCGAGGGGACAGGCGGTTTGTCCTACTTAAAGCTAGGGTCATACATCTTCGTTTGGTCCCTAAAAGTATCGTGATGAGGCAGATCGGAGGGGCTTGTCATAGCTGGACGGTTGCAGTCACCATGCTTCATAGCAGCGATTGGAACGCACATTTGCCGGAAGTGCCGCCGGCCGGAGAAGATCCCCCACTTGATGATGGCGTCCCTCACCCTCTATTTGGCGAGGGCCTGACTGCGGAGCAGATTTATCAAGCACAGCTCCACAACTGGATGGCCCAAAATGTGGCAGCGAACCAGGTTAACAATGCAGCAAACAATGCAGAGGATGAAGTTGTTGTTGATCAAGGAAATCATCTGCATTTTCAGGCGCATTGGGGGGCTTGGCCTGCCCCCCCTCCGACTGTCTACAACTTTCAGGCCTGGCTGGCTGGTGAGGTCCTTCAAGTTGCTGATGGTATTGTACCAGAGAAGAATCTTCAAGACAGCCCTGCTACGGCTTGGAATGATTCCATATCTCTGAACAGTAGTTCCAGTTCCAATGCTAGCTCTGGTGGATTTGTTTTAGTGCCTGTTAACCTTCTGAATGCTCAGTGGAGAAATAACAATGCCAACACTGTGAGTACTTATCAGGATCCTCCCCCACGAACTGCTCCAGCCCTCAATATTGATCTCTCCATGAGTAGTGCGGGACTGCAGATGGCGATGTCTGATCAAGGAAGCATGGTTGCATCTTTGCTCTTTCATAACTCCAGACCGGCGAGACAGAATTCTACTTTCCTTCTGCAGGCTGTTAGGCCTATTTTGGCCTCTTTTGGACCTTGGAGCTCGGGGTTTGGATTTAAAGCTAGTCTGCAGGTTCATATTTCTGTGTCCAATCATAATGGATCCTTCTTAGTTAATGCAGAGCAGAAGATCACTCAAGAGAACTCTGAATCTGTCATCACTCTTCAGAGTTGGACTGTGGATGAACCCAACAGTCTGGATGCTTTACCTGCTCTGACGCCCAGCAGTACTAATTTCCTGTCACTTCCGTGTTCTGACAACTACCTGCCTGAGCCTAATGCCAATGCTGCAACTGCCAGTCACCGTGGTAAGGCCCCAGCGCCTGAATCTGAAGTTAATCTTCGGCGTAGTGCCCGTTCTAATAAGTACACTGGTTTTCGGGTCCATGCTATTACTAACACTAAGAAGAAAGCTTCCAGGGTTAAACCACGACGCATTTCGGCTGCTCCTTCTTCAGTTGTTAACACATAAATCAAAGAAGATGAAGTGCCTCCCCCACCCCCTCCAGGTGATCCACCAGGTGGGTGTACTTAAATGCGCTATTTCGGTGGAAGAACTGACTGAAGAGGCACTCACGGCCCCTCGGGTGCGGGACCGTCCTCTTCGGCTTAATCTATTTGTGTTTTTACTTCTATGGGTCTTTTGGTTAATTGGAACGTGTTATGTTGGAATATCCGCGGGTTAAATTCCAGTGACAAACTCTTAGCTCTTTCTAATGCTATCGTGGCTAGTGGCTGTCCGGTTTTCTGTCTACAAGAAACTAAAAAATCTATTATTGATCATGCGTTCGTCAAGTCATGTTGCCCCCGTCATTTTGATCAGTTTGCCTATATCCCCTCGCGTGGGGCCTCGGGTGGGATTCTCACCATTTGGAACAGTTCTGTCTTTACGGGTACGGTGATTGCTTTAGAGGAATTCGCACTGGTCATAAAATTTCACTCTACACAATCTTCTCAATCTTGGAATCTCGTAAATATCTATGGACCCTGCCAAGGTGAACCACGTGTTAATTACACTAATTGTCTCTTTTCCTTAAATATTCCGATAAATGAAGATTGGCTTCTTGTTGGGGATTTTAATTATATCCACAGCCCAGACAACTGTAATAAACCAGGAGGGAATGTTAATGATATGATCACATTCAATGATTTTATACGATCTCAAAGTCTGGTTGAGTTACCAGTCAAGGGCCGCACATTCACTTGGAGTAATATGCAGCAAGATCCTCTTTTGGAACAGCTTGATTGGTTTTTCACATCTTGCAATTGGACACTTTCTTACCCCAACACAAATGTTAAACCCCTAGGTAAACCAGTGTCAGATCACAATCCATGCGTTATCACAATTGAAACGACCATCCCACGGAGCAAGCTATTCCATTTTGAATCTTTCTGGATTAAACACCCGGGATTTATGGAGACTGTCCAAGCTACTTGGGATAAACCTGTCAGAATGACTAACAGTGCAACCATACTCTACAGAAAATTCAAACATCTACGCTACTGTTTGAAACGTTGGAGCAAACATATCTCCCACCTATCCATCACCATTGACAACTCCAACAAGGCTTTAGCTGATCTGGACACCATTGAAGACAGAAGGCAGATGACCATTCCTGAGTCAAACTTTAGGAAGATACTCAAGACCCACATCTTTAGATTAGTTTCCTACCAGAGACAATACTGGAAAGAACTGTGTACCATTCGATGGTTCGTTTTGGGGATGAGAACTCGAATTTTTTTCAGGCCATGGCATCAGAACGATACAGAAAGAACAATATAGCCGCCCTCACTCTCCAAGACGGCTCTATTGCTGAGGACCATGCGAGCAAAGAATCTGTCATCTTTCATTGTTTTAAAGAGAGACTAGGAACCTCCTCCAAGCATGAAATGAAATTTAATCTTGAAACCATCATTAAGAAGATCGATGGACTTGATGCTCTAACTGTCCCTTTTACTAGACAGGAAATTGACCAAGTAATCAAAGAAATGCCGGCCGATAGGGCACCAGGACCAGGTGGATTTAATGGCTCTTTCCTCAAGTCCTGTTGGCATATAATTAAAGAAGACTTCTATGCTCCATGTGACCAATTCTGGGAGGGAGGACTCATCTAGAAAGCATTAATGATGGGTACATAAATCTCATCCCCAAGGTTGCCGCACCTCAAGGAGTCAATGATTACCGACCAATTACATTACTTAACTGTTGTCTCAAAGTCATCACAAAACTTCTGGCTAATCGGTTGCAAAAACTAATTCTGAAGATTATACATCGCAACCAATATGGCTTTCTGAAAAAGAGGTCCATCCAGGACTGCCTTGCGTGGGCGTTTGAATACATACATCAATGCCAAACCTCTAAACGACCAATCGTCTTACTCAAGCTAGACTTTGCAAAAGCCTTCGATACTATTGAACATGAGGCAATGCTAGATATTATGAAACACATGGGATTCAATGATAAGTGGTTGGGCTAGATTAAGGATATCTTCTCCACTGGCAAATCGTCAGTTCTATTAAATGGTGTGCCAGGTAGGCAGTTTCATTGCAAGTGTGGTGTTCGACAGGGAGACCCACGGTCCCCCCTCATTTTTGTCCTTGCTGCTGACCTACTCCAAGATGCCATCAATGATTCTTATATAAGAAACGATCTCAAACTGCCTTTTCATCGACCAAACCAAAAGGACTATCTGGTGATACAATATGCTGACGATACAATCATGCTACCCCCGACCTGTTTTGATCAAGCTACTTTAGTCAAACAAATCCTCACCGACTATGCAACGTCTATATGGCTGAAAATCAATTTTCACAAGTCAACCTTAGTACCCCTGAATTCTGATGCTACCACTGCCCAACATATTGCACAAATCTTCGGGTGTGTGATAGGAAAGCTTCCCTTCACCTACCTCGGACTGCCCATGGGTACATCAAAACCGTCGGTACACGATCTCATGCCCCTGGTCTGTGGTGTTGAGAGACGACTCTCATCAACTTTGTCGATGATCTCTTATGGAGGCAAATTGTCGCTGTTGAACTATGTCATCAAGTCCTTGATAATCTTTGCTCTCTGTACATTGAAATTACCGCCAAAAATTATTGATCTCTTCGAAAAAATCAAAAGAAAAGCTCTTTGGACGAAGAAAACTGATGATGGAGACAAATGCAACTCCCTGGCATCCTGGCAAATGGTCTGCCGCCCTAAATAATGTGGAGGTCTTGGGGTTCTAGACATTCAAACCCAAAGTGATGCACTACTCATGAAGTACCTCCATAAATTCTACAATCGCTGGGACCTACCGTGGGAAGATCTGATTTGGTCCACTTACTATACTGATAAGATCCCACATGCCTCAGACCCTTGCGGCTCATTCTGGTGGAAGAACATCCTCAAACTTACTCCATCTTATAGAGGCATCTCCAAAATGACAGTCCATTTGGGGGACACGGTGCTGATGTGGAAAGATCTTTGGCTAGAGGGGATACTTGCAGACTCGCATCTGCATGCGTTTTCTTACACTAAACTTGAGGATATTTTGGTCAGGAACTTCCTTGATAGCACCAACCTTCATGAAACCTTTCACCTACCACTCTCTTTGCAAGCCCATGATGAGCTGCGCCACATCCAGGAACTCACATCACATGTTGGCAACCAAACAAACTCGATTGGTAGGGATCTATGGAGATACGCTTGGGGATCTGATATTTACATAGCAAAATGATATTACAAATTCTATTTTCGAGACGTGAGAGCTCATAAGACCTACCACTGGCTATGGAAGTCTTCGGCCATGATGAAAATCAAGGTGTTTGGATGGCTACTTCTCTCCGACCGCCTTAACACAAGGAATTTGCTCAAGAGAAGGCACTACAAAATTGGAGACAACTATGGATGCATCCTTTGCGGTAGCAATGACGAGGAAACGCTTGAACACATGATCTTCCGCTACCCTTTCGGCATGACATGCTGGGACACTCTACACATTCACTGGGTTTCACATGGAGATAGATTGCTTTGGACCCAGGAAGCCAAATCTGCTTGGAATAGCCCCTTGTTCATGGAAATATTCCTATATGCCTCTTGGAGCCTATGTAAAGAGAGGAATAATAGACACTTTCGAGGTGTTAACCCTACCATCAGCTCATGGGAAAGAAGATTCAAAGAAGATTTCTCTCTTCTTATACATAGAGCAAAGGAGAAACACAGAGGGTTTGTCCCCTCCTTCTTAGAGAACTTTGTACATCCATAGGATAGTCCTTTACCTTACCCCCACCCATAACTCTTTGTTTACCTCATGGCTATGGATGTAAGGTTATGACTCTGTAAGACCTTTTTGATACTTTAATTAATATATACTGTAGAAGCCTCTCCCACTGTTTCAAGTGTCAAAAAAACTCCCACTTAGATAGACATCCTTCTGGCCATCTAAATGATCACGTGATCCAAATCAACTAAACCATGCCCGATCATCACGTGAGATGGAGTAGTTTTCAATGGTGAATATATTATGTTGATTATATCTATTATATGATTCACGCTCGACCTTTCAGTCTCTAGTGTTCCGAGGCCATGTCTGTACATGCTAGGCTCGTCAAGTTTAACCCGAGTATTCTGCTTGTGCAAAACTGGCTTACACCCGTTGTATATGATCGTAGAGCTTATCACACCCGATCATCACGTGGTGTCTCGGCACGACGAACTTTCGCAACGGTGCATACTCAGGGAGAACAGTTGTACCTTGAAATTTTGTAAGGGATCATCTTATAATGCTACCGTCATACTAAGCGAAATAAGAAGCATAATAAGATAAACATCACATGCAATCAAAATATGTGACAAGATATGGCCATCATCATCTTGTGCTTTTGATCTCCATCTCCAAGGCACAGTCATGATCACCATCGTCACCGGCGCGACACCTTGATCCCCATCATAGCATCGTTGTCGTCTCGCCAACTATTGCTTCCACGACTATCGCTACCGCTTAGTGATAAAGTAAAGCAATTACATGGCGACTGTATTTTATACAATAAAGCGACAACCATATGGCTCCGTCCAGTTGACGATAACTTTACAAAACATGATCATCTCATACAATAACGTATAACTCATCATGTCTTGACCGTATCACATCACAACATGCCCTACAAAAACAAGATAGACATCCTCTACTTTGTTGTTGCAAGTTTTACGTGGCTGCTACGGGCTTAGCAAGAACCGTTCTTACCTATGCATACAAAAACCACAACGATTTTTCGTCAAGTATACGTTGTTTTAACCTTCACAAGGACCGGGCGTAGCCACACTCGATTAAGCTAAAGTGAGAGAGACAGACACCCGCCAGTCACCTTTAAGCAATGAGTGCTCATAATGGTGAAACCAGTCTCACGTAAGCGTACACGTAATGTCGGCCCGGGCCTCTTCATCTCACAATATCTCCGAACCAAAGTATGCCATGCTGGTAAGCAGTATGACTATTATCGCCCACAACTCATTGTGTTCTACTCGTGCATATCATCTACGCATAGACCTGGCTCAAGATGCCACTGTTGGGGAATGTAGTCTTTCAAAAAGTTTCCTACAATCACGCAAGATCTATCTACTAGAAGGAGAGCAACGAGCCGGGAGAGTGTGTCTACGTACCCTCGTAGACCGGAAGCGGAAGCGTCTAGTGACGCGGTTGATGTAGTCGAACTTCTTCGCGATCCAACCGATCAAGCACCGAACGTACGGAGCCTCCGCGTCCAGCACACGTTCAGCTTGATGACGTCCCACGAGCTCTTGAGCTAGTAGAACCTCGTGGGAGAGTTTCGTCAGCACGATGGCGTGCTAACGGAGATGATGAAGTTACCGTCGCAGGGCTTCGCCTAAGCGCTGCAACGATATGACTGAGGTGTGTTTCTGTGGAGGGGGGCATCGCACACGGTTGGGAGAGATCAACTGATCAACTTGTGTGTCTTTGGGTGCCCCCTGCCCCCGTATATAAAGGAGCAAGGGGGGAGGTGCGGCCAACCCCTATGGTGCGCCCTAGAGGGCCACTCCTACTAGGAATAGGATTCCAATCCTATTCCTAGTAGGGGTCCACCAAGATGGAGAGAGGGGGGAGGAAAGAGAGGGAGAGGGAGAGGGAAAGAGGGGGCCACGCCCCCTCCCCTAGTCCAATTCGGACTCCCATAGGGAGGGGGCGCGACACCTCCTGGGCTGCTGCCCTCTCTCTCCCCTAAAGCCCACTAGGACCAATACTTCCCCGGGGGGTTTCGTTAACCCCCTCGGCACTCCTGTTTAATCTGAAACCTTTTCGGAACACTTTCGGTGTCCGAATATAGGTGTCCAATATATCAATTTTTTCATTTCGGACATTCTGAGACTCCTTGTCATGTCCGTGATCTCATCCGGGACTCCGAGCTACCTTCAGTACATCAAAACTCATACACTCATAATACCGATCGTCATCAAACGTTAAGCGTGCGGACCCTACGGGTTCGAGAACTATGTAGACATGACCGAGACTCATCTCCGGTCAATAACCAACAGCGGAACCTGGATGCTCATATTGGCTCCTACGTATTCTACGAAGATCTTTATCGGTCAAACCGCATAACAACATACGTTGTTCCCTTTGTCATGGGTATGTTACTTGCCCGAGATTCGATCATCGGTATCTCAATACCTAGTTCAATCTCATTACCGGCAAGTCTCTTTACTCGTTCCGTAATACATCATCTCGTGACTAACTCATTAGTCATTTGCTTGCAAGGCTTATTATGATGTGTATTACTGAGAGGGCCCAGAGATACCTCTCCGACAATCGGAGTGACAAATCCTATTCTTGATCTATGCCAACACCACGAACACTTTCGGAGACACATGTATAGCATCTTTATGATCACCCAGTTACATTGTGACATTTGATAGCACACAAGGTTTTCCTCCGGTATTCGGGAGTTGCATAATCTCATAGTCATAGGAACATGTATAAGTCATGAAGAAAGCAATAGCAGTAAAACTAAACGGTCATAGTGCTAAGCTAACGGATGGGTCTTGTCCATCACATCATTCTCCTAATGATGTGATCCCGTTGATCAAATGACAACTCATGTCTATGGCTAGAAAACATAACCATCTTTGATCAATGAGCTAGTCTAGTAGAGGCATACTAGGGACACTCTGTTTTGTCTATGTATTCACACATGTACTAAGTTTCCGGTTAATACAATTCTAGCATGAATAATAAACATTTATCATGATATAAGGAAATATAATTAACAACTTTATTATTGCCTCTAGGGCATATTTCCTTCAGACTTAGAGGCATAATCGCATTTTGGTATGATCGCAAGATGGTCATCTTCACACATTCCCATGTACAAGAACAAAGGGGAAAAATACATAGTTGGCTTACAATCGCCACTTCACACAATGCATAAATAGTCATACATTCATCCTAGTACAATCATGGTCCAACTATGGACAACTCCAATTGAAAATAAGATAACCCCCCACTATGCCCGATCGGCCCTAGTAGGAACCACTACTGATCGCCGGGAAACGTCCCGTACATACGCCCACGTTCCTCATCGAACTCCCACTTGAGTTCCTGGCCATCAACTGAATCGTACTTGGTTGTAACTGCACCTGTGTTGGTAGTAAACTGTGAGTCACGAGGACTCAAGAATCCCATTCTCGGGTATCAAAACTATCAAAGCCTTTGGGTAAGGAGAAAGTGAATAAGTGGCTGCTGTAAGCACTAAGCGTAGATGAGGTGGATAGCTTACGTATCATCAGAGCGAGAAGAGAAGTGAAAGCCATCGGTCGTGAGCTAAATCATGATCACTAGATGATCCTGTCTACTTACGAGTCATCCATAACCCAGCCATGTTCTCTTCCCGAACTCCCTCGAAAAGAGACCATCACGATTACTCACACGGTAGTGTATTATGTGTGAGGTTTTTTTGTGTCAAGTTATCTACAACCGGATATTAACAAATTCCAATCTATCACATAACCGCGGGCACGGCTTTGGAAAGATCATAACCATACAGGGGTGTCCCAACTTAGCCCATCACAAGCTCTCGCGATCAACAGAGGTAAAAACCCTTATCTTACGGACTACCCGATCAGACTCGGAATCCCGGTGTACAAGATATTTCGACAATGGTAAAACAAGTCCAGCAAGACCTCACGACGTGCCGACACCGTGATAGGAGCCGGACATATCTCGTCTCAGGCCACAGTCAGATTGTCCAAACTTCCAGTAGGCCAACCCAAAGTTGCCCCTGGTGGCCACCGGCGGTTGACAAGTGAGGACCAACACTCATGTGGAGCACTGGCCCGGGTTGTTAATTATGTCCTCGGGTGCTAGCCGGTCCCTATGCAACTTTTTCAATGATTAGGCAAATGGTAAAACCAAAGTTGGGCCTTGCTGGAGGAGTTTTATTCAAAGCGAACTATCAAGGGGTCCCCATATACCCAACCGCTTTAGGAACGCAAAATCAAGGAACATAACACCGGTTTATCGGTTCTTAAGGCGGCATGAGTGGAAAAAAACACCGAGCAAAAGGCCAAGCCTTCCACCCATTGCCAACTATATAAGGTGCATTAATGTAAATAATACATATTGTGTTATACCCAAAAACCAAATCCACATGGAGCAAACTTCATCTTCACCTACAACTAGCAACGCTATAAGAGGGGGCTTGAGCAAAAGCGTAACTTAGCCAAACAACGGTTTGCTAGGTGGGTAGTTAGAGGTTTCATGGAAAGGTGGGGCTGACAAGAAAAATGATAGGTATCGCGACAAAGCAATATAGCGAGGTATCTAGCATAGCAACAATAGAGGTGATATCAAGGAATGATCATCTTGCCTAGTAAGTCTTCGGTGTTATCGGGACCTTGCTCTTCGTAATCGTACTTAGCGGCTGTCTCGACCTCGGACTCGAACTCATCTCCCGGTGCAACCCAACATAATCAAGCATCCAAAATAAACACACTTGACAAGAAAAGAACACATGCTATGCAAGAGAGATGCAAGTATGATGCTACAGAGCTACAAGTAAGGAAGGAGATGAAGCCGGGAAGGACATGTGAATACATGATGGATGTGGGCAAGATCTTGTAAAACCAAGCATGCCACTGGATAGATTGAAATATTTCGGTTGAAATCGATATAAAGATCATTGGAATCGGATGCACGGTTTGCAAATGGCAAGCAAAACAAGATGCAATGCAAAACTGAAGTTAACAGTAACATGGCAACTTTGGAGCAAGGTTTAAATATACTACAACACCCAAACATGATTACAAAGACCATGGATGTGAAGTAGACATGATTCTCAACATAAATATACTCAGATCAGACCCAAAAACTTACTGGAACACAATTAAACTAACATGGCAAGATTCAATAAGTTAACATGTTTTCAGACTTTGTGAAAATTACTGGACATGCAACCAGGAACAACAAGGTGCTGCCTTTGGAGGCACACAACAACAAGCAAAACAATTGAAACAAGCATGAAAATTACATGAGCATGAAGAAGACATAATATACGTCCAATAATAAACAATTCATTCCATACAAGGGTTGGTTAACATGAGCTTTGCCAAAATGAATGTTCTGTTAACAGGTTGATAGTTTAGATTTCAAGCATTTTGAGAGCAAGATAACAAAAAGTTACAGCAGGGCATAAATGCAAAGAAAGGCATGGATTAATAAAATACTACATGGACATCAAGACATGATCACTTGTTATTCCAAAACGTGCATGGAAAAGATTATGGCATCAAGTTTACATGGCAACATGTTATAACAGATTCCAGACTTAGCAGTTTTTCACTAAGTGTAAACACAGCAACATTGACATGGCATGTTTACATGATTTTTCAAGTCACCACATAGCATCTCATGAAAAACGAATTACACCACTTCAAAGATAACATGATTATGCTCCTAAAACATGTTGACATGTGGCTCAAAGGGAAATCACACAAAATGCTACGAAAAAGACAAATCATCAAGTTATAACAATTTCAGCAACTTAACAGCAACAACCACTTTTGTAACAGGGATAATCATGGAATAATGCAACCTAAAATGTATGCAAATCCATCCATCATGAAGAGCATCACAAGACAAACATTTTGACATATCATACACTTCATTTGGACCAACATGCACAAAGATTCAACCTCACAAACATGCACACATCCTGTTAACAGACAACTAGTGCTGAAACAACAATATCACATAGCAGTTTGGCAACGAAGATTAATACATCAAGATGAACCCTAACATGCATGCAAATGCTACCAACATGTAGAGAACTTCGAGACGAAAAATCCATATATCATACACGCGATTCGGAGCTACATGCATGGAGATATGACATGGCAAAGGAGGCATCATAATGACACAGATTAGGGACTTAGTAAAAGTTTCACCTCGCGTATCGAGGCGGAGAGAAACGGGACGAGGAGATCTGGGAGGACGGGGGGCGTTAGGATCGTTGGGCTGGTGGATCCGGTCCACATGACCGAATCCGATCTGGCCGGCGGTGGGGAGGATGCGACCGGCGGTGGCCGGAAATCGGGCCGATGTCGGTGGTGGCGGAGGGCGGCGCCGGTGGTGGCAGAGTGCGGCGCCGGTAGTGGAGGACGGTGGCGGTAAGTGGTGGAGGCCGGCGGCGCCGCGGCCCGGCGGCGGAGATCCGGCGACGCGGTCGGGGGAGTTGGCGCGCGCGGGCGCGACGGCTCGGGCCGGCGGGCTGGCTTCGGGCCCTGTGAGCCCGCGCGGTGCGGTGGCGAATCTGGTGCGGGCGCGGGCGTGTCCGGCGCGTACGGACACGTCCGTCAGCGCGGATCCCGAGGCGAGGCTGGAGCTAGGAGGAGGTAGGTTTTCCTTCGAATTTTGGACGGGTGAGACATTTTTATAGCTAGAAGGAGCTAGGAGAGTCCAAATGAGGTGCGATTTTTGGCCACGTGATCGTGATCCAACGACGAAGAGCATGGAGGGGGTTTAGATTGGCTAGTGGTGTGTTATGGGGGGGGGGTGCTCGGCTGCAAAGAAAGGGGGTTTTCGGTCAACGTGGTTAACCATTGGGGCATGAAACGACCTCCAAATGGAATGAAATTTGGCGGACGGTCTACCGGTGATATACCAAGACCACTCGACAACTCTCGGCCCATTCCGAGGATGTTTTTATCCAGCTCACGAAACAAGGCTAGAGAGGTGCGACGGGTGCCATGTGAGAAAGTCGGAATCTGAAACGGACAACGGAGAGGACGGAGACGATGCAACTACACACAGATTCAAGTGATACTATGCCAATGCAATGCACATGATGGAAATGACATGGTGATATGCAACACATTCGCAAAGCAAAAAACGCAAAAATCTGAAATGAAGGAGGAGCCCAGAATGGAATTGATTAATACAACGATGAATATATTACTATATTGGGAATTGTTACATCTGGGGAATTACAAACTCTCCTCCACTATGAAAGATCTCGTTCCGAGACCTAGGACTGAAAGAACTCCGGATATTCGGAATAGAGGTGATCTTCGCGTTCCCATGTCGCTTCTCGATCGATATGGTGTGACCACTTCACTTTCAGGAATTTGATTGATTTGTCGCGAGTCTTGCACTCGGTCTCTTCTAGGATAGCAACGGGGTGCTCATGATAATAAAAGTCGGCTTGAAGATCAATTTCATAAACCGTTTACCTCAGACCTTCAAAAAGCATCCGCTATACTAGCTGTGGCAATACTCCCGAACTATCCCACAGTACTGGGTGACGTCGTGGTTATCTCACCA
Source organism: Secale cereale (assembly GCA_902687465.1). Lineage (NCBI taxonomy): Eukaryota > Viridiplantae > Streptophyta > Magnoliopsida > Poales > Poaceae > Secale > Secale cereale. The sequence goes on along the minus strand of LR738714.1, from coordinate 242,567,229 downwards.
TCAGACATGCATAGAAGCATTTTCAATATCGACCACCTTTGGTATTCCAGAACTGCAACGATACAATTGTGACGACAACACCTCGGAGCTCAACTCCCCGGGACACTGCCACAACCCCTAAATGACAGGAGGCACCAAGAACAATGTTCTCGTCACAAAGATATCGAAGTGATCCCAACAATACCTGCGTGATCCTAAAAAAAATTTAGTGGAAAAGAGGGTGGGAAGACAAAACTTCTACGTCAGGAGTCCTCACCAGAGCGACGAAGGGGATAAGGAGAAAAAGAATTCCTACTCTCCGGTATATATAATCCTAAGACTCAATTTTTTTTAAAATTTCTAGACTCAACATCGGCAGCAGTTCGATCAAGCAGGGGCTCCTAGGTCGGGGAAGGCTCTAATTACCAACTTATAACACCCAAGATGCTACTATATCTCCTACGTGTTGAGGCACGACTTAGAGGCATAATCGCATTTTGGTATGATCGCAAGATGGTCATATTCACACATTCCCATGTATAAGAACAAAAGGGAAAATGCATAGTTGGCTTACAATCACCACTTCACACAATGCATAAATAAGTCATACATTCATCCAATTACAATCATGGTCCGACTACGGACAACTCCAATTGAAAAGAAGATAACCCCCCACTATGCCCGATCGGCCCTAGTAGAAAGCACTACTGATCGCCGGGAAATGTCTCGTACATACGCCCACGTTCCTCATCGAACTTCCACTTGAGTTCCTGGTCATCAACTGAATCGTACTCGGTTGTACCCGCACTTGTGTTGGTAGTAAACTGTGAGTCACGAGGACTCAACAATCCCATTCCCTGGTATCAAAATTATCAAAGCCTTTGGGTAAGGAGAAAGTGAATAAGTGGCTGCTGGAAGCACTAAGCATAGATGAGGTGGCTAGCTTACGTATAGTCAGAGTGAGAAGAGAAGTGAAAGTCATCGGTCGTGAGCTAAATCACGATCACTAGATGATCCTTTCTACCTACGAGTCATCCATAACTCAACCGTGTTCTCTTCTCGAACTCCCTCGAAAAGAGACCATCACGACTACTCACACGGTAGTGTATTATGTTTGAGGTTTTTTTTGTGTCAAGTTATCTACAACCGGATATTAACAAATTCCAATGCGCCACATAACCATGGGCACGGCTTTCGAAAGATCATAACCCAGCAGGGGTGTCCCAACTTAGCCTATCGCAAGCTCTCGCGATCAACAGAGGTAAAAACCCCTTATCTTACGGACTACCCGATCAGACTCGGAATCCCGGTGTACACGATATTTCGACAATGGTAAAACAAGACCAGCAAGACCTCCCGACGGGCCAACACCTTTATAGGAGCCACGCGTATCTCGTCTCAGGCCACAATCGGATTGTCCAAACTTCCGGTAGGCCAACCCAAAGTTTCCCCTGGTGGCCACCGGCGGTTGACAAGTGAGGACCAACACTCATGTGGAGCACTGGCTCGGGTTGTTAATTAAGTCATCGGGTTATAGCCGGTCCCTATGCTAGTTTTTTAGTTATTAGGCAAATGGTAAAACCAAAGTTTGGCCTTGCTGGAGGAGTTTTATTCAAAGTGAACTATCAAGGGGTCCCCATATACCCAACCGCGTTAGGAAAGCAAAATCAAGGAACATAACACCAGTTTATCGGTTCTTAAGGAGGCATGAGTGGAACAAAACACCGAGCAAAAGGCCAAGCCTTCCACCCATTGCCAAGTATATAAGGTGCATTAATGTAAATAATAGATATTGTGTAATACCCAAAAACCCAATCCACATGGAGCAAACTTCATCTTCACCTACAACTAGCAACGCTATAAGGGGGGCTTGAGAAAAAGTGTAACTTAGCCAAACAACGGTTTGCTATGTGGTTAGTTAGAGGTTTCATGGCAAGGTGGGGGCTGACATGCAAAAGGATAGGTATTGTGACAAAGCAATAGAGCGAGGCATCTAGCATAGCAACAATACAGGTGATGTCAAGGAATGGTCATCTTGCCTGGTAAGTCTTCGGTGTTATCGGGACCTTGCTGTTCGTAATCGTACTCAGCGGCTGTCTCGACCTCGGACTTGAACTCGTCTCCAGGTGCTACCCAACATAAACAAGCATCCAAAATAAACACACTTGACAAGAAAAGAACACATGCTATGCAAGAGAGATGCAAGGATGATGCTACAGAGCTACCAGTAAGGAAGGAGATTTAGCCGGGATCATTGAAATATTTCGGTTGAAATCGATATAAAGATCATTGGAATCAGATGCACGGTTTGCAAATGGCAAGCAAAACAAGATGCAATGCAGAACTGAAGTTAACAGCAACATGGCAACTTCGAAGCAAGGTTTAAATATACTATATCACCCAAACATGATGACAATACCATTGAGGTGAAGTAGACATGATTCTCAACATAAATGCACTCAGAGCACACCCAAAAACTTACTGGAACACAATTAAACTAGCATGGCAAGATTCAATAAGTTAACAGATTTTCAGACTTTGTGAAAATTACTGGACATGCAACCGGGAACAATAAGTTGCTGCCTTTGGAGGCACACAACAGCAAGCAAAACAATTAAAACAAGCATGAAAATTACATGAGCATTAAGAAGACATAATAAACTTCCAATTAATCCAAAAAAAACAATTCATTCCATGCAAGGGTTAGTTAACATGAGCTTTGCCAAAATGAATGTTCTGTTAACTGGCTGATAGTTTAGATTTGAAGCATTTCGAGAGCAACATAACAACAAGCTACATCTGGGCATAAATGCAAACAAAGTCATGAATTAATAAAAAATTACATGGACATCAAGACATGATCACTTGTTATTCCAAAACATGCATGGAAAAGATTATGGCATCAAGTTTACATGGCAACATGTTATAATAGATTCTAGACTTAGCAGTTTTTCACTGTGTAAAAACAACAACATTGACATGGCATGTTTACATGCTTGTGCAAGTCACCACAGATCATATCATGAAAAACCAATTACACCACTTCAAAGAAAACATGATTATGCTCCTAAAACATGTTGCCATGTGGCTCAAAAGAAAATCACAAAAAATGCTAAAAAAAGACAAATCATCAAGTTATAACAATTTTAGCAACTTAAGAGCAACAAGCACTTTCGTAACTGGGATAATCAAGCCATAATGCCACCTAACATGTATGAAAATGCATCCATCATGAAGAGCATCACAAGACGAACATTTTGACATACCATGCACTCCATTTGGACCAACATGCACAAAGATACGACCTCACAAACATGCACACATGCTGTTAACAGACAACTAGTGCTGAAATAACAACATCACATAGAAGTTTGGCAACGAAGATTAAGACATCAAGATGAATCCTAAAATGCATGCAAATGCTACCAACATGTAGAGCACTTCGAGACGAACAAATCAATATATCATACGCGCGATTCGGAGCTACATGCATGGATATATGACATGGCAAGGGAGGCATCATAATGACACAGATTAGGGATTTAGTGAAAATTTCACCTCGCGAATCGGCACGGAGAGAAACGGGACGAGAAGATCCGGGCGGACGGGGGGCATTTGGATCGTGGGGCTGATGGATCTGGTGCAGCTGACCAGATTAGATCTTGCCGGCGGTGGGGCGGATGCGGCCAGCGGTGGCCGGAGCTCGGGTCGGTGCCAGTGGTGGCGGATTGCGGCGCCGGCCACGGTAGTGGCGGACGGGGGCGGCAAGGCGCGGCCCGGCGGCGGAGATCCGGCGATGCGACGGTGGGGTCGGGGGAGCTGGCGCGTGCGGGCGCTGTGGCTCGGGCCGGCGGGCCGGCTTCGGGCCCCGCGGGCCCGCATGGTGCGCGGCAGATCTAGTGCGGGCACGAGCGTGTCCGACGCGTACGGACACGTCCGGCAACACAGATCCCGAGGCGAGGCTGCAACTAGGAGGAGGTAGGTTTTCCTTCAAATTTTGGACGAGGGAGATGTTTTTATAGCTGGAAGGAGCTAGGAGAGTCTAAATGAGGTGCCGTTTTCACCCACACGATTGTGATCCAATGGTGAAGAGCATGGAGGGGGTTTAGATGGGCTAGTGGGCTGTTATGGAGGGGTTGTGGGCTGCAAAGGGAAGGGGGTTTCGGTCAACGTGGTTAACCATTGGGGCATCAAACTACCTCCAAATGGAACGAAATTTGACGGATGTTCTACCGGTGATATACCAAGACCACTTGACAACTCTCAGCCCATTCCGATGATATTTTTATCCAGCTCACAAAACAAGGCTAGAGAGGTGCGACGGGTGCCATGTGAGACAATCGGAATCCGAAACGGACAACGGAGAGGACGGAGATGATGCAACTACACACGGATGCAAGTGAGACTATGCCAAGGCAATGCACAAGATAGAAATGACATGGTGATATGCAACACATGCACAAAGCAAAAAACGCAAAAATCTGAAATGAAGGAGGAGCCTAGAATGGAATTGATTAAGTCAATGATGAATATATTGCCATATTGGGAATTGTTACATCTAGGGCGTTACAAAGTCTCCTTCACTACGAATAGATCTTGTCCCGAGATCTAGGACTGAAAGAACTCCGGATATTCGGAACAGAGGTGATCCTCGCGTTCCCACGTAGCTTCTCGATCAGTATGGTGTGACCACTTCACATTCATGAATTGATTGATTTGTTGCGAGTCTTGCGCTCAGTCTCTTCAAGGATAGCAACGGGGTGCTCATGATAAGACAAGCACTATAAAAAAATACACTTCCATGATGATACATGTTTGTCACAGTAGGTCATGTTTTCTGTCATGCATGTACATCCATGACAATTTTAAGACGGAATCATGATAGTCATACCTGTGCTGTCGTAGAAGTGTTCCATGACATTACCAAAGTTATCATCACGGAAGTGTCCACTTCCACGACGATAAATCGCACGTCACAAAATTGCTTTCGTCAAGGGTGACGGACACGTGGCATCCACCGTAACGGAACGCCGTTAAGCTATCGGGTCCGGTTTTGGATCCAATAACCCGTTAACAGCCCGGACCATTGGGGATTTTCCATGTGTGAAATTCTGATTGGCTGACGAAAACATGTGTCAGCTCCGCGTTGGCACAGGTGTCACTCATCCAATGGGCAAGATGCGCCTATGATATGTTGACACATGGACTGGCCCAAAAGTGGCCCATAAAGTTTAAATGGGCCGCCAAACTAAAGGCCCGCAAGATTTTGCGGACCATAATGGGCCGGCCCAGCTAAAGGCCCACAAGATTTTGCGGGCCATAATGGGCCGGCCCAGGTAAAGGACCACAAGATTTTTACGGGCCATAATGGGCCGGCCCAGGTGAAGGCCCACAAAATTTTTGTGGACCATAATGGGCTGACCCAGCTAAAGGCCCACGAGATTTGGCTGACATTAATGGGCCGGCCCAGCTGTAGGCCCACAAGATTTTGAGGACCCTAGTAGGCCGGCCCATTAACTGGCTGCCATGTTTTGGGCCAAATGCCGGCCCATATTTGATCCGGTCCATTAATGGCCTGCCACGTTCCGGGCCTAATAATGGCCCATATGAGATCCGGCCCGTTAAAAGCCAACCATGTTCTGGGCCAAATTACCGCCCAGATCAGGTCCGGTCCTTTAAGAGGTTTTGGGCTAAATTATGGCCATATCAGATTCGGCCCGTCAACTGGACGCTATGCTTTTGAGCCCACTTGCTAAAGTCCCATTTAGTAATTCGGCCTGATATTAGTTTCGGCCTATTAAGGGCCCGTTTAACATTTCGGCCCTATATTAATTTCGGCCTGTTAAAAGCCCGTCATATAGTTGGGCCTAACTACGGCCCGGTTTGCATCCGGCCTGCTCACAGCCGATAATCTGATTGGGCCAAACAAGGACCGAGACAATTTTGGCCTATTATAAGCCCGTGATTTGATTGGCACATTCATGGGCCAGGGTCTATTTCGGCCTGCTGCCGGCCCGTGAGCTGTTTGACACATTTCAGGCCCAACCTACTTTTCAGCCTCCTAAAGGCCCATTGAGTTTTCTTGGGAAAGTAGGGCCGGCGGTTTAGTCGGCCTATTAAAGGCCCAAATCTACTAGTGGGCCAGTTTACATTTAGGCCTGTTAACGGACCAAGATGACGGGGCCCATGATGCGGATCATACATGGTGATTTGCATGACGGCCCGATTATGTACCGTAATTTAATGGTTTGGCTGGTTTACTGCGAAGACAGGATATATATATATATATATAT
>LR738714.1:242471390-242551800 GCA_902687465.1 Secale cereale | reverse complement strand
AGACTCCATCTCTCTCTCTCTCTCTCTCTCTCTCTCTCCCCCCCCACACACACTGAGACTCCATCTCACACACACATGCTCTAGGCGGAGCATTTTTTCCTACCACCCTTCATCCACCCTTACCCGTATGATAAACAATCACCTTAATTTACTTGTATAATATGGACAAATTCCACTTTACTTTAGTAGTTAGCAAACTTATCATCTGTACCCTTATAAAACCCAAGTTGGCGATGATGGTGTGCCTGCCATCTTGCAATATAGACCGTCTGATCTATATCTGACGGATAGAAAGCAAACTATGATACTTTTACAAAAGATAGCCGCACCTCTCTCCACATGCTTATCTCCCACACCTCATTGCTGAGCAATTAAAAAAGAAAGTCTCCGGAAAAATCTAGCATGGTGGTCGATGCCGCCTGCCGTCGCCGTCCATCCCCATGCCTCCGCCCATTCCGACCATCAGGCACCACCACGCTCCACTCCTCCTCACCTTATCTCTCATCTTTCATTTTTTCGATGACATTCTCGAGATACTAGTTTTCCGACAAAATTCTCGAAATATCATTAGTTTTTACACATGGGATTACTCCTGCATGGGTAAATCACAAGATGTGTTTTGTAAAAAAATGCATATTGATGTTTCGTGCAATGCACGAGCATCTTGCTTGTAATTATATAACACAAATCATGAGCAGGAAGTGACATTTTTTTACACAACCACGTTAACATGGCCACGTAAATCACTAGCTAAAGTAAATACCATTATACTTATATCCCGATGCAAAAGATTGAGTACATGTCCGAAGAGTAGAGTCGCACACATGCACTCTGTCTCTCAGAATCACACACACACACACACACACAGCAGTTACGTGATGCCCACTTAAGCAGACACGCATGTTACAATTTGTGCACCGCGGGTACACGTGATGCTGCACTTTTATTTAAGCCGGACGGCGAACCCATACAGTAGATGCATTCATTCCCCTCCTGCCGCCTCTTCTCTGGTCGTCGTCGCCCGGTAGCCATGGCCCGACCGAAGGTAATAACATACTACCTCCGTCCTGGTTTATAGGTCCCCTTTGTAATTTGCGTCAAAGTTTGACCATAGATTTAAGTAACAAAATATTAATGTATGTCAACGAATAATATATCATTAGATTCATATTTGAATGTAGTTTCCATTGATATAATTTTTGATGACATGCATGAATATTTTGTTTGTTATATTTATGGTCAAATTTTCACACGGAATACAATAAGGACCAATAAACCAGGATGGAGGTAGTACACCATACTCCCACCGGAGCGGCTCTTTAATCTGGAATTTTTAGTGGTCATGCATGCATCTTTTTGTGCTAGCACTCCTATATAAGGGTTGACCGGTCGCTTCCCGCGGACGTGCGCGGGCGGTGGAAGAGGAAGGAGAAGGGAAGCGGGTTGTGGAGTAACGTTTTTTACCACAATTTCTTTGGAAACTGAGTGCAATAATTGAGTAGATTTGCAAACTACCAGTACTACACATGAAACGATTCAAAACCTATACTCCCTTGCCAGCTCGTGCTTCCCGCGTGAAACGATCAATGTCGCCCTGGAGTGTCAGTGCCACATTAATGCCTGGCCAGAGCGGAGGCAACCTCTCACTGACATCGGCTTTGAAGCGGCGCGACGACCGAGAGAGCGCCACTTCCCGGTGCACCGACTGCTCCGCGTCGAGGCTGGCCATAGTCCCTGTTTGGATCCATGGGTTAGAGTTAGTTTGAGCTATTTGGGGGCTCAAATAGCCCTAAAGTATCCAAGCACGAGGGTTTAAATTGGAGACAGTTGCACCGAACCTACCAAAAAAAAAAACTATCCCACCCAAGAGGTGCTATCTGGAGATAGTTCTCATTGGGACCACTAAAAAATCACTTCTCTCTCTCAATCAAGTGCATTTATTGTCAATCTAACCCGGTCACCCAAACACCTCTTTGGCTACAGTTAGTTCAGGGTTAGTCATGAGTTAGTCTAACCTCTAGCTAAGTTAGAGTATCTAAACAGGAGCAGTATAGGACTTGCAAGTTGCTCAAAGCATACAGTCAAATTCGTACGTGAAAGGATTTATTTTTATTTTTGAAAATGGAACGTGAAAGAATTTTTTTAGAATGCTCTTAGCATGTTGCTAACATGTGATGAGTTAATCGACCTCAATAGATGGCAAAAACGCCAGACCGCCGCACTTTGAGAGAGACGAGGAGGGAGAAGCGATATGGGCTGCTTGATTACTAGAGATAGGTGTCGCACGGAAGCCAAGAAATATGGTGATAGCGTGGGTTAGCCATGTACTAGTATGATGTAACTACACCAGGCTGCCGTGTTTCATACTCTTCCAGTCCACTTTCGAGATGATTGGTTGGTTTTATATCGCTGAATAATATAAAATATTATGAGTGCATACGCTCCTCCCCGAGGTTCCTTGCTCCTTCTCAATCGTCGGGAATCTATGTTCTTCCACTCTATTTTTTTTACGTGAGCTTTGTTCATCCTTTTGCCAACACGCGACACATCTAGCATCAAGGTGCACATGTCATGCAAGGATCGTTCCATCTATATGAAGAACACGTGGGACCAGAATTACGAGACGGACATGTACCCAGGAGTGGACGTGTGAACCTGTGTAACGTAGCGCAGTAAGTGAAGTAGAAAGGCACAAATAGTATGAACATGCGTGGCATATAGGCATTTGTCTCTTACTACCACTAGATGTTGTACGTGCAATGCCCGGTGATGTTATGGAGTACGTGACTAAGTACTCTACTACTACTATATTAATTGGAGGCACATATTAGGTTATATATTTGTTTACGTGTATGCCCCGAGACCTTCCAACTAGACGTGTCTTTCTCTCCGGGTCGCACTTTATATCATTCATACCACTAGTATAGTAGTACTACTACGTGTGGTCTCCGACCCAGAAGTGGAGATGCTCTACCATGATGTTCATGTCCCACTCCTTTCGTTGACGTGTGCGACATCCAGCACGTGCCGTGTGTTTGGCACTCCTTCGTCGTAAGAGTTGAAATGCTAGCATTCATTAGAAATAAAAAATAAATATAAGTCACTAGTGATACTAAACCACGCGGTTTCCTTGCTCCTCGATATCGGAAAGAATACTTCCGCTCGTCGACATGTGGGACGTGGACCATCCTGGTCCACTTGCCATGCCCGCAGAACTCCAAGGGAGAGTCACCCCGATCGTCGCGCCGTAGTAATTACTAATGAGCCATCAAATCACAGGCCCAACCTTACCCACTGTGAAGTTGCTCGGACGAAGGAGCCATCATGACTTCGTTGAATTCCGCTTCTTGAAGAAAACTACTGTACCAACAGTACTGCTAGCTACAATATTTACTCTAGCAGAGGCCTCCTTTGGTTCATAGGATAGGAATTTTATTGGAATATGAAAATCATAGGAAGTGAGATGACATGCATCTCAATTCATATAGAGAAAGAGATGCCATTTGATGCATAGGATAGGAATTTTTCCATTGAGTCTAGGCTAATGTACTGGTAATTTTCTCCAAAAACTACAGTAGTAACTAGTAGGACCGTTACATGCTCGTAATTAATTAAACAAATGTACGGGCGACACAGACACACACACTAACTACTAGTAGTACTACTTCTCACATGCTGGCCAGACGCCGTCGTTCTCCTTCCCGGCTTTGGAGGCGACACCCCACCGTGCTTGGATATCCGCCGACCTCTCCACAGCAGCGCATGCATCCTCTTCTTTCTTGCGGCGGAGGGCCTCTCTTTTCTTGAGTTTTTTGTGACTTTTCCGCTCCCTCTATGCGGCTTTGGCCGCCTCTTGCTCTACCGCCCATTCGGCCTTGGCAGCTTCAAATTCCACCCACATAGGTGTGAGGTCGCGAGCGGCGATGAACTCGGCACGGCGGGATGCCACCGCTTTCCTACCATTCTGTGTGCGGTCGTGGGTGGCAAGGAACTCGGCGCGGCGGGATGCCATCGCTTCCTTACCGGTTAGTGTGCGGCGCGATGACATGAACGACGCTTGGTGACAGCTCTGGGGTGGAGTGGCCGGACAACCGTAAAGTGCATTGGTTTGTCAAGAGCTCAAGGACAGAAGATGAAGGAAATTTGGATTCCCCTTCAATCCTGGTCATTTATTACCGAATAAAATGCATTGGCGGTTATAGAACTTGTCTCGATAGCTCATTTTGATCATTGTATACGAGATATGGTGATTATACGGTCACTAGCTCAACGTATAGCTCCGTATTTGTGTGTTTGACCAGTCAAACAGTCCGCATGCGCCTCATCAGCTCGTGTTGTTTATATATCTATCTATGCGGGCCTACCTGTCAGTGCAGAAAGAAATAAAAACCAAAATTATGCGTATGTGACATTACTGTTTAGACGTTTGCTGGAGGCCTCCGTGAACATCGAGCATTTATTCACCTGGCTCAACACCAATGGTCATACTCGTGACTCGGCGCCTTGCTCATGTATATCGTCCATCACAATGACAATCTATAAAACAACCTAGCTAGAGAGGGTACTATGGTGCGGAGTACTCCATGTACTATCATGAGCAACCGATCATAGTGCCACTACACACGAGTGTGTGTCTGATCGATTCGTCCATTATTCGTAAGTTATGTATGGTTGTGTGGTGTCTAATGGTGGTCGTCGAATGCTAGCTGGCGACAAGAGCGGTTGCATGGACGTCTGGTTGTCAATACGTGCTGCATACGCTTCAAAGGCTCGTCATCCATGAGTTCACATTTTACCACCACGCCAGCATCTGACCGCCCTGGCCTACTGAAACCCCTTCCATCGCTAGCGCGTGCTTCCCGCCTGAAATGATCACCGTCTGCCCAGAACCTCAATGCCGCATTCACTGACCTTAACTGCCGGTGTAGTTGGTGTCTCACTGACATGCGGGCCTGATGCCCGTTGGGCCCACATGTCAGTGAGACAACGCACCTGCGGTTAAGTCACTGAAGCAGCGTCCGCATTCACGCCCGACGCAACCTCTCACTGGCGCCGGCATTGCAGCAGCGCGACGGCCGAGAGAGCGCCACCCGCGCGGCATCACGGTGCAAGCGACTGCTCCGCATTAATGACACCACAGCTGCCGATGAACCTACTCCGTTGCCAGCCGTCCATCTGTCTGCCGCGGCTCATTGCCATTCGCCCGCTATATTAACTTGAGCCCCAGCTCCCAGCCATAGCCAAAGACCCACACTCATTCTCCTCCGGTCACTTCCTTCTGTTGGCACCACTCCAACCATGGCCTTCGGGCACTCCAAAGCTCTCTTGGATGTACTGTCGGAGGAGCAGATGAAGGAGATCGCTGCCCCCCTCCCCCCCGGCCGCCCTCCACCGCCACGACCACGAAGCCGGCAGCGAGGAAGAGTAGTACACGGTAGGTCACCACCGCTCCTCCACTCAGTCGAAGCCAAGTTTGGTGGGATAAAATAGGTGGCTGATTAGCCGCTTGACGGCGACGTGGAGGTGGAAATCTTCATAACCTTGTGCTCCGGAGGAGGAGGTTATCGAGGCGGATAAGGAGGAGGCAAAGGCAATGGCCGACTTTCTCGGGTTCATGGCCGGACATGGCGGTCGGGGCCCTACGATCGTTTAGATTAGGTTTATAGTAGGTTTTAGTACGGTTTGTGCGAAATATGTAATGAATTTCGTCCAGTTTATAGGAGAAGTTCTCGAAATGTAATGAATTTCATCCGATCAATTTGAAATTTTCTTTGTTTGCACGAATTTCGTCCGGTTAGTTCATATAGTTGTCGAAACTTATGCGGGCAACATTTGATGGCATCCATCAGTGTCCTCGGACAGATGTCGGTGTAAATTTGAGGGCCAGCACTGGAGATGCCCTAACTATCATGCTATAATCGCTAAAAGTGCTCCATTATTTCGCAGGGAACAGTTATCCCTCGATCAAAATCAGATCCGCCGTGTTTCGCACTCCTCCCACGTAAGAGTGTAGACTCTTGCTTACATAAAAATGGAGTGATAACCCACAAGTGTAGGGGATCGCAACAGTTTTCGAGGGTAAAATATTCAACCCAAATTTGTTGATTCAACACAAGGGGAGCCAAAGAATACTCTTAAGAATTAGCAGCTGAGTTGTCAATTCAACCACACCTAGAAACTTAGTATCTGCAGCAAGATAGTTTAGTAGCAAAGTAATATGATAGTAGCAGTAGCGGCAATAAAAGTAACGATAGTGTTTTTGTAGTTTTTGTAATAGTAGCAACAGAAAAGTAAATAAGAAACAAGCAATATAGGAAAAGCTCGTAGATATTGTATCGGTGATGGGAAATTATGTCGGATGCAATTCATCAAGTAGAAGTTATAACCTAGGGTGACACAGAACTAGCTCCAGTTCATCAATGCAATGTAGGCATGTATTCCGAATATAGTCATACGTGATTATGGAAAAGAACTTGCATGACATCTTTTGTCCTACCCTCCCGTGGCAGCGGGGTCCTATTGGAAACTAAGGGATAGTAAGGCCTCCTTTTAATAGAGTACCGGACCAAAGCATTAACACATAGTGAATACATGAACACCTCAAACTATGGTCATCACCGGGAGTGGTCCCGATTATTGTCACTTCGGGGTTGCCGGATCATAACACATAGTAGGTGACTATAGACTTGCAAGATAGGATCAAGAACACACATATATTCATGAAAACATGATAGGTTCAGATCTGAAATCATGGCACTCGGACCCTAGTGAAAAGTATTAAGCATAGCAAAGTCATAGCAACATCAATCTCAGAACATAGTGGATACTAGGGATCAAACCCTAACAAAACTAACTCGATTACATGATAGATCCCATCCAACCCATCACCGTCCAGGAAGCCTACGATGGAATTACTCACGCACGGCGGTGAGCATCATGGAATTGGTGATGGAGGAAGGTTGATGATGACGATGGCGACGATCTCCACTCTCCGGAGCCCCGAACGGACTCCAGATCAGCCCTCCCGAGAGAGATTAGGGCTTGGCGGCGGCTGTGTCTCGTGAAACGCGATAATTCTTTTTCCATGGATTTTTTCTCTCCCCGAAAGTGAAGATATATGATCTGGGGATATGTCGGAGGAGCACCAGGGGCCCACGAGGCAGGGGGCGCGCCCGCACCCTCGTGGACAGGGTGTGGGCCCCCTGGTATGGATCTTCTTGCAGATATTTTTTATATTTTCCAAAATAGTTCTCCATTGATTTTCAGGCGATTCCGAGAACTTTTTATTTCTGCACAAAAACAACACCATGTCAGTTCTACTTAAAAGCGTCAGTCCGGGTTAGTTGCATTCAAATCATGCAAGTTAGAGTCAAAAACAAGGGCAAAAGGGTTTGGAAAAGTAGATACGTTGGAGACGTATCAACTCCCCCATGCTTAAACCTTTGCTTGTCCTCAAGCAATTCAGTTGATAAACTGAAAGTGATAAAGAAAAACTTTGACAAATTCTGTTTGCTCTTGTTGTTATAAATATGTAAGCCATCATTCAGGTTTTTAACAAGATCATGAACTAGCCACATTCACAATAACTTTCAGGTCTCAAGACTACTCATATCAATGGCATAATCAACTAGCGAGCAATAATAATAAACCTCGGATGACAACACTTTCTCAAAACAGTCATGATAAGATATAACAAGATGGTATCTTGCTAGCCCTTTCTGAGACCGCAAAACATAAATGCAGAGCACCTTTAAGGATCAAGGACTCACTAGACATTGTAATTCATCGTAAAAGAGATCCAGTCATGATCATACTCAATGCAAATTAATAGTAATACGTGCAACGACAGAGGTGCTCTCCTATTGGTGCTCTTTGATAAGAGGATCATGACTCTGCATAAAAGTAAATAGATAGGCCCTTCGCAGAGGAAAGCAGGGATTTGTAGAGGTGCCAGAGCTCTATTTTTAAATAGAGATGAATAACATTTTGAGCGGTATACTTTCATTGTCAACATAACAACCAAGAATCACGATATCCCCCATGCTACGCACACTATAGGCGGTTCCCAAACAGAATGGTAAAATTTATACTCCCCCAACCACCAACAAGCACACTCCATGGCCATCCGAATCCACAGGGTACCGTCCAAACAAGCAACAACCCTGGGGGAGTTCTGTTTAATTATTATGATTTGAGAATGGGACTGGGCATCCCGGTTACCAGCCATTTCCTCATGCATGATGAGCGGAGTCCACTCATTGTGAGAATAACCCACCTAGCATGGAAGATATAGACAGTCCGAGTTGATACATGAGCTGTTCGAGCATAGAATTTTTTTTTTCATTTGAAGGTTTAGAGTTTGGCACATACAAATTTACTTGGAACGGCAGGTAAATACCGCATATAGGAAGGTATGGTGGACTCATATGGAATAACTTTGGGGTTTATGGAAGTGGATGCACAAACAGTATTCCCGCTTAGTACAGATGAAGGCTAGAAAGAGACTGGAAAGCGACCAGCTATAGAGCAACAACGGTTATGAACATGCATTAAAATTAATCAACAATGAATGCAAGTATGAGTAGGATATAAATCACCATGAACATAAATATCGTGGTGGCTATGTTGATTTGTTTCAACTACATGCGTGAACATGTGCCAAGTTAGATCACTTAAATCGTTCAAAGGAGGATACCACCTCATCATACCACATCACAACCATTTTAATATCATGTTGGCACGCAAGCATGTTTCATTCATAACAAGCTGAATCAGGAATGATGAGCCATCATATTAACAAAAACAAGAGAGGTCGAGTTCATACCAGCTTTTCTCATCTCAATTAGTTCATCATATATCATCCTTATTGCCTTTCACTCGCATGACCAAACGGTGTGGATAATAATAATAGTGCACGTGCATTGGACTAAGCTAGAATCTGCAGACATTTAATACAAGAGAGAAGAGAAGGTAATATGGCTCAATGTTAAATCAACAACAAAGCATATGAGAGCCACTAAGCATTTTCAATCATGGTATTCTACTCTTAACCCCCAAAGAAAAGAAAAGAAAACTATTTACACGGGAAAGCTCCCAACAAGCAAAAGAAGAACGGGAAATCTTTTTGGCTTTTCATTTTAACTACTACTACAAGCAAAGAAAGTAAACTTGCTAGAAGTTACAACTAATATTTTTTTGTTTTTCTGGGGTTTTTCTAGCACACAAGAAAAAGACTAAGAAAAAGAAATTGAAACTAAGCATGGATGGTACAGTGAAAGAGTGTGATCACCAACAACTGGAATAAGTGTGTGAACATGAATGTAAAGTTGGTGAGAAACACGTACTCCCCCAAGCTTAGGCTTTTGGCCTAAGTTGGTCTATGGCCAGTATTGGCCTGACGGATATCCAAAGTTGTAGTTGGGGTTGTACTGAGATGCAGCAGCCACTGCATGTTGAGCTGTAGCTCGAAGGCGGGCTGCCTCCGTCATGTTATAATAAGCATTTGCCTCCTCCTTAGTTATAATGTATCTCCCTTTTGCCTGAAAGTTAAACAAAGTGGGGGCAGCAAGAACAATAGGGATGGCATGCTGCCTGTTAAAGATTAGTCGATATTTGAGGGTTTGATCACCCCACTCTATAAACCGGTGACTAGTCATAGCATGTCAATCTAAATAAGCAGGAGGTAAAGGTTCATCATTCTCATGCACAGGCACACCAAGAAAGCGGGCTATGCGAGTGGCATAGATCCCACCAAATAAATCTCCATGCAAACCATTATGATGTAGCCTACGTGCAACAATGACTCCCAAGTTATATTGTCTATCACCTAGTACAACACTCCTTAGAACACTGAGATCTGAGACGCACATATGACAAGCCTCAGCTTTACCATTTATGCATCAACCGATAAAGAGAGCAAAGTAATGAATAGCAGGAAAATGGATGCTCCTTATGGTAGCCTGTGTGATTTCTCTAGATTCCCCCACTATAATACTAGCAAGGAATTTTCTAAATTCAGATTTGCGAGGATCATCCATACTGCCCCACTATGGGAGCTTGCAAGCATCATTCAAATCCTCTAAATCCATGGTATAAGATTTATCATACAGGTCAAACAGTACAGTGTGAGAATTACGTGAAGAAGAAAATTTAAACCTTCTCACAAAGCTATCAGTTAAGCCACGGTATTGAGGGAACTTATCTTGTATGAAGCCCTCAAGGTCAGCAGTGCACACGTATGCATAAAATTCATCCTTGATGCCAGCTTGATCCATGAAGTCATCCGACGGCCATTCACAGGGCCGCACATCAGCATCCCTTGGTAGTTCATCGTTTGGCTCACGGAACACGAGCCCGGGTTCTTGCTTCCTTGAAGAACCACCTTGGAAGTTTTTCCTAGGCATTTTTCTGAAATTTTTAGTAACTCAAAATAAAAGTTAACCAAACTCAACAAGATTGATAGCAACAACTCCTATAAGTGCCTAGAGACTATATCATGCATTAGAACTACTTGGGACCAATAAAATTTGACATGCAAGCTCAAGAACAAGGTCACCACAACAGCATAAATTTGCAATAAATAAAGCACTAGAACAAAAACTAATTGGACCAATGGAGGATTCACATACCAAGGAACAATCTCCCCAATCAATTTGGTGAAAGGTGTTTTGAGAAAGGAGATCGAAAATGGCAGCAAGATGAGCTAGAACTCGGGTTTGAGTTGGTTGGTGATTTTTTTGGGAGGAAGAAGAAGAGCATGGGTGCAGGAATAAGTGGAGGGGGGCCACGTGGGGCCCACGAGGCAGGGGGCGCGCCCTGGGCTCTCGTGGTCAGGTGCTGGCTCCCATCGCTGTGTGTTCTGTGCCATATTTTCTCAAATATTCTAGAAAAAAATCATATTTCATTTTCATGGCATTTGGAGAACTTTTATTTTCGGGGTATTTTTTATTGCACGGATAAGTCTGGAAACAGAGAGAAAATACTATTTTTCTTTTATTTATCCTAATTAATAGAAAGTAAAAAGAGGGTACAGAAGGTGGTGCTATATAGATTCACCTATCCCATGCTCATCAAAAGGAATCCATTAACAAGGTTGATCAGGTCTTGTTAATAAACTCTTTCCGAGTAACATGAAACCGGAGAATTTTCGAATAACACTTGGTTACCTCAATGGGGATATGTATGTCCCCAACAATAATGATGTTATATGTCTTCTTGATAGCAGGAATAGGTAACTCAAAACCTCCAATAGTGATAGTTGAAATTTTTCCAATATAATTGATAATGTGGACCCGAGGTTGTTTCCTCGGAAAGTGTACCGTATGCTCATTACCATTGACATGAAAAGTGACATTGCCTTTGTTGCAATCAATAACAGCCCCTGCAGTATTCAAAAAGGGTCTTCCAAGAATAATAGACATACTATCGTCCTCAGGAATATCAAGTATAACAAAGTCCGTTAGAATAGTAACATTTGCAACTACAACAGGCACATCCTCACAAATACCGACAGGTATAGCGGTTGATTTATCATCCATTTGCAAAGATATTTCAGTAGGTGTCAACTTACTCAAGTCAAGTCTACGATATAAAGAGAGAGGCATAACACTAACACCGGCTCCAAGATCCCACAAAGCAGTTTTAACATAGTTTTTCTTAATGGAGCAAGGTATAGTAGGTACTCCTGTATCTCCTAATTTCTTAGGCATTCCACCCTTATAAGTGTAATTGGCAAGCATGGTGGAAATTTCTACTTCAGGTATCTTTCTTTTGTAGGTAATAATATCTTTCATATACTTAGCATAAGGATTTGTTTTAAGCACATCAGTCAAACGCATACGCAAAAAGATAGGTCTAATCATTTCAGCGAAGCGCTCAAAATCCTCATCATCCTTTTTCTTGGATGGTTTCGGAGGAAAAGGCATGGGTTTCTGAACCCATGGTTCTCTTTCCCTACCGTGCTTCCTAGCAACAAAGTCTCTCTTATCATAACGTTGATTCTTTGATTGTGGGTTATCAAGATCAACAACATGTTCAGTCTCTACATCATTATCATTGCTAGGTTGAGCATCATCATGAACATCATCATTAATATTATCACTAGGTTCATGTTCATTACCAGATTGTGTCTCAGCATCAGAAACAGATATATCACTGGGATTCTTAGGTGTGTCAGCTACAGGTTCACTAGAAGCATGCAAAGTCCTATCATTTTTCTTTTTCTTCTTCTTAGAAAAACTAGGTGCATCTAAGTTAGCTCTCTGAGAATCTTGCTCAATTCTCTTAAGGTGGCCTTCAGGATACAGAGGTTCCTAAGTCATTTTACCACCTCTAGTTGCAACTCTAACATCATAGTCATTATTCTTACTATTTAATTCATTGAGAAAATCATTCTGAGCCTTAAGTACTTGTTCTACTTGAGGGGTAACCATAGAAGCATGTATAATAATGAGTTTCAGTTCACCTTTAGCTCTAGACAGATAATCACTCAAGCGTTCAATCATATAAGAATTGTGTTGCAATTGTCTACCAACATAAGCATTGAAGTTTTCTTGTTTCACAATAAAATTATCAAACTCATCTAGGCATTGGCTAGCAGACTTATAACGAGGAATATCACCTTCATCAAATCTATAAAGAGAATTTACCTTTATTACCCATGTCGGGTTATCAAGACCATGTATTTCTTCAATGGGTGGTAAATTCTTAACATCTTTAGCTTTAATACCTTTTTCTTTCATTGATTTCTTTGCCTTTTGCATATCTTCAGGACTGAGAAATAGAACACCTCTTTTCTTCGGAGTTGGCTTAGGGGCTGGTTCAGGAAGTGTCCAATTATTTTCATTAGCCAGCATATTATTCAATAGTAATTTAGCTTGTTCAACTGTCCTTTCCCTGAAAACACAACCAGCACAACTATCCAGGTGGTCTCTGGAAGCATCGGTTAGTCCATTATAAAAGACATCAAGTATATCATGCATCTCAAGAGGATGATCAGGCAAAGCATTAAGTAACTGAAGAAGCCTCCCCCAAGCTTGTGGGAGACTCTCTTCTTCAATTTTCACAAAGTTATATATTTCCCGTAAGGAAGATTGTTTCTTATGAGCGGGAAAATATTTAGCAGAGAAGTAATACATCATATCCTGGGGACTACGCACACAACCAGGATCAAGAGAATTAAACCAAGTCTTAGCATCACCCTTTAACCAGAACGGAAATAGCTTAAGGATATAGTAGTAACGAATCTTTTCATCGTTGGTAAATAGGGTGGCTATATCATTCAACTTAGTAAGATGTGCCACAACAGTTTCAGACCCATAGCCATGGAAAGGATAAGATTCAACCAAAGTAATTAACTCAGGATCAACAGAGAATTCATAATCCTTATCAGTAACACAGATAGGTGAAGTAGCAAAAGGAGGGTCATGTTTCATTCTAGCATTCAAGGACTTTTCTTTCACCTTAGCTAATAACTTCTTAAGATCATATCTATCATTGCAAGCAAGAAAGTCTCTAGCAGTTTCTTCATCCATAACATAACCCTCAGGAACAATAGGCAATTCATATCTATTGGGAGTAGCCTCATCATCACTTTCATAAATATCATCAATTTCAACATTTGTATTCTCCCTAACCTTAGCAATTTGTTCATCTAGAAATTCACCTAGTGGCAAAGTATTATCAGGCATAGAAGTAGTTTCATCATACATAGAAGAAGTAGCATCATCAAGAACATACGACATATCAGATTCAATAGCAGGAGTAGGTGTCACAAGTTTACTCATAATAGAAGGAGAATCAAGTGCAGAGCTAGATGGCAGTTCCTTACCTCCCCTCGTAGTTGAGGGTATGATCTTAGTTTTTGAGTCCTTCAAATTCTTCAAAGTGATCAACAAATATAAATCCCAAGTCACTTACAGAATAGAGTTATGCTCCCCGGCAACGGCACCAGAAAATAGTCTTGATAACCCACAAGTGCATCGCAACAGTTTTCGAGGGTAAAGTATTCAACCCAAATTTGTTGATTCGACACAAGGGGAGCCAAAGAATACTCTTAAGTATTAGCAGCTGAGTTGTCAATTCAACCGCACCTGGAAACTTAATATCTGCAGCAAGATAGTTTAGTAGCAAAGTAATATAATAGTAGCAGTAGCGGCAATAAAAGTAACGATAGTGTTTTTGTAGTTTTCGTAATAGTAGCAACGGAAAAGTAAATAAGCAACAAGCAATATAGGAAAAGCATAGTAGGTGATCAAACCCTAACAAAACTAACTCGATTAGATGATAAACCCTAACAAGCAATATAAGAAAAGTAAATAAGCAACAAGCAATATAGGAAAAGCAATATAGTAAATAAACAAGTAACGACTATGGTGATCACCGGGAGTGGTCCCGATTATTGTCACTTCGGGGTTGCCGGATCATAACTCATAGTAGGTGACTATAGACTTGCAAGATATGATCAAGAACACACATATATTCATGAAAACATAATAGGTTCAGATCTGAAATCATGGCACTCGGGCCCTAGTGAAAAGTATTAAGCATAGCAAAGTCATAGCAACATCAATCTCAGAATATAGTGGATACTAGGGATCAAACCCTAACAAAACTAACTCGATTAGATGATAAATCCCATCCAACCCATCACCGTCCAGCAAGCCTACGATGGAATTACTCACGCACGGCGGTGAGCATCATGGAATTGGTGATGGAGGAAGGTTGATGACGACGAAGGCAACGGTCTCCACTCTCCGGAGCCCCGAACGGACTCCAGATCAGCCATCCCGAGGGAGATTAGGGCTTGGCGGCGGCTCCGTCTCGTGAAACATGATAATTCTTTTTCCCTGATTTTTTTCTCCCCAAAAGTGAAGATATAGGATCTGGGATATGTCGGTGGAGCAACAGGGGCCCACGAGGCAGCGGGCGCGCCCTGGGGAGGGGGGCGCGCCCCCACCCTCGTGGATAGGGTGTGGGCCCCCTGGTATGGATCTTCTTGCAGATATTTTTTATATTTTCCAAAATAATTCTGCATTGATTTTCAGGCGATTTCGAGAACTTTTTATTTCTGCACAAAAACAACAGCATGGAAGTTCTGCTGAAAAACAGCGTCAGTCCGGGTTAGTTCCATTCAAATCATGCAAGTTATAGTCCAAAACAAGGGAAAAAGGGTTTGGAAAAGTAGTTACATTGGAGACGTATCATGGAGCAAGTGGACGGCACTATAGCATGTCATATCACTCAAACTAGCCTGCCTAACGCGCGGGAAAGCACCGCCCTCGTCATTTTATTCTGGATTTCTATCAATCGATCGCACGAAAATATTTCACTTTGCAAGTTCAAAAGGAAAAGGCGGCACACTTACAACTCGTACGCATCGCGTTCACGTCGCACCCCTGACAGTTCGGCTCGCACGCCGCTCACCAGAGGGGACATGCGTTGTCTTGCATTTTCACTGACATGTGGGACTGCAATTGAATAAACGGGGGAGGGAGAAGAGATCGCTCGCCCGCCGTGCACGGACTCCAAAAAATATGTGGTGATAATGTGAGGTGGGCCATGCGGGAGTCTGCACTGCTTCCAAGCCCGCTTCTTACCGCCCTGGCCCACTAGAACCCCTCCCCCACCTCACCACTTCCCCGCGCGCGCTACCCCCTCAGAGGCCAGCTGCCTGCATTCATAGCAAGTAGTACCAGTAAAATTCTGGCCTATAAAGGGCATGTACAATGGTTGATAAGATAGTCTTATCATAAGTCTTGCATGTAATTTAGAGATGACAAAAAACATGTGTACAATGGATCATCTCTTATATCTTCAATAACTAGTTATTCCTAAAAACATGGTGAACCATATTGTGCTAAGAGATCATCTCTTGTCTTCTCGACAAGCCCACGGAGGAGAGAGAGGCATTAACAAAGTCAAGGAGTGGGATCTGCAGGAGCTCGTCTCTACACGTGCTCCTAGGTATAAAAAACTAACTCTAAAAAAGAGGCATAAAAACAATTGTATCTAAAAAAGAAAGGTAAAGAACATTTGAGAGGAAATAGATAGAGAGAGAGTGAGAAAAAGTTTTAACCTTATATTCAACACTATGGTAGTATTACATGAGGAAGGAGGGAGTGGTGCACATGCCAAGTTCGCTGGGCTGCCTTGTTTCACACTCCTCCGTCGTAACAGTGGAGAAAATAGATTTCATCAAAAATAAACAATGAATACTCGTTGCTCGTCCACTATATCGGAAAGAATATTTTCATTTGCCGACATGTGGGACCTCGACCATCCTGGTCCACCTGCCATGCACAAAATTATCCTTGTCCACCTGCCATGCACAAAGTTAGACGGACGAAGGAACCATCATGACTTCGTAGAATTCCGCTTCTTCATGAAAACTTACTCTACCCGCAGTACTGCTACCACACGCGAAGACTGGACGACATTGTACCATGTCATATCACTAAAACCCACTAGGCCAAACTAGCCCGCCCAGGATTTGTACTACCTCCATTTCAAAGTTAGTAGTACAAAGTTGACTCATCTATTTTGGAACGGAGGGACGTCTCTGTACTGATATGATTTTGTGTTGTGCGTCTCTGTACTTTTGCTACGATTTTCCTACCCTATGAACCAAATGAGGCCTGAATGTATCCATGTCAACTATTGTCTGATCGATCGCTAAGCCTAAAATTTTAGGAGCTTGGGCTATTGGCCGATCGACGACGGATCAGTATAAGCGTACCACGAGCTCATCAACCCCAACATTTCTCTACGGTGAGTGTTTTGCAAGTACTATAGCTCGCACAGTAGCTAGCCTACTAACACCAAGAATCATCAAATAGCCCTGCTGATATGATAAACAGTTCAAACATACATCTAAGCATGCCATATATTACATCAAAAGCTGGTGAGGATACATCTATTTCCATAACTCGGAGAGGGTTCGCATGATTCACTATCAAACATAAGTAGCAAGTACCGCCCACACAAGACAGTGCACTAGCCCTAATATGGTTTGATAACACACATCTTTCTGGTAATTAAACATACGGCAAAGCAAACTACCCTGAAGGATTAGCGTGACCAACTATTTCTTGTCATCGATCTCTCGGTCAATGACCACAACACGGACATCGGCATGGGAATCGATCTTTGTGGCGATGTCCACAGGACTGACCGCGACATTGGAATCAATCTCTGGGGCGATGTCCATAGGATGGACAGCGACATCGGAATCGATCTCCGGGGCGATGCCAACAGGACGGACCGCGACATCGAAAACGATCTTTGGGGCGTTGTCCATAGGACGGGCCGCGACATCAGAATCATAAAGGACATCCACCGGCACCTGCACAACCCTAACATATTAGCAAGCACATTGCAAATAATCAAAAACCACAACTTTCAATAATAAGCCATTATTTTTTACCTTGTGGAGCTCACCGAGGGATCCCATCCCTCCGGGGGCCATCTCCTCGTCTTCGATGGGGGCCATCACCTTGCCAGGGGAATACTGCTTTTCAATGGTGACTATCTCTTCAAACTCGGCCTTGAGCCTCACATAGGTGGCCATCAAAGTTTCTGGGGTAGGCACGGTGGGGCCCTTGCTGTTCTTCCAACTTTGTTTGAGTTTGTCCGCCAACGTCGTCAACTCTTTGGCTAGTGCTTGTTTCTTGGAGTTCTTCCTCTCCATGGGTTGGCCCGCCAACATGGTCAACTTGTTGGTCGGTGCTCGCTTCCTGGAGACCGCTGTCTCCAGTGGGTTATCCACCGGCAACTCTTCGCCTAGTGCTCCAGGATCCATCAATGAACTGACAAACAAAAACCAATCGAAAGGAAACCACAATCGCAATGAAAACGGAAAAAGAATAGGCTGTGAGAATCGGTCGGTGCTTCGCAAAAAGTAGATTCTTGGAATGAAAATATAGCAGCATCACTGATTCTCCCACCTTTCCTTCGTCGGTACAGAAGAAAAATGGTAGAAGTGAGTAGCCTGGAGTGAGGTTTTCTTCAAGAAAGGGGAGAAAGGGCTTCAACGAGCGTTCTAGTGAAATGATGGTTGCTTCATCCAGTCCAACTTCGAGGCCACTTTACCACTGCTGGTAAAGGTGTGGGTTTTGTGATATGACGGGTCATGACGGCCACACCGGGGTGACCGGTGAGTTTCTACTGTAGCACCTCGCTGTGATTTGGTGGATGGAACACGGACCCGGATGCTTTGATGTCCCGTATGTAGATCGAGTGGCTAGTCATATAGGAGTGGTCAATATTGTGCACCGTGACCAATGCAGAGAGGAAAATGAGAGAACTACGTAATTAATGCATGAGTTGAATTAGGGTATTTTTGTAAAGTGCGAGATACATTCCTCCAATCGCAAAATGCCTTGGTTGATGAGATTTGAGATTTGAGCCCTATAAACCAGACGGGAGATTTGAGATTTGAGATTTGAGATACTGCACGCGATGTAGTCACTTGTTGGAATCTCTAGAAAGACTTATACTGCATGATTCTTTGCTTCTTCTTACTACTACGTACTACTTCGCCGACATGTGGGACCGCCAGCAGCATCCGGGTCGACGTAATACGTGTCATGCACCAGATTAGAATGCGGAACAGAAGGGGGGCATCACCCCGGCATACCGCCTGGCCCTGTTTGGATACTCTAACTCAGTTAAAGGTTAGAGTTAGATTTTAATCCTAAACTAACCCTGAAATAATTCTAGCGAAAGATGTGTTTGGATGACAGGGTTAGATGGAGCGCGGATACGGCGAGGTGCCTTCATGGGTGGTGCAAGAGGGAGGGAGGGAGAGGACAAGAAGCTTTGAGGAAGTGGGGAGGGATTTGCTGCGGGGAGAGCGAGAGAAAAATGTGTTTTTTAGTGTCTTGAGAAGAACTAACCCAAATAAGCACCTCTTGGGTGGGTTAGATTTTTTTTGGGTTAGTCGAGTTCAAACTAGCCCAAACAAACTCTAACACATGGATCCAAACAGTAACCCAAACTAACCCTCCTGTTTGGATATTTTTGGGTTAGTTGAGTTCAAACTAACCCAAACTAACTCTAACACATGGATCCAAACAGTAACGCCCCGTCAAATCACACAGCCCGACCTTTCCAGCAGTAAGTTGGTTGAATCCGCTACTCCCTCACCCTCCTCGCCTCTCTGTCAAACCGCCTACGCGAAAACTGCCGCGCGTACTGCCCGGGAAAAGCCCCGCCCTCAACTTTTAACTACGCGAAAATAGTTCGAGCTTGTTCATTCTATATAAATACTAGTACTGTATGTTTATTCACCCGTGGGGTTCTTCAATGAATGGAGGGCAGGGGAGCACAAGTGAACAATACTACTACTAGTAGTAGTAAGTAGGAGTCGTACATGTAGTCACCTTAAATAGAGAGTTTGTTTTCTTTAATGCCACGTACACAAATTGAAACGCTTGTTGTGGAGAGAAAAACATAATCACTCGACTATATATGTATGCAGGGGCCTGAGCTCTTGCTTTACTAGGGTTGCTCTCTTCATTCTCTCATCCTCTCTAGATATAAACAAGACAACGATAGCGACATTTTCTCTCTGCTCACCGCTAGTCACAGATCCGGCCGGATCCCTTCGGCTGGTGTGTGCAGAGCACTAGGTGCATCGTTCACGCGGTCATCGCCGGCGAGGGAGGAAACCCAGAGCTGCCGGAGGGGCCCGATCCTCTGCCCGTGCCGTTCTCTCCGACATAGTGCCGGCTCAGTAGGTCCTCCGACCCTTCTTCCTCCCTGCCGTATTGTCCGCAGATCCGACCTTCCGCCACCGACATCAAGATGACCCTCAGGTATAAGTTCTTCGAAAGCGGCCTTGATCTACTGCCCCAGCACCCCACGTGTCTGCATGTGCATCTTTTTCTACTCCCATCAGCTCTTCCAAAGCCACCTAAATTTTTAGTATTATTAGAGGTAAAGCTACTTCATGCATTCGAATCTAGGGCTTTGTTCAAACAACGAAGAAAGGGGGAAAGTTGTAGCATGAATCTAGGACTTGATTCAAAGAGGAAATAATATGGTGAAAGTAGTAGAGACCGGATACCCAACCGGGCTCTTGGTTGAAAAGGGAAATAATGGGAAAACGCGATACAAACTGGATAAGGAAGAGACCTATTATTGGTTGAAAAAAGGATAGAAAGTGGCGGCTGGTGGACAAGTCAACAGAGTATGTCCAGGATTAGATTTGTTGCCCTCACATAGTAAAAGGTCTCTAGGAATAGAATTGCTGCCCTCACATAGTAAAAGGTCTCAGGATTAGATTTGCTGCCCTCACATAGTAAAAGGCCTCCAGGATTAGATTTGCTGCCCTCACATAGTAAAAGGTCTCTAGGATTAGATTTGCTGCCTCAGATAGTACAAGGTCTCCAGGATTAGGTTTGCTGCCCTCACATAGTAAAAGGTCTCCAGGATTACATTTGCTGCCCTCACATAGCATGAACAAACTCGACATCACCACTTTATGCCTCCTTGTAGGTACATTGTGCTGATGCGTCCACTGTCGCATGTCCTTATACCAACCTTTTGTTGCCTGTAAGATGAAGCGATCACACTGTTACCTTAGGGACATGTCTAACCAATGTTATTGTTAATCGAATGCCTCCAGTGATAAGATGCAATTAAACTGTGTTACAAATGGCACTCCTGCTATTTCCCCCAGTATGATAAGTAAGTTGCTCCTTCACGCTTCTGAGTGTCCTGGTGTCCACACGATCCCATGCCCTTAAACCAACTCTTTACCTGCTGTTGACTTACTATATCTGGTAAACAAGCAATGCCACCATTAAAGTAATCCCATATTTGAGGAATCTCATTGTTGATCGTAATGCTTCTGGTAACATGAAGCATTGCTGACGTTTTCAAATTTCTACTGTCCTTGCGTGATTGCTGATCATTCCAGTCTGGGGCCTCGCTGTCGTCCACCGCCTCGGTGCGCTTGGCGCGGCGTGGTCAACATACGAGAGTCATCGGAAGAGGATTGTACGTGGAGAGCCTGACAGCTGGGACCCACGAGGTCCATGGTCACACGCAAGGAAAGTTCCTCCTTATTACACACTATACATGGACTGTACGTGGCAAGGGCTTCTGTATTTCACGAAAAAGACGTCCCCCCCACTGACAGGTCGGTCCCACCAGCTATATCTTCGCACGCAAGGAAGTGCCTCCTTATTACGCACAAAAAATGAATACCCCATGCTAGCTGGGACCCACCATAGTGGGTGGCTGACTTGTGGGCCTACTAAGTTGACGGGGACGGAGGGCTTTATCAACTTAGTCAATATGAACGATTCTAGCTCCAGTGACCGTACGATGTCCATCGAACGACCATAGTGCTTCTTCAACCTCTGGTCTTCTTGCTCCAGCCGCCCAAAGCAGCGTCGGTCGTGCCGCGTGCTCCTACCTCCCATGGTCGGCTGTGATGCCATGGAGGCCTCACCGCTCCCTACTACTCCCACCACTGGCCAGGGCATCCCTCTACTCACCCACAACCCCTGTTATTATGCAACGACGACAGCCTCATGCCGCAGCCGAACCAGTGAATCCTCGTACTCCTCTCCGTGTGGGCATCCACTACCGCGTCTTCCCCGGCTCCCCATCCTCCCCTTCCTAGGCCTCGCCATCATCCACTGCCTTGGTGCTTTGGGCGCGGCATGGTCAATGTGGTCAACGACCGACTTCCATCGGAAGAGTACTGTACGTGGAGAGGCTGACAGCTGGGTCCACGGCTGTAGCTGGGTCCACGGCCACAACCCAGTTTTCTTGTGATTTGCCAAGTAAGTCCCTTTGTCAGGCCTGTTGAGCTACAAATCTTTCAAGACGAGGAGAGCTTCATTCGGCTGGTCGAGAAAATGGCCTATTAGTAATGAGAAATGGGCCGTACATTTTTAAAACACATCAAACCGACAATTAGTTTTAAATTTCTTTTTTTCATTTCGAGATTTTAAATTTAATTGATTATTATGCGTGGAAAATTTCTTGGATTTTATATTGATATACATTTATTTTTAAAATCAGTTTGAATGTGACTTGAAATTTTGGGATTAAAAACAGTTCGGACCGCACCGAAATATGCAAAATTTTGTATAATTTTTTAACCGTGGCCACAATATGGGCTGTAATGCTAACAAAAAGAATATGGGCTCCAAAAAAACCTTAAGAATTAGCAAATGGGCTGTAAATTATTAGAAATAATGGCAGATGGGCTGTATGCTATTTTCCACAGATTTGAGTCTTTCCTAAAAAAAGGTTGACGCACAAGCAGTGACTGTTGGATTTCCATCCAACGGCCGTCGTGGTTCTTCAATCTCTGCTCTTCCTACTCCAGCCGCTCAAACAAGCGCCGACGAGACTGCCTACTCCCTCCTCCCCGCGGCCGGCTGTGCTGCCGCACAGGCCTCACCGCCCCACCGTACTCCCATCGCTGGCCTAGCCATCCCTCTACTCACCCACATCGGCTGTTTTTCTTCGGCGACGGCAGACGAACCAGTAAACCCTCGTACAGTCGTACTCCCCTCCGCTTGGGAAACAACTACCGAGTCTTCCCTACCTCCGTGTCGTTCCCTTCCTAGGCCTTGCCGTCGTCCACCGCCCTGGTGCTCTCGGCGCGGCCTGGTCAAGGTGGTCAACGATCGACATGCATCTAAAGTGGACTGTACGTGGAGAGGCTGACAGCTGGGTCCACGGCCGCACGCAAGGAAATGCCTCATTATTACGCGCAAAATAATGATTTCTCCACTTGACATCTGGGACCCACCGAAAGGGCCTCTATATTTTGCGAGAAAAACGTTACCGCCGCTGACAACTTGGACCCACCAGCTATATCTTCGTACGCAAGGAAGTGCCTCTTGATTACGCACAAAAAAATGAATACTCCCCCTGCTAGATGGGACCCAGTATAGTGGCAGGCTGACTTGTGGGCCTCCTAAGTTGACGGGGACGGAGGGCTTTGTAAACTTAGTCAATATGCACGATTCTAGCTCCAGTGACCGTACAATGTCCATCCAACGGCCGTAGTGCTTCTTCAACCTCTGGTCTTCTTGCTCCAGCTGCCCAAACCAGCGCCGGTCGTGCCTCGTGCTCCTTCCTCCCGTGGCTGGCTGCAATACGGTGGAGGCCTCACCGCCCCCTACTACTCCCACCGCTGGCCAGGGCATCCCTCTACTCACCCACACCCCCTGTTATTCTGCGGCGACGGTAGCCTCACACCGCAACCAACCAGTGAACCCTCATACTCCTCTACGCGTGGGCATCCACTGCCGCGTCGTCCCCTTCCTAGGCCTCGCCGCCGTCCACCGCCCTGGTGCTCTCGGCGCAGCGTGGTCAACGCGGTCAAGGAACGGCTTCCATCGGACGTGGACTATACATGGAGAGGCTGACAGCTGGGTCCACAACCGCATCAAGGAAGTGCCTCCTTATTACGCGCAAAATAATTATTCCTCTACCTGACAGCGGGGACCCACCGGACGCGCCACCGTATTTCGTGAAAAAAAAACGTTTCCCGCTGACTGCTGGGACCCACCAGCTACATCTTCGCACGCAAGGAAGTGCGTCCGGGCAAAAAAAAACGATTCACCCCTTGACTACTGGGACCCACCAGCTACATCTTCGCACGCAAGGAAGTGCCTGAGAGTCAGGACCCACCTGGTCGAAGCGTACGTAATGTTGTCATTCTGGTCACGAACGTGTACGTACATACTAGTCGATGTAGAGGCGCGCACGTGTCGTAGCAGAGGCGCGCACGTAGCTTGTACACGTACGTACAATGGCCAGGGTGCAAGAAACTAAATACGGCCACGTACGTACATACGGGCGGGCTCTCGAATGCCTACTCGCGCGTACATACGGCCAGGGAACGTGTACATGGCTGGGTCAGAACGGAGAAACAGCGTCATCATCGTGTTCATGTGGAGCCAACCGGATGGGTCGGAACGGAATGCGTCGTCGTGTTTATCGGGAGGGCGTGAATGGAACAGCTGATGGAAACGAGGCCTGTCATACCAAAGAACGGAGGAAACGGCCTTGTGTTTGACCGGCCATGTTCAAAATGGGATCCTGTTCATCCGGAGGGGTCTGGCATACCGCAAAACGGAGGAAACGAACCTTCTACGATCGAAACGGGGGTCCTGTTGATCGGGAGGGGTGTGGCGTACCGCAAAACAAAGGAAACGGACTTGTGTTGGAGCACTAAGGTCGAAACAGGGGTCCTGTTAATCAGGAGGGGTGTGGCGTACCGCAAAACGGGACTCCACGGGATACTGTTCATCTCCACCGTCGACCCCCTCCAGCCTCCACGTGCTACTGTTCATCCACCGTCGACCTCCTCCAGCCTCCACCTGCGACTGTTCATCCACGGGCTCCTGTTCATCCAGCCTCCACGGCGCGCTACTCCATCGGCTACTGTTCAACCAGCCCTCTCCACGGGCTCCTGCTCAACCACCCCTCCATGGGCTACTGTTCATCCAGCCCTCCACCATCTACTGTTCATCCAGCCCTCCACGGGGTGGTCCTGTTCATCCTGCCCTCCACGGGGTCCCGTTCATCCAGCCCCAACCGGCTTGATCGATCGGGGTCCTGTTCATCCAGAGGCAACACCACGGGTTCCTGTTCATCCACCCCCACCGGGAACTGTTCATCCAAACCCCCCAGCAACGCTCACTGTTCATCAGAGGCAGCATCGATCGGCTTTAGTTAGCAGCGTAGCAAATGAATCGCTCGATCAGGTTCAGTTAACAGCCATCGATCGATCGCTCTGGTTCAGTATCGCGTAGCCTGCAGTGCAATCGCTCGGGTTCAGTTAGAACCCAACGCCTCACTCGGGTTCAGTTAGAGCCCGACGCCTCGCACCCATGCGTGCGCGTGTATGAGAGAAACGCGCATCGCTCGGCCCCGACCACCCACCATAACCGGGAACACCCCGATATTTTCCTCGCCCTCACTTCTACCATGGTTTTTTCTGTCATGGATGGCCCAAAGAATGTCATGCAGTTGCGTCTCCTGCCCGGCCAGGATGAAAAGCCCATTTTCTGTCATGATTTTTGTCATAGAAGTAGGACCCCACCACATCTATGATGATACCGTGTTTTGTCACAATTATTGTCATAGAAGTGTCATAACTATGACAGAAAAAAATTCATTCGGCCCAAAATGTCATGGATGTGTTTTTTTTTGTAGTGAAGTCGGCTTCAAGATCAATTTCTTTGAAGGCGACAGTGCGCTCGGGCATCTTGAAGCACTTGCGGAGTTGTGACACGTGGAACACGTCGTGCACGTTGGAGAAGTTTGGAGGAAGCTCAAGTTCGTAGGCGAGGTCACTGTCGGTGTCAAAACCTGTGGATCTCGGGTAGGGGGTCCCGAACTATGCGTCTGAAGATTGATGGTAACAGGAGGCTGGGGACACGATGTTTACCCAGGTTCAGGCCCTCTCGATCGAGTTAAAACCCTACTTCCTGCTATATTAATATGAGTGAATATGTGTACAAGAGTTGATCTACCTCGAGATCGTAAAGGCTAAACCCTAAGTCTAGCCTATGAGGATTGTATGATTCTCTAGCCTCTATGGACCTATCCTTCCGGTTTATATACACACCGGAGGGGCCTAGGGTTTGTACATATCATCTTGCAGAGGAAGGAAAATCTACACCCGAGCCTAAAACTTGCCATTACATGAATCCAGAAGTCCTATCCGGATACGAGAGATGATCTTCTGTTATAATCTTCATGGCCCACCAGTCCGGCACACCAGGAGTTTGTCTGGCCACCTGAGGACCCCCCCCTGATCCAGGACTCCCTCAGTAGCCCCTGAACCTGTCTTCGATGACGACGAGTTTGGCTTCCGTATTGTCTTCGGCATTGGAAGGCGGGTTCCTCCTCCGAATATATCTTCTGCGAATTGATGGATCGTGTTCGGCTCTGCAAGATTAGTACAACCCTTAGCCTCGAAGGCAAGGCTTTTTAAAGAAAATAAATAATGCGTCTCTATTGACAACTTTTGGGTGAAGCGTCGCGTCCAACCCCCTAACACATCGAACCATTTTATTTGGTCCTAGTTTCACGTTTCGAGGCATATCCTCATTGACATGTCCCGTCAGAATAGAGATCGTGCCCGCTTATTGTGGGATTTTTATCATTGTGACGTGAGCACCCACGCCGCGCATTACACACGACCGCTTTGGGAATTAGTGAGTTTTATGGCTAAGGTGTGGGGACGCTCTGTCTTCGCAGTGTTATAAAAGGACTCCAATCCCTTTCATCAGCTCCACGCGTTCCTCAAGCTCGAGCTCTCCAATCTCCCTTGCCCCCGTACTCTCATCTCCTGAGCCCACAACTCCTCATTCCTCAACCACTACTCCCCTTCCCAGCAATGGCTGGATCCGGTGCCAGAGGCAAGTGGGAGGCTTCCACGGTCATTGAAAAGACCGTGGAGGATCTATAAAGCGCGGGGTATGTCGCCGGCGACATCGCACACCGAGTCCCCCCTAAGGGCCACGTGACTTCCGTTCCTAAGGCGGACGAGAGGGTAGTTTTCACCTGTCATTTAGTTAGGGGGCTAGGGTTTCCACTCAACCCATTTGTTCAAGGTCTTTTGTTCTTCTACGGGCTAGATTTCCACGATCTAGCCCCGAACTCAATCCTTCACATATCCGCTTTCATAGTGATGTGTGAAGCCTTTCTCCGCATCCCCCCACACTTCGACCTGTGGCTTAAGACCTTCAACGTGAAGCCGAAGGTGGTGGACGGGAAACACGCAGAGTGCGGGGGCGCTATGATTAGTAAGCTCCCGAATGAAACTTGGCCCAAGGGCTCGTTCGTGGAGACGAACAAGGTCTGGCAGCAGGAGTGGTTCTATATCACCGAACCCCGCGACACCAATTGGGCGGCAGAGCTTGCTTTCAGATCCAGACCCCTAGAGAGGCTAACCTCCTGGACCAAAAAGGTTCTGGACTGGGGGTCGCACACTGAGGTGACAACTCTTGTGACCCGTGTGTCCGACGTGATCTCCAAAGGGCACCTGCTCTCCTCCGTGGTCCAGGTGATGCTAACCCGGCTTGTTCTCCCTTGCCAAAGCCGGGGTTCCTCCCTATGGGAGTTCGATCTGGCAGGAGACAAGCCGCTGAAGCATCTCTTCGGCTCTACGCACAAAGAGATCTGGAAGCACCTCTTCAAGAGCCAGAAGGAATGGCCCAAAGAGGATGAGGATGCGGGCTTCAATACTGAAGTTTCTACAACAGAGGTAATAACGATCCTTGTCGAATACATACCCTTCCCCTTATTTAATGATAATAGAAGTTGGAATTTTTACATGATATACAGGGATGGATGAAGAAGGCGTCCCAGATTAAGTGTCCGACGCCTTTGCTCGAAGAGCCAGCACTGCCTCTACTGAAGGTGATGCTGGTTCCGGCGCCGTACAAGGCGCCGACCAAGAAGCCCAAGAAGACAAAGGGCAAGGGGGCCGGAGACAGCCCCCGTCCTGCGGGCAAGAAGCCCGAAGACCTCCACATTCTATCCTTCGACGAGGTGGAGGAAGATGATAAGGAGGAAGAGGAGGAAGAAGAGATGCCTCCTGCGCAAGGCAGGGGGAGGAAGAGGGGGGCCATCGCTGACGCGGGCACGGGCGTGCCCCAGAGGAAGCTGAAGCATGGAGATAGTTCGGATTCGTCCGAACATAGCTTCGTGGTGAAGCCCAGGGTGAAACCCCTGCTTGAATCGTAAGTTTGTTCGGATAGACTATTTCACCTTTGTTTATTTAGTATTTATGATACCTACTTAGTATTCTTCTTCTGCTAACCTACAACCCTCCTGGTGTAAAACCCGACGTTACATCATCAGAGGGGAACCCTCTGGCGCCTGGGGAGATAGAGAGTGACCCGCCAATCCGGGCTCCATCGCCCGTAATCGGCGGGGACACCGAAGTGTCGTCCCAGCGGGTTCTCTCCGCCCAGGGAGATGAGGACGGGGCAGGAGACAGGGCGGCCGAGGGTAATACCTCAGTGGCCACTGACCATGGGGTAACGCCCCCCATGAAGACCAAAGACGTGGGGCCCAAACAATCCGAGGCCCCCATCGAATACCTTCCTGGATCCTAGCGCGGCTCCAGGGTCCGAAGACCCTGCTCCTCAAGTGGAGGAGGAGGATATGACCGCGCCCGAAGTTAATCCGGAGGCGCCGAATTCTATGGAGGGAGCACTGCAAAGTGCTCTCATCATTGAACAACACCGCACCGTGATGGGTGCGGTGATGAAGAAGATTTAGTCCGTCAAGGGCAGACTGAATGAAGCCTTCAACAACCTTTTAATAGGCTTTGAGGTAAGCAATGTAATGCTTTTTTATAAAAATTGTCATTTATAATGCACATATATAACTAGTAGCCCATGATGATTTGTGTGATTCTGAAAAGAATCGGACGAAGTATCCATAGAGTAGCATATTTATAGAGCTGAACTGTCTATGCAGGCTTCTTTAGTTACGGCAACTGCGCGAGATGTAGAGGTTGCCAAACTAAATCGGAAGCTCGAGGTGGCCAATGCGGGCCTCGACCGCATCAACCGTCACTTTGAGGAAACGCAAGGTATGCATATTTTTATTTAAATGCCAATAAGACTTAATTTATTGAATATGAGTACAAACTCTAATATTGTATTCTGTATTACACAGTTGGCGCCGCTGAGCTCGAAGCCCTCAAGGGAGAGGTTGCCAAGGCCAAGGAGGAGGCCAAGGCGAACAAGGTGGCCGCTGATAAAGCGGCTGCTGATTTGGAGGCAGAAAAGGCGGAGTGCGAGAAGCACAAGTCTCGGGTGTCCGAAGACGAGGTCGAGCTTCAAGATGTCATCCGTAAGTGTGAGGCATCGGAGAAGACGGCTTCAGAACATGCGACTGAGCTGTCTGTGGCAGTAATGTCTGCCCAGGACCCGCAAGGCGAGGCGCGCATCGCTCGTCAAGAGATCGAGCAGGCATGACAGATAGCATCTGGTAAGATATTTCTTTTACAGAGCATGTTCAGAGGGCAGAAGTATATTGGGCTGACATGATTGTGGAGTTCTCCAGGCGTGTTTGCTCATATTCCAAGGAGCAATGCAGACGCCGCCTAGTATTTCCGTGCCCTGGAGGGGAACAACACGGAGAATCTATTTTGGTCGCAATTCGAGGCGCCAAAACATCCGATGC
This sequence comes from Secale cereale, assembly GCA_902687465.1. Classification (NCBI taxonomy): domain Eukaryota; kingdom Viridiplantae; phylum Streptophyta; class Magnoliopsida; order Poales; family Poaceae; genus Secale; species Secale cereale. The sequence goes on along the minus strand of LR738714.1, from coordinate 242,522,616 downwards.
CCCTCAGCGACGAGATGAAGCAGCTGGTCAAGCTGCACAACATAGCTAGTTCAGCCATGAAGGACTTAATAGTCCGGCAATAGCCTGCTGAGGCGAGTCCACGGTTCGACGCATTAACGCGGTAGGCTTGCATAGAAGGTGCTCGGATGGCCTTCGCTCGCGTCAAAGTGCACTAGGCGAAGATGAACACAGTGCATATAGCCACTGCTGGCCCGCCCGCAGGCAAGGAGCATTAGAAGCCGGAGAAGTACTTTGAGGATGTCATCGAGGGCACCCGCCTTGTAGAAGTTTAGTGTTCGAATGATGTTGTTTTCGATTAATTGTATCCAGATGTAAAGACTATGCTTATGAATCTAGTGTATATAACTTTTCCGCCGTTTATAATATCAGCGTCTTTTTACCTCCCGTGTGACTGTTTATCTTAAATCTGAAAGTTTCCAGTCGTTGGCTTCAGCCCCCAGGTACATAGTACTGGGGTGTTCGGTCGTATGCAAATACACTCTTTATCCAACGTCTTTGTCCGTATAGGAGGTGTATGCGGAGCGAACCAGGCAATCAGACTATGCGGCGTTACTGCTTTCAGTTAGCCATAGGAGTTTGACAAATGGGGCTAAGTACTAGCCCCTGGTGCGGATGAAGTATCAATTTGCACCTGGCTGGGCGAAGAACCAACCCTTCGTATAACACGGTGTAGATCTTTATCGATCATAGTATAAAACTAAGTCGCCGGATTGCAGACCAGGTTCTCGCTTATCATGGCAGTCGGTTTTCGGCTTTCTCTACTGAGGTACTTGACCGGACTAGCCAGAAGTACTATCGCAGTAGTTCTCCCTTTACAGCCTAGCCGAACAATCGGGAACGTAGGGGTAAGCACAGGAGCCAGAAAACCCAACTATTGACCTAGGACATGATTCAAAACTGATGCATATAATGCAAACATCCAGGACCCCGGACACTCCCTATAGGTGTTCGATCTTTTCAGCATATACCAAGGCTGAGTGCAGTCCCTGGTAATAAACCTTTATTGACAAGGCACATATGGCAATCTGATGCGAGAAGAGAACATTCCTTGGTGAGTGAATAAAACTCTGGATATAATATGAATAAAATTATTCTATTAATATCCCTATATAGTACGGCGAGCCGCAAACTTTATAGATAATGCCGATGACCTTTTTTTGGACATTTTACATGCCAAAAAGGTATATAACAAGAAAGAGAAAAAAGGTTTACACAACGTCTTAATCTAAAAAAGAAACCTTGGCGCGGGTCCCTGCTGCACGTCTGCGCTGTTTTCTCCTCTGTAATGTGTCCTTGAAGGTACGAGTATGATGTCCATCTGGAGAAAAAAGAAATAAAACCTGGAAATGAAGAAGTCGATCCGGTGTGGCCAAAGTAAGTCTGGTTCGTTTTAATGAACCAAAAGAAAATAAGTTTAAAGTCCGAATAGGGTCTAGCCGAACTACGGACTGTATGCAGGTGCCCCCGGTCACTGCCCAAAGAATTTTTAGGGCATAATTATGTAGTCGAGGCACATATGCTATCACCTTATGGGGCGGTCGACGGGGGCATAGCTGTCAATCTTGCTCAGGTTCATCTGAGCTGCCGTACTAAGGCGTGTGCCAGACGCGTTTAGCTGTGTTCGCTATTGATACATTATCTGGCTTGAATAGGCCGCACTGTACTTTGGCTGGTAAGGCCGCAATATCTTCCTCCATACAGAGAGAGCGCTCCGTATTTCCATTGACCGTGATAACGCCACGTGGTCCAGGCATCTTGAGCTTTAAATAGGCATAATGCGGAACTGCATTAAAGCGAGCGAAGGCCGTTCTTCCGAGTAGGGCGTGATAGCCACTTCGGAATGGAGCTATGTTGAAGAGTAGTTCTTCACTTTGAAAGCTTTCGGGAGAACCGAATACAACCTCCAATATTAATGAGCCTTTGCAGCAAGCTTCAATGCCTGATATTAGTCCTTTAAAGGTCGTGCTGCTTGGCTTGATTCTTAATGGGTCGATCCCCATCTTGTGGATAGTGTCCTGATATATCAGATTGAGGCTACCGCCGCCGTCCATAAGGACTTGGGTTAGATGATATCCATCTATTATTGGGTCGAGCACTAAGGCAGCCGAACCCCCATGCCGAATACTAGTCGGATGATCCCTGCGATCGAAAGCAATCGGAAAGGCTGACCATGTGTTGAATTTTGGGGCAACAGGCTCAACGGCATAGACGTCTCGGAGTGCGCGCTTGCGCTCCCTCTTTGGGATATGAGTGGCATATATCATGTTCACTGTTTTGACCTTTGGTGGAAATTTCTTCTGTCCTCCTATATTCGGCTGGCAAGGTTCATCCTCGTCTTCACTTTGAGGCTCCTTCCCATTGTGTTCGGCATTTAGCTTGCCGGCCTACTTGAAAACCCAACAGTTATGATTGGTGTGATTGGCAGGTTTTTCTGGGGTGCCATGGATTTGGCAGGGCCTGTCTAATATTCTGTCCAAACTTGATGGACCACCTTGTTGCCTTTGAATGGCTTCTTCCGTTGTCTGGGTCTGGAGCCACTGAATCCGGCGTTTACCGCTGTATCCTCTGCGCTTCCAGGATTGTTGACACTTGTTTTTATTGCGACGTGGCTTTCCATTGCCGTCCCTGACTTCAGATGTTCCAGGGTCGCTGGTGCTGCTACGAGCTAACCAGCTATCCTCACCCGCGCAAAAGCGAGTCATGAGTGTAGTTAGGGCTACCATTGTCCTCGGTTTTTCCTGTCCAAGGTGTCTGGCTAGCCATTCATCCCAGATACTGTGCTTGAATGCCGCTAAGGCTTCGGCGTCCGAACACTCGACGATTTGGCTGATTCCCCGGGTTGTTGGATGATGTGACTTAAATCATCAACATCCCGGGCTCGGACATAAGTCCCTTGAAAATTGGCCCGAAAAGCATCCTGAAGTTCTTCCCAACTCCCGATGGAGTTTTCTGGGAGACTGTTTAGCCAGTGCCGAGCTGGTCCTTTTAGCTTGAGGGGTAAATATTTGATGGCGTGGAGATCATCTCCTCGAGCCATGTGGATGTGAAGAATAAAATCTTCTATCCAGATGGCAGGATCCGTCGTTCCATCATACGCTTCGATGTTCACGGGTTTAAACCCTTCTGGGAAATTATGACCAGTACCCCATCGGTGAAGCATAGTGGGTGTGAGGCTCCTTTGTATCTTGCTATATCGTGGCGTATGTCCGATGGTTGTGATGTTCGGTATTGACCCCGAACTGGTATGTCACCAGCGTGATTGGCTTGATAGCCGCCGTCCCGTGCGGGAGCTCGGTCTCTGGGTCCGAATATAGACATGGTCTTGCTAGCTTTTTTGTTTAGGTCCTCACCTAGATCATGCTTTCGGATTTGGGCTGCACCCTCCTTTCCTTTATGGGGTGGAGGCTTGTTTACACCATTTCTAGCGACTCTATCCCGTCCGCGAGGTGGTCGGTCCGGCTTGTTGGCGGTGTTATTTTTCGGTGGAACGGGCACAACGGCGTCGTCATCGAATTCGGGCAGCAGCTTGCGCTTGGGATAGCCTTTGGTTTGGCCGTTAAAGCCATGTTTTTGTTCGGTGTGTATCACCTCATTCCATCTATCATTGAGTGTGTCTTGTGCAGCTCGAAGCTGTCTCTGCTGCTTTTTTTCAGATGGCTATAAGCCGCCGATGGAAGCGCTTTTGTTCAGAGGGTTCTTCTGGGACGATATATTCATCGTCATCTAGGCTAGCCTCTTCTTTAGAGATCGGTTCATAGTCACCGTCTTCGGCATCGCTGTCATTGGACTGAGGCTTGGGACTCTGTTCGCCGTCCTCTCACTCCTCCTGCTCTATCGCTGGGTTTGCGGGGTCTTCAGCTTGTTTCGGAATATCACCGTCATTAGTCAAGGTGTTGATGTCCTTTCCTTTACGGGATTTTGTTCGGCGTTTCGGACGCCGACGCTTGGGAGGTTCTTCGGCGGGTTTATCCTCTACGAGATTGTTTTCACCGTTGCCTTCCTCCTCTTTGGGTGTATCCACCATATACACGTCGTATGAAGACGTAGCTTTCCACCGCCCTGTTATGGGCCTGGTTTGATCTGTATTTGCTTCAGCTTCGAGGTCCATCCCATCGAAGTCTTCTGAAGCGTAGTTGAGTAGATCGGTTAGATCTTCAACCGTGGCTACCAAGTGGGTGGTGGGTGGGGAACGAGATTCTTCATCCCCCTGGGTATAGCACTGCTGTTCATCAGCCTCCAGTTCGAACCGGATATAGTGCATCTATGTGTTATCGTCCAAGAAGAGAGATCTCAACGACCTTAACATGTCGCCAAGTGGTGATTGCTGGAAAATATAGGCGCCTGATTGGATTTGAGGGGCGCAGTTACATGCAGTTCAGAATCAGAGACCGGAGCTGAGTCCGGGGTTCCGGTAACACAGACCCCATCAGTTGGGTCCATGTGCGGCTCTAACGCCGTAGAGTCTGTGGCTCTTGTGGTGGGGTTGAGCTTCCCATCTCCGGGAGATGCAGTCCGTTCTGGATCTAGGGCCAAAACTGTTACATGTGCTATTTCCTGATCCGATGACAGAGTTAAGTCATAATCATCGTGGTAGCAGAGAGGGGTTGCCGCTGGCTCAACTCCAGTGAAGATCAAGTCTCCACGGATATCAGCAAGGTAGTTCAAACTACCGAATCTGACATGATGGCCAGGGGCATAGCTCTCGATCTGCTCAAGGTGGCCTTCAGTGTTGGCATGAAGCGCGAAGCCGCCAAACACGGAGAGTTGGCCGGGAGGGAAAATCCCCTCGACATCGCGGTTGCAGTTGATGACGTGATCCATTAGTCCTTCCGTCGATGACATAGTGGAACTCTCAATGATAGCACCAATGTCGGTGTCAAAACCGGCGGATCTCGGGTAGGGGGTCCCGAACTATGGATCTAAAGATTGATGGTAACAAGAGGCTGGGGACATGATGTTTACCCAGGTTCAGGCCCTCTCGATCGAGTTAAAACCCTACTTTCTGCTATATTAATATGAGTGAATATGTGTAGAAGAGTTGATCTACCTCGAGAACGTAAAGGCTAAACCCTAAGTCTAGCCTATGAGGATTGTATGATTCTCTGGCCTCTACGGACCTAACCCTCTGGTTTATATACACACCAGAGGGGCCTAGGGTTTGTACATATCATCTTGTAGAGGAAGGAAAATCTACACCGAAGCCTAAAACTTGCCATTACAAGAATCCAGGAGTCCTATCCGGATACGCGAGATGATCTTCTATAATAATCTTCACGGCCCACCAGGAGTTTGTCCGGCCACCTGAGGACCCCCCGATCCAGGACTCCCTTAGTCGCCCCTTTTCCCAACAATCTTGAAAGTCCCCACGTATCTTGGAGCTAGCTTGCCCTTGATACCGAACCTCTGAGTGCCCTTCATAGGAGAAACATGGAGATATACATGATCTCCAATGTCGAAAGTAAAATCACGATGCTTGTCGTCATAGTAGCTCTTTTGGCGCGACTGCGCGGCCTTGAGATTCTCTCGTATTACTTTGCACATTTCTTCGGCCTCTGAGATCAAATCATTGCCGAGTTGACGTTCACCAGTTTCGGACCAGTTGAGAGGGGTACGACACTTTCTGCCATAGAGAATTTCAAATGGTGCTTTGCCTGAACTTGCTTGGAAGCTGTTGTTGTAGGAGAACTCGGCAAATGGAAGACAATCTTCCCATTTCATACCGAAGGAGATGACACATGCGCTGATCATATCTTCACGAATTTGGTTCACCCTCTCGACTTGACCACTTGTCTGAGGATGGAAAGTTGTGCTGAAGCGAATCTTGGTACCCATAGCCGACTAGAAGGAATCCCAAAATTTGGAAGTGAACAAGCTTCCATGATCTGAGGAGATTACTTGAGGGATACCATGCAAAGAGACAATTCTAGAGGTATACAGCTCTGCCAGTTGGGCTGCGGTGATGGATTCCATGACTGGAAGAAAATGAGCCACTTTTGTGAGCTTATCAATGACCACAAAGATAGCATCGTTCCCTCACTTGGACTTGGGGAAGACGGTAATGAAATCCATCTCAATGTGATTAAATTTCCACTCGGAAATAGGCAAAGGTTGGAGAAGTCTAGCTGGACGATGATGTTCTGCTTTGACTCTGCGGCAAACATCACACTCGTTCATGAACTGAGCAATTTCTCTTTTCCTGCGAGTCCACCAACAGGATTGCTTGAGGTCATGATACATCCTGGAGCTGCCTGGATGTATCGAGAGAAGGGAATTATGAGCCTCGTTCATTATGACCTTCCGTAGGTCACCTTTTGGAACCACAATCCGGTCCTCAAAGAATAAGGTGTCCTTGTCATCAATGCGATAGCACTTGTACTTTGGAGTACCTTTGGCAATACCATTCTTCACCTTTTTCACCATAGCATCAAGAAGTTGAGGTTCACGGATTTGATCTTCCAAGGTAGGAGCGACTTGAAGGTTGGCAAGAAAACGTTGCGGGACAACTTGAAGGTTGAGTTTCCGGAATGCTTCACAGAGATTCGGTTGGAATGGATTGAGGATGTGATTGTTGCAACAAGCCTTTCTACTCAAGGCGTCTGCAATCACGTTGGCCTTGCCAGGAGTGTACTCAATGCTTGGGTTGTACTCTTGAATCATTTCGACCCAACGAGTCTGACGGAGGGTGAGGTTTGGTTTTGTGAAGATATACTTCAGGCTCTTGTGATCGGTGAATATGTCAATATGCCTGCCCAACAAGAGGTGTCTCCATGTTATCAAGGCGTGGACAACTGCCGTCAACTCAGGATCGTGAGTGGGGTAGTTCTTCTCGTTTGGCTTGAGCTGCCGAGAAGTGTAGGCCACTATCTTCGTCTGTTGCATAAGGACACCACCCAGACCTTGCAAAGAGGCATCGCAAAACACTTGGTATGGTTTGGATTCACCAGGAGATGTCAGAACTAGAGCTGAGACAAGCTTCTCTTTGAGTGTATTGAAAGCCACATCACACTCAGGAGTCCAAGAATACTTGACATTCTTTTGCAACAGGTTGGACAGAGTCTTGGCAATCTTGGAGAAGTTCTCGACGAACCTTCTGCAATAGCTTGCAGGCTCGAGGAAGCTTCAGAGTTGCTTGACGTTTTGAGGAGGTTCCCACTTGACAATAGCTTCAATCTTCTCGGGGTTAACTGAAATGCCCTTGGCAGAGATAATGTGACCAAGATAGAGAACTTCATCAAGCCAAAATTCGCACTTTGGTAATTTCGCATAAAGGCGATGCTCTCTGAGCCTGTCAAGAACCAAACGAAGGTGCTTGGCGTGGTATTCTTTTGTCTTGGAGAATACCATAATATCATCAAGATAGACGAGGACAAACTCATTGGTGTAGAGGTTGATTATGAAATGCATCATCCGGGAGAAGGTAGGAGGTGCATTTGCAAGCCCGAAGGACATGACTGTGTACTCGTAGGAGCCATAACTTGTCCTGAATGCGGTCTTGGGAATATCTTCCTCACGGATACGAATTTGATGGTAGACCATTCGGAGATCAAGCTTCGAGAAAACCTTGCCTCCTTTGAGCTGCTCGAACACTTCATTGATATTGGGGAGATGGTACTTATTCTTAATTGTCGTCTTGTTCAATGGACGGTAGTCAACGCAAAGCCGCTCCGTTCCATCCTTCTTCTTGATAAAAACAACACCGCAGCCCCAAGGAGAAGAACTTTGTCTGATCAAACCCAATCGTTCTTGCTCGTCGGGTTGCTTCTTCAATTCCTTCAACTCTTTAGGAGAAAGCTTGTACGGACGCCGTTAGGCTGGCTCCGTACCAGGTTCAAGTTCAACGACGATTTCAACTGGATGGTTGGGAGGCATCCCTGGAAATTCTTTAGGAAATACGTCTTCATATTCACAAACCACCGGAATCTGGGATATGGCATTAATATCGCCCTTGTCATTGAGAGAGAATAGCCTGATTGTGTTATCTCGAGCCGCGAAGATAATCATGTCTTCGTTAGGATGAGTTAGATTGACCTCCTTGTTTGTACAATCAAGAAGAGCATCATGCTTAGAGAGCCAATCCATTCCAAGAATGAGATCAATGTCTAAATTGCCGAGAACAGCTAGGGAAGCTAGAAATTTATAGTCACCCATCTTGATGGAGATATCCGGAATCATGAACCGAGAATTCATATGCAATCTCGGTGAAACCACAGTTAAGGATCGAGGCAACTCTTGAATGACCAATTCATGTTTGGCAACAAATGGGCTTGAAATGAACGAGAGCAATGCTCCTGAATCAAATAAAACTTTTGCAGGAATTGAGTTTACTGGAAGTGTACCCATGATCACTTGAGAGGAATCCTCTGCTTGAGCTGCGTTCAGTAGGTTGACTCTTGCATACTTGGGATTGTGCTTGACAATAGCATTGCTTGACGACTTGATAGGAGGAGGTGGCGGAAGGCGCCTCTGGTTGGTACACTTGTTGGCATTGTGACCTTTCTGAGCACACTTGTTGCACGTAACCTCAGAGAGTGGCCGATGATAAGGACCACTTGGCCTTGGCGCTTGGTACTGAGACATGTTCTGGTTGCTTGGGTTGGGTGTGTTTGAAGATCCACGACCACCTGAGTACTTGTACTGACTTGGAGGACGACAGACTGGAGGTGGCGGAAGCCAGAACTTCTGCTGTTTAGCAACCACTTGTGAGGAGAAAGATGAGCTAACCGCATCTGTGATTATTTTCTTTGCAGCCTCACACTTGAGCTGGGCAGCTTCTTGCTTGAGAGCCATGTTATACAATTGATCAAATTCGGCTGGCTCGAAGAGAGTGAGAGCAAGCTGGAGTTCATCTTTCAGACCACCTCAGAATTGGTAGATCTTGCTCTTGGCATCGGGAATGTCTTGCTTAGCATAACGGGCCAGATTCTGGAACTTGACATTATACTGGTAGACATACATGTTGCCTTGCTTGAGGTTGAGGAATTGCTCACGCATGCCTTCAATGACACTGGTAGGGATGTGGTGAGAACGAAAATCACGATGGAAGTCAGTCCAAGAGATCTCACGACCCGCTCTAGAGTCTTTGTACTGTTGCCACCAATCTGCGGCCTGGTCTTTGAGCTGAAAGGATGCGAACTTGACATAGTCCACTGGGTTGACATTACTGCACTCAAACTGTTTGTTTATGTCAGTGAGCCAATCCTCGGCATCAAGCGGATCGACACAGTAGCTGAAGGACTTGGGCTGATTTGCAAGGAATTGATTCAGTGTAGCATGAAAAGCTTGCATCTTCTGAGTATTGGCGGCGGTGGCTTGCATCACAGCCCGCCATGCCTCAGGCGGAGGAGGAGGGGATGGTGGTGGTTCATCATCAACCTCCGGGTTCTAGTTGGGAACTCTTTTAGGTGCCATCCTAGAGATGACGACAACCGTTAGAATCCCAATTGCAAGATATATAAGCTGAATCAAAGGTTAGACATGTTGCAACATAAATCTTCACAAAATCATTCGAACAGAGCAATGAACGAATGAATTCCATAAGCTTAAATGACACATCAACTTGTTGAGAAGCGATGTGAATAGATTGAAGAATAAACCAACAAGGTAACAGATGGAACAAATACATGATAGAACCCAACCTCATATCATGCATCCGTTGGAAGATTTCCTAAGAGCTACTTGAAATCCCACCTATTAATTCCCTAAGATTTCTGGTTATGAAATCTAGTGTTGGGGATATAGGGGAAGCACCGCATATCACACAACTAACAAGTCCTACATCCAGCAGTATCCATCCGTCAACACATAACCAGGCACCTTCAGAAACCGTTTACCTCAGACCTTCGAAAAGCATCCTCTATACTAGCTGTGGCAATACTCCCGAACTATCCCCCCAGTACTATGTGACGTCGGGGTTATCTCACCACGAGACATGCATAGAAGCATTTTCGATGTCGGCCACCTCTGGTATTCCAGAACTGCAACGATAAAATTGTGACGACAACACCTCGGAGCTCAACTCCCCGGGACACTGCCACAACCCCTAAATGATAGGAGGTACCAAGAACAATGTTCTTGTCACAAAGATATCGAAACGATCCCAACAATACCTCCAGATCCTAAAAAAATGGTGGAAAAGAGGGTAGGAAGACAAAACTTCTACGCCAGGAGTCCTCACCAGAGCGATGAAGGGGATAAGGAGAAAAAGAATTCCTACTCTCCGATATATATAATCCTAAGACTCATTTTTTAAAATTTCTAGACTCAACATTGGCAGCGGTTCGATCAAGTAGGGGCTCCTAGGTCGGGGAAGGCTCTGATTACCAACTTATAACGCCCAAGATGTGACTATATCTCCTACGTGTCGAGGCATGACTTAGGGGCATAATCACATTTTGGTATGATCACAAGATGGTCATCTTCACGCATTCCCATCTACAAGAAAAAAGGGGAAAAACACATAGTTGGCTTACAATCGCCACTTTACACAATGCATAAATAAGTCATACATTAATCCAAGTATAATCATGGTCCAACTACGGACAACTCCAATAGAAAAGAAGATAACCCCCCACTATGCCCGATCGGCCCTAGTAGGAACCACAACTGATCGGTCCCGTACATACGCCCATGTTCCTCATCAAACTCCCACTTGAGTTCCTGGCCATCAACTGAATCATACTCGGTTGTACCTGCACCTGTGTTTGTAGTAAATTGTGAGTCATGAGGACTCAGCAATCCCTTTCTCGGGTATCAAAAACTATCAAAGCCTTTGGGTAAGGAGAAAGTGAATAAGTGGCTACTGCAAGCACTAAGCTTAGATGAGGTGGCTAGCTTACGTATCATCAGATCGAGAAGAGAAGTGGAAGCCATCGGTCGTGAGCAAAATGATGATCACTAGATGCTCCTTTCTACCTACGAGCCATCCATAACCCAGCCATGTTCTCTTCCCGAACTCCCTCGAAAAGAGACCATCACGACTACTCACACGGTAGTGTATTATGTTTGAGGTTTTTTGTGTCAAGTTATCTACAACCAGATATTAACAAATTCCAATCCTCCACATAACCGTGTGCACGGCTTTCGAAAGATCATAACCCTGTAGGGGTGTACCAACTTATCCCATCACAAGATCTCGTGATCACCAGAGGTAAAAAACTCTTATCTTAGGGACTACCCGATCAGACTCGGAATCCCGGTGTACAAGATATTTCGACAATGGTAAATCAAGTCCAGCAAGACCTCCCGACGTGCCGACACCCTAATAGGAGCCGCACGTATCTCGTTTCAGTCCATGATCGAATTGTCCAAACTTCCAGTAGGCTAACCCAAAGTTGCCCCTGGTGGCCACCGACGGTTGATAAGTGAGGACCAACACTCATGTGGAGCACTGGCCCGGGTTGTTAATTAAGTCCTCGGGTGCTAGACAGTCCCTATGCAAGTTTTTTAGTTATTAGGCAAATGGTAAAACCAAAGTTGGGCCTTGCTGGAGGAGTTTTATTCAAAGCGAAGTATCAAGGGGTCCCCATATACCCAACCACATTAGGAACACAAAATCAAGGAACATAACACCGGTTTATCGGTTCTTAAGGCGGCATGAGTGGAACAAAACACCGAGCAAAAGGCCAAGCCTTCCACCCATTGCCAAGTATATAAGGTGCATTAATGTAAATAATAGATATTGTGTTATACCCAAAAACCCAATCCACATGGAGCAAACTTCATCTTCACCAGCAACTGGCAACGCTATAAGAGGGGGCTTGAGCAAAAGCGAAACTTAGCCAAACAAAGGTTTGCTAGGTGGGTAGTTAGAGGTTTCATGGTAAGGTGGGGGCTGACATGCGAAAGGATAGGTATCGCGACAAAGCAACATAGCAAGGCATCTAGCATAGCAACAATAGAGGTGATATCAAGGAATGGTCATCTTGCCTGGTAAGTCTTCGGTGTTATCGGGACCTTGCTCTTCGTAATCGTACTCAGCGGCTGTCTTGACCTCGGACTTGAACTCGTCTCCAGGTGCTACCCAACATAAACAAGCATCCAAAATAAACACACTTGGCAAGAAAAGAACACATGCTATGCTAGAGAGATGCAAGTATGATGCTACAGAGCTACGTGTAAGGAAGGAAATGAAGCCGGGAAGGACATATGAAGACATGATGGATGTGGGCAAGATCATGCCAAACCAAGCATGCCACTGGATAGATTGAAATATTTCGGTGGAAATCGATATAAAGATCATTGGAATTGGATGCACGGTTTGCAAATGGCAAGCAAAACAAGATGCAATGCAAAACAGAAGTTAACAGCAACATGACAACTTTGGAGCAAGGTTTAAATATGCTACATCACCCAAACATGATTGAAACGTCCATGAATGTGAAGTAGACATGATTCTCAACATCAATGCACTCAGAGCACACCAAAAAACTTACTGGAACACAATTAAACTAGCATGGAAAAATTCAATAAGTTAACAGGTTTTCAGACTTAGTGAAAATTACTGGACATGCAACCAGGAACAATAAGTTGCTGCCTTTGGAGGCACACAACAGCATACAAAACAATTATAAAAAGCATGAAAATTACACGAGTATGAAGAAGGCATAATATACTTCCAATTCATCCAAAGAAACAATTCATTCCATGCAAGGGTTGGTTAACATGAGCTTTGCCAAAATGAATGTTATGTTAACAGCTGCTAGTTTAGATTTCAAGCATTTTGAGAGCAAGATAACAACAAGCTATATCAGTGCATAAATGCAAAAAAAGCATGGATTCAGAGAACATTACATGGACATCAAGAAATCCTCACTGGTTATTCCAAAACATGCATGGAAAATATTGTGGCATCAAGTTTACATGGCAACATGTTATAACAGATTCCAGACTGTGTAAAAACAACAACATTGACATGGCATGTTTACAAGCTTGTTCAAGTCACCACAGAGCATATCATGAAAAACCAATTACACCACTTCAAATATAACATGATCATGCTCCTAAAATATGTTGACATGTGGCTCAAAAGAAAATCACACAAAATGCTACAAAAAGACAAATCATCAAGTTATAACAATTTCAGCAACTTAACAGCAACAAGCACTTTTGTAACAGGGATAATCATGGCATAATGCAACCTAACATGTATTCAAATGCATCCATCATGAAGAGCATCATAAGATGAACATTTTTACATATCATACACTCCATTTGTACAACATGCACAAAGATACGACCTCACAAACATTCACACATGTTGTTAACCGACAACTAGTGCTGAAACAGCAACATCGCATAGCAGTTTGGCAACGAAGACTAAGACATAAATATGAATCCTAACATGCATGCAAATGATACCAACATGTAGATCACTTCAAGACGAACAAATCCATATATCATACGCGCGATTCGGAGCTACATGCATGGAGATATGACATGGCAAAGGAGGCATCATAATGACACATATTAGGGACTTAGTGAAATTTTCAACTCGCGAATCTGGACAGAGAGAAACAGGACGAGGAGATCTGGGCGGACGGGGGGCATTTGGATCGTGGGGCTGGTGAATCTGGTCCACCTGACCAAATCCGATCAGGCCGGCGGTGGGAAGGATGCGGCTGGCGGTGGCCGGAGCTTGGGCCGGTGCCGGTGGTGGCGGAGTGCAGTGCCGGCGTTGGAGGCAGAGGCCGGTGGCGGTGGTGGCGGACGGCGACGGCGAGGCGCGTCCCGGTGGCAGTTTGGTCAGGCGGCGACGGTAGGTGGTGGAGGCCGCCGGCGTCGCGGCCTGGCGGCAGAGATCCGGCGATGCAGCGGCGGGGTCGGGGGAGCTGGCGCGTGCGGGCGCGGCGGCTCGGGCCGGCGGGCCGGCTTCGGGCCCTGCGGGCTCGTGCGGTGCGGCGGCGGATCTGGTGTGGGCGCGGGCGTGTTCGGCGTGAACGGATATGTCCGGCGGCGCGGATCCCGAGGCGAGGCTGGAGCTAGGAGGAGGTAGGTTTTCCTTCGAATTTTGGACGGGGGAGACGTTTTTATAGCTAGAAGGAGCTAGGAGAGTCCAAATGAGGTGCGGTTTTTGGCCACGCGATCGTGATCCAACGGCGAAGAGCATGGAGGGGGTTTATATGGGCTAGTGGGATGTTATGGAGGGGTGCTGGGCTAGAAAGATAAGGGGGTTTTCGGTCAACGTGGTTAATCGTTGGGGCATCAAACGACCTCCAAATGGAACGAAATTTGACAGGCGGTCTACCGGTGATATACCAAGACCACTCGACAACTCTCGGCCCATTCCGAGGATGTTTTTATCCCGCTCACGAAACAAGGCTAGAGAGGTGGGATGGGTGCCATGTGAGAGAGCCGGAATCCGAAACGGACAACAGAGAGGACGTAGACGATGCAACTACACACGGATGCAAGTGAGACTATGCCAATGCAATGCACATGATGGAAAGTACATGGTGATATGCAACACATGCAAAAAGCAAAAAATGCAAAAACCCAAAATGAAGGAGGATCCCAGAATGGAATTGATTGAGTCAACGATGAATATATTTCCATATTGGGAATTGTTACATCTCGGGCATTACGGAAGTCAACACAAAACCCAATGACATCCTCTATTTGATGGCCCATGGAGATGCTTCCTTCTGGCCTAGCGCGGTTAAGAACATATTTCTTTAGGACTCCCATCAACCTGTCAAAGGGGAACATATTGTGTAGAAATACGGGGCCCAGAATGACGATCTCATTGACTAGATGAACTAGGACGTGCATCATGATATTGAAGAAGGATGGTGGGAACATCAGCTCGAAACTGACAAGACATTGTGCCACATCTCTCCTTAGCCTTGGTATGATTTCTGGATCGATCACCTTCTGAGAGATTGCATTGAGGAATGCACATAGCTTCACAATGGCTAATCAGACGTTTTCCGGTAGAAGCCCCCTCAATGCAACTGGAAGCAGTTGCGTCATAATCATGTGGCAGTCATGAGACTTTAGGTTCTGGACCTTTTTCTCTGGCATATTTATTATTCCCTTTATATTCGATGAGAGGCCAGACGGGACCTTCATATTCAGCAGGCATGCAAAGAAGATTTCCTTCTCTTCTTTGGTAAGAGCGTAGCTGGCAGGGCCTTCATACTGCTTTGGAGGCATGCCGTCTTTTTCATGCAAACATTGTAGGTCCTCCCTTGCCTCCGGTATATCTTTTGTCTTCCCATACACAGCCAAGAAGCCTAGCAGGTTCATGCACAGGTTGTTTGTCACGTGCATCACGTCGATTGAAGAGCGGACCTCTAGGTCTTTCTAGTAGGGTAGGTCCCAAAATATAAATTTCTTCTTCCACATGGGTGCGCGTCCCTCAGCGCCATTCCGAACAGATAGTCCGTCGGGATCCTTTCCAATGATTACCTGTAAATCATTGACCATAGCAAGTACGTGATCACCGGTACGCATGGCGGGCTTCTTCCAGTGATCTGCCTTGCCTTTCTTTCGACATTGATGGTTGGTTCGAAGAAATCGACGATGCCCCAGGTACACATTCTTCTTGCATTTCTCCAGGTATATACTTTCGGTGTCATCTAAACAGTGAGTGCATGCGTGGTATCCCTTGTTTGTTTGTCCTGAAAGGTTACTGAGAGCAGGCCAATCATTAATGGTTACAAACAACAACACATGTAGGTCAAATTCCTCCTGGCTGTCGTCATCCCACACACATACACCTTGTCCATTCCACAACTGTAAAAGTTATTCAACTAATGGCCTTAGGTACACATCAATGTCGTTGCCGGGTTGCTTAGCGCCTTGGATGAGTATTGGCATCATAATGAACTTCCGCCTCATGCACAACCAAGGAGAAAGGTTATAGATACATAGAGTCATGAGCCAGGTGATGTGATTGCTGCTCTGCTCCCCAAAAGGATTAATGCCACCCGCGCTTAAACCAAACCATACATTCCTTGCATCACCTACAAACTCCTCCCAGTATGTTCTCTCGATTTTTCTCCACTTCGACCCGTCAGCGGGTGCTCTCAATTCCCCGTCTTTCTTACGGTCCTTTGTGTGCCATCGCATCAACTTGGTATGGTCATTGTTTATGAACAGACGTTTCAACCATGGTATTATAGGAGCATACCACATCACCTTGGCAGGAACCCTCTTCGTTGGGCGCTCACCGTCAACATCACCAGGGTCATCTCGTCTGATCTTATACCGCAATGCACCGCATACCGGGCATGCGTTCAAATCCTTGTACGCACGCGGTAGAGGATGCAGTCATTAGGTGTAACATCCCAAATTTTCAATTTGGAATGTTTTACAATTATTAGCTAAGCATCTATGCATTTTTTTTATTTGAGTGTCATTTGGAAATTTCAGAGCCATTTGAATTTTATCTGACCTTGAATTCTACTTGGCAATTGAAATTTATTTCAAAAATCCCTGACGAGATACTTGTTCAAAAGTATGAGAGGAGCGAACATGACACTCCAAAAAGTCAGAAGAAAACAATGCCGAAAGTTTTGAATTCAAATTTGAGTTTCATTTGGATTTTTTAGAAAAATGTTTTTTTATTAAAGTTTTTATTTAGCCTCTGAAAAATAGTTCATCATGTAGGATTTATTTTTCTTATTTTTTTGATATATATATGTCCTATATAAAAATATTTTTTATTTTTCTCTTTTTATTTTTTTCCTTCTTTGTCTATTTCGAAAAAAAACAGCCGGGCCAGCGCTGCCCAGCCCAGCAGCAAGGCCACGGCCGAGCCAGCGAAGGGAGCAGCGAGGCCAGCATCGCCACATCTCCCTGTCTCACGTAACTCCTCTCTCTCTATTTTTTTTCTCTCTCCCCGACACTTGGACCCCACCCCATCTCTTCTTCTTCCCCTTCCACGAACGGACAACAGAGAAACGTATGCGTACTTCACTTCCTATGTCCCTTCGTTTCCAATTCATGGAAATCAATTCTCCAGTCCGTTTCACTTCCAAGGAAGATGTCCTATAAATAGCCACGACCCTCCTCGACCGATTCAGACGAATCCCTCGCCAGGTCCACCCCTACAACACGTACTCGACGTTCCAATCTCGCAGCAGAAGCTCCAGTTCATCGTCAGTTTCCGACGTCGGTGAGCCATCCCGAGCCCTATTCTTTTGGATTCCGACTTCTCTTGATCCCTATCATTGTTTTGACAAGGTTTTGTGATCTCTCTCCATCTACAGAGGCCGTACCAAACTCGTTGTCTTCACCGGAGCACCCGGAGCACCAAGCTTCGCCGCTTCGTTCCGTCGTCGTTCGTTGACGCCGACCATCTTCGACTCAACCAACGGACGAGCCACTCTCCATCGCATCCCCTAGACACCTCCGCCTCCACCCACGATCGCCGGAGCCGCTGCCACCACCACGCCAGAGCCGCCGACAAAAAAAATACATTTATTTTCTTCTGTAGATCGGTTTTTCTGGTTTAGTTCGAACCGGATGCTCAATTTTTTTTATAAGCCGTTGCTACCGAAACTTTTGATAGCGGCCGTCCTCTGCAAAACCCGCAGCAACCAAATCAGGGAGCGCCACTTGTCGCTGGTAGTTATTCTTTATTTATTTTGCCAGGAATTTTTCCAATTTAGATTCTTTACCAAATCTTCTTTCTAGTATATCTTTTAGTCTATAGATCTGATTTAGTTGATTCTTTTTCCTACGATTTCGTAGAAATATCCTCTATCCAGAGAACCAAACGAAATATATTTTTGAAATTTTTAAAATTTGAATTCAAGCAGATCTGAATTCAAACTTCGTTAGGCCATATCTTGAGTTTCGTAACTCCGTTTTGGGTGATTCTTTTTGCTAATCGAAGCTTGTGACATGTACCTTCTGTTAAAACCAAAACCATTTATTTTTGTTGCTGTAAAAATTACGTTTTGTACAGAAACTTTATTTGGGTGTTTTTGGAGTTTTTTCGAAGTCTTTTATTTGTTTTCTTTTTGATTCTTTGCTTGTATGCTTATGTATGTTATTGCTTGCTTACGCTAGATCATCCGGAGTGCGAAGCTTGCTACTACGAATCTTTAGAGTTCAACGAACGTCAGCAAGGCAAGTTCACACTTTGATCATAATTTTTAATACCCAGTTTTTACTATGCATTGGTTTCACCCTCAAAGATTGCATGAGTAGGATTGGGAACATGTGGTTGTGCTATGTAGTTCATTTGGTAGGAACCGATGACCTTTGATCACCCCGGGAATATTCGTTATATCATATATTGCTTAGCCATGCTTGTAGACGGGGATTGGTATGTGTGATACATGCAAGTTGCGAGAGATAATAATTTTGGGACAACATAAGGTGGCAACTTTAATACACATCTGGGTGGATTGTTTGGGGCACCTGGAGAAACCAGTGCTTGCCCAAGGGGAATCCCGGAGTACTCGTGTGATTACCCTAGGTCGGCCACCCAGGCTCAAAGGGATCATAAGACATTTCATGACTAGAAACTTCCGTGTGCAGCCACAAGCCATTATGGGCTCTGGCTTAGTTGATTAAGTTGTGTGACCTCTTTCCGTGGTAGACTAGCTGATGTAGGGGAAAGTAGGTGTACCGGTCTACCCAGGGTTTGGAGGAAATACTTCAGAAAGACTATGTCTCGATCTTCCGATCATGGAGGTGGTCGAGTCTTGTGGGGAAAAGTGCGCAAACCTCTGCAGAGTGTACAAACTAATCATGATTAGCCGTGTCCCCGGTTATGGACAACTTGAGTATCTGGAAGTGAATTATTGGTTGATCTCATCACTTTATTTAATGAAATCATTGGGTTACTAATAACTTGGGAATTTTGGGATTGAGTTGGAGGATCCTTCTCAATAATGGCATTTTAATTTTGTAGTAAATAAAAATTTTATTCCTTTGTTGTAGGGTAAATTTGGCTTTATGCAAACATTAAACTTAGAGCCTCCACCAGCTAAATTTGCATATAGAGATAGTCTTTTTTCTTTATTATTATTTCTATGGTGTGACATTGCCAGCATATTCCATGTGCTGACCTACACGGCTACAACGTCTCATGTTGCAGAGTTTTCCGACGAGGATTAAAGGTGCGATAGGTCGTTGTTCTGCACTCAGTTTGCCGTGGAGTTGGATGGACTCATTTACCTTCGATGCTTCCGCAGTTACTTTTATCTAGATGGACTTTGGACATATTATTGTAATAAATACTCTTTTGAGGACCTCGATGTAATAAAGTGTGTGATTGAACTCTGTTATAATTCATCGAGTACTGTGTGTGTCAGCATACCGATCCAAGGATGACACTTAAGCACAGAGACTTCGATCCATTTGGGTCGGGTCGCTACAAGATGGTATCAGAGCACACGCTGACTGTAGGACGCGACCACTAGAAATGGAAAACCATAGGAAGAAAACTCTATTTTACCACTTCCTTATATATCCATTGGTCTGTACTCTTCTCTATTCATTTCTATCTCTTCTCTACTTCAATTCAATAGTTGTTCAACCCCATGACCAAGTTGCTCAGCTGATGAGACCAAGACCCATGAAGACATCGTTGACGAAGAAGAAGAAGTAGAGTTGACTTTGATTTGAGAAGATTTAGTTCAGACCACCACAACCAAATGTAGTCCAACGATTGATTGCGGTAGTATGAAGAGATCATATCTCTTGTGGATATGACCTTACCTGTAGGTTTTGCTTGTGTGGTGTGATTTGTTTGAATTGCTTGATTTGAAGTTTTATTGCTATCATAAGCATATGGGTAGTGATTTCTCTCATTAGGCCCTTATTCTGTTCTAATTTCTCATCCACTCTAAACCATACTGGATGCTCGCAAATGACCTGGAGGAAATTAAGAAGAAGATTAAGGAATTATTGGAGAAAGGTTATATTCGACCGAGTCCATCACCTTGGGGAGCCCCAGTGCTTCTAGTTGAGAAGAAGGATGGATCCTTGAGAATGGTTGTGGATTACCGTGCGTTGAATGAGGTGACGATCAAGAACAAGTACCCTCTGCCGATGATCAATGATTTGTTTGACCATCTACAAGGAGCAAAAGTTTTCTCAAAGATCGATCTTCGATCTGGTTATCACCAGCTGAAGATTCGAGAACAGGATATACCCAAGACAACCTTTACCACGAGATATGGGCTTTATGAGTATACGGTCATGTCTTTTGGTTTGACTAATGCCCCTGCCTATTTTATGAGTATGATGAATAAGGTATTCATGGAGTTCTTGGATAAGTTTGTTGTGGTATTCATTGATGATATATTGATTTACTCAAAGAATGAAGAAGAACACAAGGAACATTTGCGCTTGGTTCTTGAGAAGCTCAGGGAACATCAGTTATATGCAAAGTTCAGCAAGTGTGAATTCTGGTTGAAGGAAGTTGGATTTCTCGGACATGTTATATCAGGGGAAGGAATAGCAGTGGATCCTTCGAAAGTTGAAGCCGTCACCGAATGGAAGGCACCCACCTCAGTCGGAGAGATTCGCAGTTTCCTTGGACTCGCAGGATATTATCGGAGGTTTATTGAGAATTTCTCTAAGATCGCGAAGCCCATGACAGAGTTATTGAAGAAAGACACCAAATTTAATTGGACCGAGGAATGTGAGGCTAGTTTTCAGGAGTTGAAGAAACGTTTGGTCACAGCCCCAGTACTAATTCTTCCGAATATACGCAAGGATTTTCAGGTATATTCCGACGCTTCTCGTCAGGGACTTGGAGGTGTTCTTATGCAAGAAGGAAGAGTTGTTTCATATGCCTCACGTCAACTTCGACCCCATGAGCGGAATTATGCCACACATGATTTGGAGTTAGCAGCCGTAGTGCATGCGCTCAAGACCTGGAGGCATTTTCTTATTGGAAATCATTGTGATGTTTACACGGATCACAAGAGTTTGAAATACATCTTCACGCAAAAGGAGTTGAACCTTAGGCAGAGAAGATGGTTGGAGCTCATAAAAGATTATGACATGAAATTGCACTATCACCCAGGAAAGGCCAATGTTGTGGCAGATGCATTGAGACGCAAGAGTTATGTCAGTACCCTCACAGCAGGAGGATTACCTCAAGAGTTAATTGATGATCTCAGAGATCTCCGATTGGAGATAGTACCACGAGGTTTTGTTACCGCAATGGAAATTCAATCCACCTTGTTGGGAAAGATCCGAGAAGCCCAGAAGTTAGACAAAGGTATTGCGGAAATAAAGGAAAGGATGAACCAAGTAAAGGCAGAAGGATTTCGTGAGGATGAACACGGAACCTTATGGTTTGAGCAGCGTATTTATGTGCCAAATGACACAGAGATCAGGAAGTTGATTCTTCAGGAGGCTCATGATTCGCCTTATTCGATACACCCAGGAAACACCAAGATGTATTTGGACTTGAAGGAAAGTTTCTGGTGGACAGGTATGAAAAAGGATATTGCCGAGTATGTCGCAGTATGTGATGTATGTCAAAGGGTTAAGGCAGAGCACCAGAAACCAGCAGGATTACTTCAGCCTTTGCCGATACCGGATTGGAAGTGGGACAAGCTTGGCATGGACTTCATTACAAGATTACCCAGGACCCGATCAGGCTATGATTCTATTTGGGTAGTAGTTGATCGCTTGACCAAGGTAGCTCACTTCATCCCCGTGAAAACCACATATACAAGTGCTAAGTTGGACAAGATATATGTGACCAGGATCGTATGTCTGCGTGGAGTTCCGAGGACCATCGTATCAGATAGAGGAACACAATTTACCTCAAAGTTTTGGCATCAGTTACACGAAACTTTGGGTACCAGGCTAGAGTTCAGTACAGCCTTTCATCCGCAGACAGATGGGCAGACCGAGAGAGTCAATCAAATTCTGGAGGACATGTTGAGAGCTTGTGCGCTATATTATGGATCTAGTTGGGATGATAATTTGCCATACGCAGAATTCTCATACAACAACAGCTATCAAGCTAGTTTGAAGATGGCCCCTTTCGAAGCTTTGTACGGAAGGAGGTGCAGGACACCATTAATGTGGGATGAAGTTGGAGACCGTAAATTATTCGGACCAGATTTAATTAAAGATTCGGAGGAGAAAGTCAAGTTGATCCGTGACAGACTTAAGATAGCCCAATCCAGACAGAAGAGTTATGCCGATACTAAACGCAAGGAAGTAACTTATGAAGTCGGAGATAGAGCATATCTTCGTGTGTCTCCACTTCAAGGTGTTAAACGGTTTGGAGTTAAAGGCAAACTAGCACCACGATTTATGGGGCCATACAGAATTTTGGAACTCATGGGTGAAGTTGCCTACAAGTTGGAATTACCTGAAGCCTTGTCAGGAGTTCATGATGTGTTTCACGTTTCCCAGTTGAAGAAGTGCCATGCAGAGATGGCTGATATTCCTTTGAGAGATACAGTGCCACTGGAGGCCATACAGTTGGATAGTGATCTGACCTTTGAGGAGAAGCCCGTCAAGATTCTCGAAACAGCAAGCAGGGTTACCCGCAGCAAGGTCATCAAGTTTTGCAAGGTTCAGTGGAGTCATCATACCAAGGAAGAAGCCACCTGGGAACGCGAAGAAGATCTTCGACAGGAGCACCCACAACTTTTTGCTAGCCAACCCGAATCTCGAGGGCGAGATTCATCTTAAGGGGGGTAGGTTTGTAACATCCCAAATTTTCAATTTGGAATGTTTTACAATTATTAGCTAAGCATCTATGCATTTTTTTTATTTGAGTGTCATTTGGAAATTTCAGAGGCATTTGAATTTTATCTGACCTTGAATTCTACTTGGCAATTGAAATTTATTTCAAAAATCCCTGACGAGATACTTGTTCAAAAGTATGAGAGGAGCGAACATGACACTCCAAAAAGTTAGAAGAAAACAATGCCGAAAGTTTTGAATTCAAATTTGAGTTTCATTTGGATTTTTTTAGAAAAATGTTTTTTTATTAAAGTTTTTATTTAGCCTCTGAAAAATAGTTCATCATGTAGGATTTATTTTTCTGATTTTTTTGATATATATATGTCCTATATAAAAATATTTTTTATTTTTCTCTTTTTATTTTTTTTCCTTCTTTGTCTATTTCGAAAAAAAACCAGCCGGGCCAGCGCTGCCCAGCCCAGCATTGTCGGTGTACTAAGGTAGGGGTACCTTAGTACCCCAACTTGTGCACGGGTAGTAGCAGCTTCCCGCGGCAGGGCTTACCATGCGCTTGCCAAGGCCCGCTCCAGACCCCTTCAAGCCATTGAAGAACAAAGCATTCAAGATAGAAGACAAGACCCCGGCAAGAGGAGCTTGCCGGGAAGGCCGCACCAGGCTCAAGGGCATCTTTTCAGCGCAAGGCCCTGGCAAGAGGTGCTTTCCAGGAAGGCCAAAGGATAACACCGCAAAAGATACATCGCGGCGCATCGTGCGCCCCGGCAGGGCCCGGGAAGCGGCAAGCTCCCGGGCCCGGCAAGATAGCGGCCCCGGCAAGGTGCTTGCCGGGGGAAGCTCAAACTGTGTGCCTGCGCTCCAGCTCAATCGGCCACGCGTCGCCCTGGGGCCCTTCCAGGGGCACGTGGCAGATGGCTGTGCAGCCTGAGGGACACGCTGGCAAGCCGCGGTGACGAAGCTACCGCCGTGGCGAACGGAGACGCATGGACAGAACCTTTTGGGGTCGACGGCGACGGGCATTAAATGCCCTTGTCCCCCACCATCAAGGTTAGGTGAAGACCACTGTTCATACACTATTCATGCACTGTTACAACTACCACCAAATTTACACTTTTACCCTCCTCTACGTTGACACCTGTCGGTGACCCCTTTGAGCTATAAAAGGAGGCCCATGCATAACGTAGAGGGGGTTCAATCCCAGAAACTCGTTCATTCCCACGCTCGGTGCAGCTAGCACTGTAGATCTTCAAGCTCCCGAGCCCCAAAAACTCAATACAACCAAAGCAGGAGTAGGGTTTTACGCGTCCTCGCGGCCCGAACCTGGGTAAACTGCCCGCGTGTGCTCCTCGATCTGCTCTCCGTGCTCCCTCCACTCCCTTACCGCAACGTAGAAGGGGCTCCGGTCCCATAGGTGTTCGTGGGTGGTCAGTTTCCCCTGACATCTTTGGCGCGCCAGGTAGGGGGCGTCGAGGTTGTGCGAACCTGATCCGGCGCTCACGCGGGCGCAACCTTCAGCAACTTCACCAGCTTCATCAACCTCATCGACTACATCAACATGCCTCCGAAGAAGAAGGCTTCGGAGGTCGGAGGCCCGTCCGCGTCAATCCCACCACCACCAGAGCCGACGGTTGGTGGGAGAGGCGCCGGCGGAAGGGTGGACGCCGGTGGGGACACTCACGGCGCCACCAAGTCCAAGGACAAGACGGAAGACCGGGCGAACTCCAAGGCCTCGGTGTCCGTACACGCACCACGTCCCTCTCAGGAGGTGCCAGACCAGCAGCGACGTGGTACCGGAGGTACCATACGCTTGCTGGGACGTGGCCAGGCCGGCGAATCACGGGACGCTCAAGGCCAACGTCCTGGCACGAGCAAGGCGCGGTCGCCGGGACGGGAACATGCTCCTTCTAACGCGGTTAGAAGTCCGAGCGTGTCCCGCTCCTCGCACCGTTCGCCACCGTTTCCCTCCTCTCCAGCAGAAGCCCTGGCCAGGGCTCAGCTGCTCCTCGACTTCCCTCCAGCGGCGGACAAAGCCGAAGACTGGAGGGCGACGATCCAGAGCCTCATCGCCTTCGCCAACAACGATGCGCCGCAGCAGCCGGCAACTTCACGGCCGCGGCAAGTCGACCAAGCGAAGGCCGATGGAGACAAGACCGCCGGGGGTGGAACTACCGTGCACTCCCCGCCGCGGAAGCAGAAATCGCCACCCCGCCGGATCAACGTCGACGACGACTCCACGGCGTCGTCGGATCCGCGGGCTTGCCGCGATCAGCGCCAAGTCCTCGACGACAGGCGACAAGAGGACGCTCGAACTCGTATCGAGCTTCGACGAGAAGCCAGAAGACAGTCCGATTAGCGCGCTGGGACCACATTTGACATGCACGCGCCCGGTGAACCAGGCGACTTGCCGTACGCGGCAGGTTGCCCTGCGTTCACCCGAGAGCTGCGGCAAGTCCAGTGGCCAAGCATGAAGAATTTCAAGCCCGACGTACCCGAGAAGTACGACGGCAAGACACACCCCTCGGAGTTCCTCAGCATATACACCATTGCGGTGCAGGCTGCCGGGGGACGCGACGAGAAGATACTAGCCAACTACTTCCCGCTCGTGCTTAAGCCAAACGTCAGGTCTTGGCTTATGCACTTGCCGGAGAACTCCATCTCTTCATGGGCGGATTTCTGCCACCAATTTATCGGTGCCTTCACGGGCGGCCACAAACCCCACGGCCAGGAGAGCGATCTTCATATCCTTGCCCAGAAGGAGGGAGAGTCCCTGCGCAAATACATCCAAAGGTTCAGCCGCGTTCAGCACAATATCCCCGATGTCCACCCTGCCGCGGTTATCAGCGCGTTCCACCAGAACGTGCGCAACCGCCGAATGAGGGAGGAGATGGCCATGACCAAGATTCGGGACGTCAGCGAGCTTTACGCTCTGGCTGACAAATGTGCACGTGCTGAAGAGGGGAGGAGACTCCCCGGAGAGGATACCGGCGCAGGAGGAAGCGACAGTGAGGATGCCGCCCCGGCAAGGAAAGGCCGGCGACGGAATAACAAGAAGAAGAAGAGCAAGGAGGTGCTGGTTGTCGAGCAGTCCGACAAGGAGGCTCCCGCCAAGAAGACACAGGCTGGTAGCTCCGGCAAGGAGGCCGCCCCTATAGAAGCAGCCGACAAGCAGGACGGCTCCGACAAGCAGTACTGCAAGATCCACCGCACCAAGGGCCACGATCTCCAGAACTGCAAGAGGGTAGAGTACCTCGTAGAACAGCAGAAGGCTGAATACGAGCGTCGTGATAAGGAGAAGGCCCAAGAAGGCGGAGGAGAGCCCAGCAAGAAGCGGCCGTTCAATGGCCGGGGAGGATGCCGCGGCAAGGCCAAGCAGCGGCAAGGAGACAGACCTCCCCGGGGCCGCGACAAGGACGAAGACGAAGACGATGATGAGGATATGGATGAAGGAGACAACAGCGAGCAGGAGTTCCAGAAGGCCACAGAAGTTCTGTGCGTCGATGGAGGTGCCTTTCTGCACACTTCCCACCGCCAACTCAAGCAATGGGTGCGGGAAGTGAATGCAGCTGAGCCACCCATCGAGTCGCGCAGCCTCCTGAAATGGTCCGGCACGCCCATCATCTTTGACCTTGAGGATCACCCTGACCGCACAACCGCGGTCGGGTGCTTGCCAATGTTGGTTTCACCAACTATCCACAACCTCAAGGTCACCAAGATGTTGGTTGAGGCGGGGCCGGCCTCAACTTGATTTCCTCCGCTGTGATCAAGAAACTGCAGATCCCCGACAGCGAGCTCGAAGAAACCGGGACGTTCCAAGGAATCAACCCGGGAAGGAGCAAGCCGAAGGGGAAGGTTACACTGCCAGTGACCTTTGGTGGGGAGCTCAACTTCAGGACGGAGAGGATCATGTTCGACGTCGCCGATATCCCATTGCCGTACAATGGGATACTTGGCCGTCCTGCGCTCGCCAAGTTTATGGCAGCTTCCCACTACGCATACAACATGCTCAAGATGCCAGGGCCGATAAGCGTCATCTCTGTCCCCGGCGACAAGAAAGATGCGCTTATTTGCGCCGACAAGATCTACCGGGATGCAGCAGCCGCGACAGATAGCAAAACACTTACCGCTGGAGCTCCCGGGGGGAAGACCAAGACCAAGTCCGGTAAGAGCTCTAGGGCCCACTCCGGCAAACGCACCTCTTCGGAGTGCTACGCTGCCGTCGAGGACGCACCATCGAGCTCCACCGGCAAGTGCAAGAAAGGAATGGCAGCTCCACCGGCAACCAAGAAGGTGTCCGCCAAGGAGGACTGCACTGGTGGTACCTTCACCATCAGTGCTACACTCGACCCCAAATAGGAAAACGCGCTCGTTGCCTTCCTGCGGGCGAATGTCGACGTGTTTGCATGGCAACCGTCTGACATCCCTGGCGTTCCCAGGAAGGTAATTGAGCACAAGCTTGCTGTTTGTCCTCATGCGCGGCCCATCAAGCAGAAGGTCAGGAAGCAAGCTATGGAGCGCCAAGAGTTCATTGCCGAAGAGATAAAGAAGTTGGAAGCAGCAGGCCTGGTTAGAGGCGTAATCCATCCTACGTGGTTGGCCAATCCAGTTGTTGTGCGCAAGGCCAATGGAAAGTGGAGACTTTGTATAGACTTCACTGATGTGAATAAAGCGTGTCCCAAGGATCCATTTCCCTTGCCGCGTATTGACCAGATTGTTGACTCCACCGCCGGATGTGAGTTTCTTTCATTCCTTGATGCATACTCAGGTTACCACCAGATATTCATGGCCAAGGAAGATGAAGAAAAGACTGCATTCATTACTCCATGCGGCACATACTGCTTCATACGCATGCCCTTTGGATTGAAGAATGCAGGCTCAACATTTGCAAGGGTGGTACATACTGCTTTTGAGCCACAGATCCACAGAAATGTAGAAGCCTACATGGATGATATAGTGGTAAAGAGCAAGAACAAGGATACCCTGATCCAAGACTTAGAAGAAACCTTTGAGAATCTGCGCAAGATACAACTCAAGTTGAACCCCGAGAAGTGCGTCTTCGGAGTCCCCTCCGGCAAGCTTCTCGGGTTCTTCGTGTCCCAGAGGGGGATTGAAGCCAATCCCGACAAGATTAAAGCCATCGAGCAGATTGAAGCCCCGAAGCGCGTCAAGGACGTAAGAAGACTTGCTGGTTGTGTGGCTGCCCTCAGTAGGTTCATTTCAAAGTCTGCAGAACGCGCCCTGCCTTTCTTAAAAATCTTGAAAAAGGCAGGTCCTATGAAATGGACTCCGGAAGCGGAGGCTGCGCTGCAAGACTTGAAAGGATACCTGTCCTCCACTCCAATACTTGCCGCACCTAAACCACAAGAAAAGTTGATGCTGTACTTAGCGGCGACCAACCAAGTGGTTAGTGCTGCGTTAGTAGCGGAGAGGGAGGCGGATGAGGAACCCACATCCCCGGCAAGCGCATCCAGCGGCAAGCAGGGGGCTTCCCCGACAAGCTCTGGCCCCGTCAAGGACAAGTCTGCGTAGGAACAAGAAGAAGTGCGAAGGAAGATGGTACAGCGCCCAGTTTATTTTGTAAGTTCCCTCTTGCAGGGGGCTAGGTCAAGATACTCCGGGGTGCAGAAGTTGCTTTTCGGCCTCCTCATGGCCTCAAGAAAGCTGCGCCATTATTTCCAAGCACATGAGATAACAGTGGTCACTCACTTTCCGTTGAAGAGGATATTGCAAAATCCAGAAGCAACAGGCAGGATCGTCGAGTGGGCACTGGAGCTTTCAAGCTTTGGTCTCAAGTTTGAGAGTACTTCAACCATACAGAGCAGAGCTTTGGCAGAGTTCATAGCGGAATGGACCCCAACACCAGATGAAGAAGTTCCAGAGACAAGCATCCCCGTCCAAGAAGCAAGCAAGGAGTGGATAATGTACTTCGATGGTGCCTTCTCGCTGCAAGGCGCCGGCGCTGGTGTGTTACTCATAGCACCCACCGGAGAGCACCTCAAGTATGTTGTTCAAATGCACTTTCCCAAGGAGCAAGCGACAAACAATACTGCCGAGTATGAAGGTTTGCTTGCCGGTCTCAGAATTGCGGCCGAGCTTGGGATCAAGAGGTTGATCGTGCGGGGAGACTCACAGTTGGTGGTCGGACAAGTAAACAAGAGTTACCAGAGCCCTCTGATGGAAGCTTATGTCGATGAAGTGAGGAAGCTTGAAGAACACTTTGAAGGCCTACAGATGGAGCACGTTCCAAGAGCTCAGAATGACATCGCAGATGGCCTTTCAAAGTGTGCTGCAATGAAGTTACCTGTGGAACCAGGGGTCTTCGTGCTCAAGCTAACTCAACCATCCGTTACACCATCAGTTGGGCAGTGCAAGAAAAGGAAGTTGGTCTCCGGCGACTACTTGCCGGCAGATCTTCCCGAAACCGCCGCCAAGGTCCCCAAGATCAGCAACCAAAATGCTGAGGAACAGTCTGCTCCTGCTGACCCAAGGGTCTGTACAGTTGAAGCAGGCGTTCCTGACAAGCCTTGCCCCGGCAGGCTTGCCGGGGAACCCTCAGCTCCGGCAGAACCGCGGGTTCTTGCCGTAGAAGCTGAGGTTCCCGCAGCAGCCCTGATGCCTTTAGTCCTTGTTGCTGAGCCTCAAGCTCCAGCATGGGCACAACAAATCGTCCGTTTTCTTCAGACTGGAGAACTTCCCGAAGAACCAGAAGAGATAAAGAGGATAACCAGGCAGTCAAGTATGTACCAGTTCGTTGGCAACGAACTGTACAGAAGAAGACTCAATGGTGTCAGGTTGAAGTGCGTTTCCCGGGAAGATGGACAGAAGCTGTTGGCAGAGATACACGGAGGCATATGTGGTCACCACATTGGCGCAAGAGCACTTGCCGGGAAGGCGTTCCGGCAAGGTTTCTTTTGGCCAGAAGCCCTCCAAGATGCAACTGCACAAGTAACCAAGTGTGAAGCGTGCAAGTTCCATGCCAAGCAAATTCACCAGCCAGCTCAAGCTCTCCAGACGATCCCTTTGTCCTGGCCCTTCTCGGTCTGGGGGCTCGACATCCTCGGCCCTTTTCCCCGCGCTGTCGGGGGCTTTGAGTACTTGTACGTCGCAATCGACAAGTTCACAAAGTGGCGAGAAGTGGAACCAGTGAGAAAGGTGACAGCACAGTCAGCAGTCAGGTTCTTCAGATCAATAGTTTGCCATTTCGGGATCCCTAACAGGATCATCACCGACAACGGCACACAGTTCACAAGCCGCACCTTCATGCAATACGTCCAAGACCTTGGCGCCAAGGTCTGCTTCGCTTCTGTTGCCCACCCAAGGAGCAATGGTCAAGCGGAGAGGGCAAATGCTGAAGTGCTGCGCGGACTGAAGACAACAACCTTTGACAGGCTGCACAAGTGTGGAAGAAACTGGATAGAGGAGTTGCCGGCGGCTCTTTGGTCAATCAGGACGACACCGAATCGAGCCACCGGACAGACACCATTTGCTCTTGTCTATGGAGCAGAGGCAGTTCTCCCCACGGAACTCGTATACGGATCTCCTCGAGTGCTCGCTTACGACGAGCTCGAGCAAGAGCAACTGCGACCAGATGATGCATTGCTCCTCGAGGAGGAACATCTCCAGGCTGTTGTACGAGCTACTCGATACCAGCAAGCCTTGCGTCGCTATCATAGCCGCAAGGTCAAATCCAGGAGTCTCGAGGAAGGCGACCTTGTTCTTCGGCGCGTTCAGTCCGCCAAGGGCTCCAACAAGTTGACGCCGAAGTGGGAAGGCCCTTATCGGGTGAGACGAGTCACAAGGCCTGGCGCTGTCCGCCTTGAGACCGAAGAAGGCTTACCAGTGAGCAACTCCTGGAACATAGAGCATCTTCGCAAGTTTCACCCATAAGGCGCGGTTGCCGCGATCCGCTCTGGCAACCACCTTTTGTACAAGTCTTTCCGCTGTTGCATGTAAACCTTTGTACAAAGCCGGGCGCAGACCCCGTGCATCAGTAAAACTTTTGTGCTTCGCACCATTTGTCGTTTCGTGTTTTTCCTTTTACTTGCATGTATCATCTGACATTTTGTGCAGCACACACTCCCGGTAAGCACTAACAAGCCGCAAGGCTCCGTACTTGTATTTACTTCTCTTTGGTCTTTCTCTCTGAAACAGAAGGAGTGTTCCTCGCGCACAAGTTTGCCGGGGGGGAGGAGATAGAAGTATGGACCAAGTGCTATTCAAGAAAGAAAAGTCTTGCCGGGAAGTAAAAGGAGATAGAAGTATGGACCAAGTGCTGTTCAAGAAAGAAAAGTCTTGCCGGGAAGTAAACAACCCAATGAAAGTTAAGTCACCAAAGTTTGAGCATTCAAATTTTTAAAATTTTAGTTATCTTCCTTGAACAACCACACTTTGTATGGAAAACCTGTGCGCGGAGGAACCTACCCGTGGCTAGCCACGCCCTTACTTTGTTTCGAGCACGCTCAACGGCTTAAGTGAGCTGCGACAAGTGTCGCGCCCTTACTTCGTTTTCGAGTTCGCTCAGCAATCTAAGAGTGCTGCGACTAGCTGCGGCAAGGTTTCTTGCCGACAAGGTCTTTGCTAGCAGGCCGCTAAGAGTCCCGCACTCAGCGCTCGCGGCAAGGGCCCCTTGCCGGCAAGTTCCCTAAAAGCGTAGGGTAAAAAGCATACAAAGTGAAGGACCAAAAGCAAGGGAGATAACACTGCATTGATTACCCAAAATAAGAGTATATATTACAAAGATAGCTTGCCGCTGTTCTAATCAACTATTTCCTATGACTCAATCAACAGCGGCGAGGGAAGCAAGAAGCCTAATCCCTACGGTCTCCGTCGACCCTCTGGATCTTGCCCACCTTGGCTACAATGTGGGCAACTTGGGCCTTCAACGCCTCCTTGTCAGCTTCGGGCGGCAGGGTCCGGAGGACGTTAACAAGGTTGATCCCGGGGTTGCGGTAGACAATCTTCGACAGCACCCGCTCCATGGTGCCCATGCAGAGCCGGCGCGCCTCGTCGGCCAGCTGCTTGGGGATCTTCTCCCGTAGCCGCGCAAGCGCCGGCGCCACTCCCCTGAAGAACAGACTCAGTTTGGCGCTGTGAGGGAGGTTCTCGTCGGGGGAGTACACGAGATGCTCCGCCCTCAGCGCCATCATCTCCATGTCGATGTTGGCGGCAGAGGTGACGAGGTCCTCAGTCCATCGCTCCACTGTTTGCTGGAATTGGGTTTGCGAGACGGCGGTGCTTTCCAGCAGGGCCCTCTCAGCGCGGAGATCGTCCTTCAGCTTCGTCTCGCGGTCCCGGGCGGCGTCAAGCGAGTCAGTAAGGGTGGAGACCTTCAGCTCTAAATCAGCAATGGAATCCCTGGCATCAGTGAGCTCTTTGCCCTTCTCGGAGAGGCGGACTTGCAGCTCCGAGTTGGTGTGAGCGTCTTTCTCCCGCTCCACGTTGAGCGCGGTGACCCTGTCTTCACTCGCCTTCAAGAACAGCTCCAACTGCGCCACTCTGGCCTCCAGATCCTTCTTGGCAGTCTCTGCGGCGGCAGCGGCGTCCCTCGCCTCCTGCAGGGCCCCGCCGATGGCTTGCTCCCGGGCGGTGAGGTCGTCCTCATGGGCGTCGAGGTCGACCTTCCGCTGCTTGAGCTCTCCTTCCCGCCGAGACAGCTCCTCGGCGGCCAGTAGCTGCTGCTCCTCGACCTCGGCCTTTTCGAGGACGAATGCTTGCTGCGCCCCGGCAAGCTCTTCGCGCTCCTCCGCCAAGTTTCAGAGGGCCGCCTGGTTGGCGGCACGGAGCTCCGCGGCGTGCTTCTCCAGGTCAACACCAGCCTTGGCAGCCAGAGCCTCCCGAGACTCCAACTTCGCCTGCCTGGCCCGGTACAAGGACAGGAGCCGGTGAAGGAGTCGCTCCTCTTCGGGCTCGTCGCTGCTGCCGGGCGTATCCACAACCTTCAGCCCGGCGGAGGCGAGAACCTCTCCGTCGAAGGTTTCTCCCTCCGCGGGTGCCCTAGACGAGGACGCCCACGGGACTTGAATGAAGACCCCGTTGGCGGCCTCCAGATAGACACCCGACCGGTCCGCGGAGGCGGAGGGGTCGGCGGCCGGTGCAGCATCCGACACTCCTGCAGCCTCCGGGGCAACAGTGTGGTCGCCGGTCCCTTCCCCAGCCACGGCGTCGGCGGTCGGGGCGGTCTCCTCAACGGCTGGCTCGCCAGCTCCAGCCATTCCCTCAGCAGTAGTGGCGTTGCCGCCGTCGCCATGCACGCCCTCCTCGGCGGTGGCCTCCGTCTCCATCAGCTCCGGGGCGGGAGGATCTAGTAGAAGAAAAAGAAAAGAAAGATTGTCAAGCAAATATCCAAAAAGACGAATCCAAGAAGAAGGAGTTACAAGGTTTACCTTCGCGGACTTCTTCGACGACGGGGTCCCTCGCCGGGGAATTCTCCCTTGGCGGCGGAGTAGTAGCCCTTGCTGGCGGAGGGCCGCTTGCGCCCTCCCTTGGCGGGGTGCTCACCCTTGTCGGGCTGCTCACCCTTGGCGGGGTACTCGCCCTTGGTGGAGTACCCGCCCTTGGCGGAGCACTGTCCCTCGCCGGGGAGCTCATCCTTGGCGGGGAGGACGGAGCGAGCAGCTCGTCGGGGGCGACCTCTTGGTGCTCCTGCGGTTGCGGCTCCACTTCTGCACAAGACAACAAAATATCAGCAAGGATAACGACCTCAAGCGCACCCATCAAGCAGGAAAGTGAACATCAGGACTTACGCTGGGGGCTGCGCTGGGGGCTGCTCCCCGGAGCAGCAGACTGGTCCGGCAAGTTTGCCGCCGGCGCATCCTCCGTCGCTGCGGCAGGCTCGTCGTCCTCGATGTTGACCACAGGGATTTTGGCCCTCTTCGTCATCCTCTGGGTCAAGGTCCTGCAAAACAAGATCAAGATCAGAACCAAGCAAGAGAAATCAAGACAAAATCAAAGGAAATGAAAAATTGCGAGTACTTACTCTTCCTCCTCTTCATCGGAGCTGAGAGCGGAGAAGTCAAATCCCGCCTCGTGTGCTCCAGCGCGAGGAGCTGGAGGAGAGGGCTCCCTCGGGCGCTTGGCGGGCTCCGGAGCTGCGGGCTGTGAAGACCCAGCACCGGTCGTCGCTGAAGACCGAGGAACAGAAGGTACCCCGGAGTCACTCCGGGAAGACCCCCCTCCGCTTGTCGCTCGGGCACGGGGCGCCTCCTTTACGACCTTGCTCGTCGTGGTGGCGCGCGTTGCTCGGCGCTGCGGTCGTTGTTGGTTCGCCGGCGGCCTCACCGTCTCTACGGCCTTGCGGAGGCGCTTCTTCGGTTGCGGCGGAGGGATTGGGCTTGGTGGTGGCGGAGAGTTCTCCGAGGATGAGGAGGCGTCGTCGTCAAGATTCAGGGATCCGCCAGAGTCTTCATCGGAATCACCGGACTCGGCCTCCTCCTCCTCCTCCTCCTCGGCAGGCCCGCTAGACTCAATACCCTGCCCGCCAGCCTCGCCAATCCCGACAGGCTCCCCGGTAGGCTCCCCGGCAAACTCCTCGGGCGTGATCTGCAGTAACTTGAGGATTTCCTCCTCCTCGGCCTGGCTCACCGCGTCCGCCGCCTCCGCTTCATCAATAGTGTATCCAAACTCGCCTGCCGCTGCTGCCGCGGCGGCCTCCTCCATTCTGGAGGCAATGTACGCCACATCCCGCGCGGTGGTCTCCCGGGTGAGCCCCTTCCTCTCACCGGCGTTGCGTGGTTTTTCAACCAAGTTGTCGAAGAAGGCTTGCACGGTCTCGGCTGAAGGCTCCAGCCAAGTGGGGACGACCCCGTGGGAGTCACACTCTGGCATTGCCGCGCGGATGGCACTGAGGACAGTGTTGTTGCACAAAGGGACTACTCCGGTCGACGGTTTGAACCACTCCGGGTGCTTGGGGTCGTGTTTGAACAGCTCCCGGACCATCCCCTTCAGCTCCAAGACGGTGAAGTTGTAGTTCAACACGGGGCGCAGCCTCATGCGGTCTGCCGCATTGCCGAACTCCCAAGCAGGCCTCTTCCTTTCCTGCAGAGGGGCGATGCGGCGGCGGAGGAAATCAGCTCCAACTTCACCCACAGTCAGATTGGCAGCCCGGAGACGAAGAATCCTAGTAAGGGCGATCTGCAGCTTGTCGTCCTCTGGGGCCAAGTCGCTCCAATCCTTGCCGCGGACTATTGCAGTCTGGCACGGCAAGGTAAACTGCTCGGGCTCCTTTTCCAGAATCCAACACCAATCTGCCCTCCACTCCTCCCACTTGCCGCGGAGCTCTCCCTTCAAGTACGCCTCCTTCTTGTTCAGCCTGAAGATCCAAGAGATGCCGCCGGAGAGGGGGGATCCGGACTCTACTCTAGGCGTGAAGAAGTGGCAGAAAAGAGCTACATTTGGGTGGACCCCAACGTAGTTTTCGCACAGATGTGCGAAAACGGCCAAGGTGAGAACGACATTTGGGGTGAAATCTAAGAGACGGAAGCCGTACGTATTCATCACATCGCAGAAGAACTCCGAGAACGGAGGGCAAAGACCGCAATAGAAGAATGCAGCGAAGAAGTAGTAACCTCCCGGAAACATGTCGACAGCCACGGCGGGGAGAACTTGGGTGCGGGGATGATCCTTCGTCTCCCTCGCCCAGAACAAGTAGTACTTGTCCCGCAGCTCCCTCGGGCCGAGCCTTGGCGGGAAGACCACCCTCTTTCTCCTCATGGCTACCAGCTTCGCCGCCTGCTCAGACTTCTCCTTCTTCGCCTTGTCGCTCTTCGCCTTGTCGCTCTTCGCCTGGTCGCTCTTCGGGGCCATGGCGGGGGCGGCGAGGGAGGACGGCGGCACGGCGGGTGGGGAAGACGGTGGAGGAAGGGCAGAAGCAGGGAGCGGCGGGGGTTTCTGAGAACTCAAGGCGCAATGAAGACGATGGGGGAAACTGCCCCTGCTTCCTCTGCTTTTAAGGGGGAAGTGGGGGACGTTCCGCATTTCCCCATTAAAGAACAGGCCACGATCTCTCCCACGATGCCGCAATCGACGCGTGCCGTTAGGGAGGGATGCGGCGGATACGGAGAGGGTTACGGCTCGCCGTGGGCCGCGTGTGCCCGTGCACTGTCTTGGGCCTGGCCCAACAGCGCTCGGCACCGTGTGTGGCCCAGGCCCGGGGGCTCCTGTCGGTGTACTAAGGTAGGGGTACCTTAGTACCCCAACTTGTGCACGGGCAGTAGCAGCTTCCCGCGGCAGGGCTTACCACGCGCTTGCTAAGGCCCGCTCCAGACCCCTTCAAGCCATTCAAGAACAAAGCATTCAAGATAGAAGACAAGACCCCGGCAAGAGGAGCTTGCCGGGAAGGCCGCACCAGGCTCAAGGGCATCTTTTCAGCGCAAGGCCCTGGCAAGAGGTGCTTGCCAGGAAGGCCAAAGGATAACACCGCAAAAGATACATCGCGGCGCATCGTGCGCCCCGGCAGGGCCCGGGAAGCGGCAAGCTTCCGGGCCCGGCAAGATAGCGGCCCCGGCAAGGTGCTTGCCGGGGGAAGCTCAAACTGTGTGCCTGCGCTCCAGCTCAATCGGCCACGCGTCGCCCTGGGGCCCTTCCAGGGGCACGTGGCAGATGGCTGTGCAGCCTAAGGGACACGCTGGCGAGCCGCGGTGACGAAGCTACCGCCGTGGCGAACGGAGACGCATGGACAGACGCTTTTGGGGTCGACGGCGACGGGCAATAAATGCCCTTGTCCCCCACCGTCAAGGTTAGGTGAAGACCACTGTTCATACACTATTCATGCACTGTTACAACTACCACCAAATTTACACTTTTACCCTCCTCTACGTTGACACCTGTCGGTGAACCCTTTGAGCTATAAAAGGAGGCCCATGCATAACGTAGAGGGGGTTCGATCCCAGAAACTCGTTCATTCCCACGCTCGGTGCAGCTAGCACTGTAGATCTTCAAGCTCCCGAGCCCCAAAAACTCAATACAACCAAAGCAGGAGTAGGGTTTTACGCGTCCTCGCGGCCCTAACCTGGGTAAACTGCCCGCGTGTGCTCCTCGATCTGCTCTCCGTGCTCCCTCCGCTCCCTTACCGCAACGTAGAAGGGGCTCCGGTCCCATAGGTGTTCGTGGGTGGTCAGTTTCCCCCGACAAGCAGCAAGGCCACGGCCGAGCCAGCGAAGGGAGCAGCGAGGCCAGCGTCGCCACATCTCCCTGTCTCACGTAACTCCTCTCTCTCTATTTTTTTTCTCTCTCCCGACACTTGGACCCCACCCCATCTCTTCTTCTTCCCCTTCCACGAACGGACAACAGAGAAACGTATGTGTACTTCACTTCCTATGTCCCTTCGTTTACAATTCATGGAAATCAATTCTCCAGTCCGTTTCACTTCCAAAGAAGATGTCCTATAAATAGCCACGACCCTCCTCGACCGATTCAGACGAAAATCCCTCGCCAGGTCCACCCCTACAACACGTACTCGACGTTCCAATCTCGCAGCAGAAGCTCCAGTTCATTGTCAGTTTCCGACGTCGGTGAGCCATCCCGAGCCCTATTCTTTTGGGTTCCGACTTCTCTTGATCCCTATCATCGTTTTGACAAGGTTTTGTGATCTCTCTCCATCTACAGAGGCCGTACCAAACTCGTTGTCTTCACCGGAGCACCCGGAGCACCAAGCTTCGCCGCTTCGTTCCGTCGTCGTTCGTTGACGCCGACCATCTTCGACTCCACCAACGGACGAGCCACTCTCCATCGCATCCCCTAGACACCTCCGCCTCCACCCACGATCGCCGGAGCCGCTGCCACCACCACGCCACAGCCGCCGAGAAAAAAAATACATTTTTTTTTCTGTAGATCGGTTTTTCTGGTTTAGTTCGAACCGGATGCTCAATTTTTTTATAAGCCGTTGCTACCGAAACTTTTGATAGCGGCCGTCCTCTGCAAAACCCGCAGCAAACAAATCAGGGAGCACCACTTGTCGCTGGTAGTTATTATTTATTTATTTTGCCAGGAATTTTTCCAATTTAGATTCTTTACCAAATCTTCTTTCTAGTATATCTTTTAGTCTATAGATCTGATTTAGTTGATTCTTTTTCCTACGATTTCGTAGAAATATCCTCTATCCAGAGAACCAAACGAAATATATTTTTGAAATTTTTAAAATTTGAATTCAAGCAGATCTGAATTCAAACTTCGTTAGGCCATATCTTGAGTTTCGTAACTCCGTTTTGGGTGATTCTTTTTGCTAATCGAAGCTTGTGACATGTACCTTCTGTTAAAACGAAAACCATTTATTTTTGTTGCTGTAAAAATTACATTTTGTACAGAAACTTTATTTGGGTGTTTTTGGAGTTTTTTCGAAGTCTTTTATTCGTTTTCTTTTTGATTCTTTGCTTGTATGCTTATGTATGTTATTGCTTGCTTACGCTAGATCATCCGGAGTGCGAAGCTTGCTACTACGAATCTTTAGAGTTCAACGAACGTCAGCAAGGCAAGTTCACACTTTGATCATAATTTTTAATACCCAGTTTTTACTATGCATTAGTTTCACCCTCAAAGATTGCATGAGTAGGATTGGGAACATGTGGTTGTGCTATGTAGTTCAGTTGGTAGGAACCTATGACATTTTATCACCCCGAGAATATTCGTTATATCATATATTGCTTAGCCATGCTTGTAGACGGGGATTGGTTTGTGTGATACATGCAAGTTGCGAGAGATAATAATTTTGGGACAACATAAGGTGGCAACTTTAGTACACATCTGGGTGGATTGTTTGGGGCACCTGGAGAAATCAGTGCTTGCCCAAGGGGAATCCCGGAGTACCCGTGTGATTACCCTAGGTCGGCCACCCAGGCTCAAAGGGATCATAAGATATTTCATGCCTAGAAACTTCCGTGTGCAGCCACAAGCCATTATGGGCTCTGGCATAGTTGAGTAAGTTGTGTGACCTCTTTTCGTGGTAGACTAGCTAATGTAGGGGAAAGTAGGTATACCGGTCTACCTAGGGTTTGGAGGAAATACTTCAGAAAGACTATGTCTCGATCTTCCGATCATGGAGGTGGTCGAGTCTTGTGGGGAAAAGTGCGCAAACCTCTGCAGAGTGTACAAACTAATCATGATTAGCCGTGTCCCCGGTTATGGACAACTTGAGTATCTGGAAGTGAATTATTGGTTGATCTCATCACTTTATTTAATGAAATCACTGGGTTACTAATAACTTGGGGATTTTGGGATTGAGTTGGAGGATCCTTCTCAATAATGGCATTTTAATTTTGTAGTAAATAAAAATTTTATTCCTTTGTTGTAGGGTAAATTTGGCTTTATGCAAACATTAAACTTAGAGCCTCCACCAGCTAAATTTGCATATAGAGATAGTATTTTTTATTTATTATTATTTCTATGGTGTGACATTGCCAGCATATTCCATGTGCTGACCTACACGGCTGCAACGTCTGATGTTGCAGAGTTTTCCGACGAGGATTAAAGGTGCGATAGGTCGTTGTTCTGCACTCAGTTTGCCGTGGAGTTGGATGGACTCATTTACCTTCGATGCTTCCGCAGTTACTTTTATCTAGATGGACTTTGGCCATATTATTGTAATAAATACTCTTTTGAGGACCTCGATGTAATAAAGTGTGTGATTGAACTCTGTTATAATTCATCGAGTACTGTGTGTGTCAGCATACCGATCCAGGGATGACACTTAAGCACAGAGACTTCGATCCATTTGGGTCGGGTCTCTACAAGATGGTATCAGAGCACACGCTGACTGTAGGACGCGACCACTAGGAAATGGAAAACCATAGGAAGAAAATTATGCATCAGCCACTTCGAGAAAATTATGCACGCCATTAATGTACTCAGAGGTGTGTCTATCACCGTACATACTTTGTCGGTTCATCTGCGTGCATTTTTATATAATTAAGTGTGTCAAAAACCATTACAGAACATCATGGATAGATAAGTGATCAAATTAATAGAAGTTCATCATCACTTTAAATTCAAAGTACATACATAGTTCTCATTGAACAACATATAAATCTCCAGATTTGATTAAACCATACATTGAAACTATGTAAAACATTTCAATGCAATAACAAATGCGATCATAATCGCAACCAAGGTAACAATTGATCCAACAACATAATGATACCAAGCCTCGGTATGAATGGCATATTTTCTAATCTTTCTAATCTTCAAACGCATTGCATCCGTCTTGATCTTGTGATCATCGACGACATCCGCAACATGCAACTCCAATAGCATCTTCTCCTCCTCAATTCTTTTTCCTTCAAGTAATTATTTTCTTCTTCAACTAAATTTGACCTCTTGACAATAGGGTCCATCTTCATCTTGTGATCATCGACGACTTCTCCAACATGCAACTCCAATTCCATCTTCTCCTCCTTAGTTTTTTCCATTTTTTCTTCAAGTAAATGTTTTCCTTTTCAACTAAATTTAACCTCTCCACAAGAGGGTCGATTGGAGTTTCCGGTTCAACTACCTCCTAGATAAAAACATCTACGTCATGTTGGTCGGCATAATTGTCATAAACACTAAAACAAATAGTTATAAATTAAAGATAATATACCACATCCGAATCATAGACATGACGAGGGCCGACATGGGCGGATACCAAAACCACCGCACTATATAATAACAAGCAATAATAAAAGTAAGAAAATTAGACAAATATCTATCTAAAGCAATAATAACAAGCAATAATAAAAGTAAGAAAATCATAGACAAAACAAGAGGCTCACCATGGTGGTGCCGGCGACGAGATCAGCGCGGGCGATCGACGGCGGTGAAGACGGGGACGAGACGTGACGGACCGCTAAACCTAGAAAAAACTCGGAGAAAATGGAGCTTGGAGGTCGAGCTTCGAGAGGAGAAAGATTAACTAGTGTGGCTCAGGCATTTCATCGAACACCTCATGTGCATAGGAGGTGAGCTAGAGCACCACAAAGCTCTCCCCTCGCCGGGCAGAAAAAACAGAGCAGTGTGGACTGCTCTCTGCTACGGCGATGGGGTATATATAGGCAACTCATTGGTTCCGGTTCGTGGCAGGAACCGGGACTAAAGGCCCCCTTCCGTCCCGGTTCCAGCCAAAAACCGGGACTAATGGGTGTGGGCCAGGTGCGAGGACCATTGGTCCATGGTTCGTGCCTGGAACCGGGACAAATGGTTCAACACGATAAGGGACATATGCCCCATGAGGCCCGGCCGACCCCCTAGGCGCACGAACCGGGACGTATGCCCCCCATGGGTCCCGGTTCGTGACTGAACCGGTACTAATGGGCTGGCCAGGCCCCAACCAAAGCCCTGTTTTCTACTAGTGGTACTTTCACTAGTGTGATCTCCCAGCAATGTTGACATAGTTGAATCATATGAAAATCCCTAAAGTGCGGCGTAGAGTTCACTCCAAAAATACTTGTTGTATAGAAATTGTGGTCGGGCATGAAACCACCACAAAACTATTCTTTAGAATAACACCTTAAGATGCAAATCAACCAAAGCCCTAATGTCACCTAGATATCCCAATGTCCCCGGGAATATCCGTGGGTTTGATTATACGATAAGAATCACACAATTTCAGATTCATCTATTTGATTTTCAAGGAGTGCCCCAAAATATCTATCAAAAAGTCAAGATGAGAACGTGTGCCAACCCCTATGCATAGGCCCTAAAGTCACGGAACCTGCAAGTTGATCACAATAATATACATCAAGTAACTCAATCAGATATCCCAATGTCACTACACATATACTCATGCAAAACACATATTAAGTGCTCTCAAATCCTTAAATACTCAATTCGATAAGAAAACTTCAAAGGGAAAACTTAATTCTCAACAAGATAGAGAGGGGGAAAACTCCATATGATTCATCATTGTCAACAAAGCCCGCATTACATCAAGATCGTTCCATCTAAAGAAGACGAGAGAGAGATATACAACACATAGCTACTGGTACATACCCTCAACCCCGAGGCTGGACTACTCCCTCCTCATCATGGTGGCCGCCGGGATGATGAAGATGGCCACCAGTGATGATTTCCCCCTCCGGTGGAGTGCCGGAAAGGGCTCTAGATTGGATCTCGTGGACTACAGAGCCTTGCGGCGGCGGAACTTCTGATCTAGGTTTACCCCCAAGGGTTTTGGAATATTTGACGATTTATAGGGCGAAGTGGAGGTACAGACCTTCGGGGCACCCCCCCACGTGCTGCTCTGGCCCTTTGGATGTCTTCGGGTCCATAAAAAATTCACAAAAAGTTTCGCGGTGTTTGGACTCCGTTTGATATTGATTTCCTGCGATGTAAAAAACATGCAGAAAACTGCTACTGGCACTTTGCACTATGTCAATAGGTTAGTACCAAAAAATGATATAAAATGACTATAAAATGATTATAAAACATCCAAGAATGATAATATAACAGCATGGAACAATAAAAAATTATAGATACATTGGAGACGTATCAAATAACAAGTGAATAATTCATAGGCATTTCCAGATGTTTACTGATATTGCCAATTCTCTAGCATTCATCACAAGATAAGACAAACTTAATAGTCAAAAAAATATAAGACAAACGTACGAGCATCCATGAAGAGAGTAGGACAATAAAAACCGGATTGTAATACCTTGTGTGCAGTTCTATCTCTAGCATGGTGTCCTTGGTAGGCCTCGGAGTGACACTTGCGCATGATCTGTTCATGTTCATGCTGTGGTGCATAACATCTAATTACACCAACTACTCCTTCTTTATAAAGATGTGGATCACCGCAAAAGTAATGTCTTAAATCATACAAAAACATTTTCTTTTGTTGGTATGTGAAACTAGGTGGTATAAATTTAACAACATTGTAATTAGCATAATCAACATACCAAGGAGCATTACGAGAAGCATTTATGATAGCTAATTGTTCATCAGGGAACCTATCATCAATAGGCAGTGAGTCATCAAGAACATTTTCTAACCTAGACAAGTAGTCTGCAACGGGGTTCTCAGCTCCCTTTCTATCAATAATATGCAAATCAAATTCTTGTAACAAGAGAACACATGTAATAAGTCTAGGTTTAACATATTTCTTTTCAATAAGATACTTAATAGCAGCATCATCAGTGTGAACACTTACTTTGGAATCAACAATATAAGATCTGAACTTATCACAAGAAAAAACAACTGCTAAGAACTCTTTTTCAGTAGTAGCATAAATTCTCTAGGCACTATCTAGAGTTTTACTAGCATAATGAACAACATTCAATTTCTTATCAACTTTTTGCCCTAGAACAACACCAACAACATAATCACTAGCATCACACATGATTTCAAAGGGTAAATTCCAATCAGGTGGTTGAACAACAGGTGTAGAAATCAAGGCTTTCTTAAGTATTTCAAATGCTTCTACACAATCATCATCAAAAACAAAAGGAACATATTTTTGCAAGATATTAGTGAGAGGCCTAGAAATTTTAGAGAAGTCTTTAATAAACCTCCTATAGAAACCAGCATGGCCAAGGAAACTTCTTATACCTTTGATATCTTTAGGACACGT
Source organism: Secale cereale (assembly GCA_902687465.1). Lineage (NCBI taxonomy): Eukaryota > Viridiplantae > Streptophyta > Magnoliopsida > Poales > Poaceae > Secale > Secale cereale. The sequence goes on along the minus strand of LR738714.1, from coordinate 242,479,433 downwards.
CATCTTTTCAATAGCATTGACTTTAGCTTTATCAACTTCAATACCTCTTTCGGAAATTTTATGCCCCAAGACAATACCTTCATTAACCATAAAGTGGCACTTCTCCCAATTGAAGACAAGATTAGTTTCTTCACATATCTGCAAATCTCGATGAAGGTTGCTCAAGCAATCATCAAAAGAAGTTCCGTAAATGGAGAAATCATCCATGAAAACCTCAAAAATCTTTTCACAAAAGTCAGAGAATATAGCAGCCATACATCTTTGAAAGGTAGCAGGTGCATTGCATAAACCAAAAGGCATATGTCTATAAGAAAAAGTACTAAGAGGGCAAGTAAAAGTGGTTTTTTCTTGATCCTCTTTTGACATAGGTATTTGAGAAAAACTAGAATAGCCATCTAGAAAGCAAAAATTTGTATGTTTGGACAATCATTCTAGCATTTGACCAATAAAGAGTAGAGGGTAATGATATTTTCTCGGAGCTTTGTTTAATTTGTGAAAATCAATTACCATTCTATAACCTGTAACAATTCCTTGAGGGATCAATTCATTCTTAACATTAGGAACAAAAGTAATACCTCCCTTCTTAGGAAGACAATGAACGAGACTTACCCATCTACTATCAGCAATAGGATAAATTATACCTGCCTCCAGAAGCTTTAGTATTTCATTTCTTACCACTTCTTTCATTTTAGGATTTAACCGTCGTTGATTATCAACAACTGGTTTAGCATCAGGCTCCATATAAATTTTGTGCTGACATAGAGAGGGACTAAAGCCCTTAAGATCATCAAGAGTATATCCAATAGCGGCACGGTGCTTCTTCAATGTTTTCAATAATTTCTTTTCTTCATGCTCTGAAAGGTTAGCACTAATAATAACATGATATATATTCTTCTCATCAAGATAAGCATATTTCAAGGTATCAGGTAATTGTTTAAGCACAAACACGTGATAACCCTTGGGTGGAGGAGGATCCCCAAGGATTTTAACAGGCAAATTGTGTTTCAAAACAAGCCCTTGATTAAAGAAAATTTCATCTAATTCCTGCTGTTCATTCATAAACATAGCATTTTCATGGTCTAGGAAATATTGTTCTAATGGATCAGTGGGAGGCACGGCAATAGAAGCAAGACCAATAATTTCATCCATACTAGGAAATTCTTTATCATGGGGTTGTCTATGAAATTTAGAGAAATTACAATCATGAGACACATTCCCAAAACCGACAGTAACAATATCTTTCTCGTAGTCAATCTTAGCATTAACAGTGTCCAAGAAAGGTCAACTAAAATAATGGGACAATAGTCATCTCAACTTTAATAGGATCTACTACTTCCACTTCAATGGGAGGATGATATTTAAACCACTTCTCCTTAGGGAGATCAACATGAGTAGCAAAAGATTCACAGAAAGAAGCTACTATCTCAGAGTCAAGTCCGTATTTAGTGCTAAATTCATGAAAAGCATCGGTATCCATAAAAAAATTAACACAATCAAACTTAAGGTTTATACCTGACTCATTACCTTCACCGAGTTCCCAATCTTCAGAGTTGCATTTAATTCATTCAAAAGAATCCCATTTGAATTCAATAGTCTTCTTCATAAAAAACAAGTACAAGAAGTATCGAGCATGGCTTGATCATTATGAGAAAGCCGAGCATAAAAATTCTGAATAATAATTTCTCTTGGGAGCTCATGATTGGGGCATGAATATAACATTGACTTAAGCCTCCCCAAGCTTGAGCGATACTTTCTCCTTCACGAGGCCAAAAATTATATGTATAATTCCGATCACGATGAACTAGATGCAAAGGATAAAACTTCTGATGAAATTCCAATTTCAATTGATTGTAGTTCCAAGTCCCAATATCATCGCATATCCTATACCATGTCAATGCCTTTCCCTTCAAATATAAAGGGAAGACCTTCTTATTGACATCATCATTGGGAAAACCTACAAGCTTAAATAATCCACAAACTTCATCCACATAGATTAGATGCATATCATGATGTAATGTTCCATCTCCTGCATAAGGATTAGCGAGCAGTTTCTATATCATACCCGAAGGAATTTCATAATAAATATTTTCCATAGGTGCAGTAGGTTTAGGAGCAACTCTTCGTTCTTCCAGTCGGGGTGAAGATACCCCGAACAAGCCCCTCAAAGGATTATTTTCCATAGTGACAAGTGATAGTAAATTTCAGCACGTAATATAAATTTTTCCTTACCAAATTCCACTCACCAAAGGCACTTCAGGTGACGCCCCGAGACCGAAGCGCCAGGTGTCTTCCAGTTATTCGCTGCCGTTGCCATGTTATCTGCTTGCGTGTTGCACTTGGCCATGTCATCATGTGCATTTCATCAGCATGTTTTCAAAACATGCATCCTTCCGAGTCCGCCCGTCCTCTCTGTTGTCCGTTCTGAGCCCAGACACACTCGCACGCGCCCGCGGCACCTCTGAAACCTTGTTTTATAAGTGGCCGAGAAATTTTATCGGAATGGGTCAAAACTTAGTGTGCGGTCTTATTATAGTGTAGGTAGACCGCCTGCCAAATTTCGTCGCATTTGGAGTCCGTTTGATGCCCCAACAGTTAACCGCGTTAACTGCTGGATGCCCTTTCTCTTTCAGCCCAGCACCCCTCCACAACAGCCCACTAGCCCATCTGAACCCCCTCCATGTTCTTCGCCGCTGGATCACGATCGCGTGGCCGAAAACCACGCCTCATTTGGACTCTCCTAGCTCCCTCTATATATATAAAGGCCCCACTTCGAAATTTGCGGGCAAACCCCTAGTCCTCTTCCTCCTCGCACCGCCGGACATGTCCACCCCGCCGCCGGACGCATCCACCGCCTCGAGTCACGTCGCCTGACCAATCCAAGGCCGCCACGTTAGCCCGCCGCCGCCCGTAGCTAACCGCGCGCGACCACCTGTCCCCGCCGCGCCTCCCACCGCCGTGGCCCGCCTGGCCCATCGTGGGACCGCGTGAGCCTGCGGCCGCCACCGCCTGCCTCTCACGTCCTCCTCCGCCCCGCGCCTCGCTCCGGCCCGCCACCGGCCACCTTCACCGTCGCCGCCTCGGTCCCTGCCGCCGCTGACCCCCAGGCGAGCCCCGCCGCGCCGCCTCTCTCTCCCTCTCCTCCCTGCCTCACCTCTCTCGTCTCCTGCAGGTCGCAGCGCCGGTAACCTCAAGCTCACCTTGCTCCCACCACCATCCTCGTTGCTAGCCGGCCAGGTTCGTCAGTCCCAGCCCGGATCTGGCCGTTCTCCTCGCCCCCTCTCCATTCCGACCAACTGGACACCTCGCCGCCGGCGCCCCTTTGCGCCACCTTGCCGTCAGTCCTGCCTTCCCCAATCCAGGCGGGATCGAGGATTAGGGCAACCGAGCCGCCACATCCCACGTGGGCCCCTACCCCATCCTGGCCCCAGCTCCCCTGCTGCGGCCCAGTCCATCCTCGTTCCCGAGCCGGCCCAACGGCCCAGGGTGAGCCTCTTCCTAAGCCTCGCCACGTGCGACTTTATCTATCCGACACCCAGATCTGTTAAAAAACGTCTAAGTCCGTGAAAAATTCATGTCATGTGTGCATACTAATCTACTTGTATCTTTGTGCATGTAGCTCCGATTTGCGTGTATAATATGTCCAAATGTTCGTCTCTCTGTGCTCTACATGATGGTGGTGTTTTCATTCATGTTAGGATGCATTTTTACATGCTAATCCCTGTTGCAGAAGTGCTAAGTGCTGTTAAGTGCTGAAAATTTATATAACTTGCTGATTTGTCTTTTTCATAAGTTTTTGTGTGATTTTTGTTTGAGCATCATGACAACATGTTTTAGCAGCACAATCATGACATCTTTGTTGTGCTGCAATCCACTTTTCATGATATGCCTTGTGTTGAGTGGAACAAGCTTACAAAGTGACCTACTTGTTGTTTGCTGTTTTCTTACACTTGTTGAAAACTGCTAAGTCTGGAACTGTTATATTGTGATGCCCTGTTTGCTTGATGCTGCAGTCAAATCCATGCATGTTTTGGTACGTCCAGTGGCCATGTCTTGAAGCCCTTGTTATGCTCTATCGATTCATGCCCTTGTTTGCAATTATAGGTTGTTGTAGCATGTCTCTTTCTTGCTCTCAAGTTTCTTGATAATGTTTTTGTCAACCTGTGAACATCATGTTCAATTTGGCAAAGCTTGTTGTAATTAATCCATGCATCTTATGGAGTTGTGCCAATGGAGTTATTTGTACTATGCCATGCCTATTACAAGTTCATGAAATTTGCATGATTATTATAATTGATATGATTGTTGTTATGTGCCTCCAAAGTCAGCATCATAATGTTGTTGTATACATTTCCAGATTTTCACGAAGTATGAGAATCTGCTATATCATGTATGCTTATTGTTTTGATGAATGCCATGAACCTGTCGCTCCCATGTATATGTCATGTTGTGTTCCTTGAGCTCCATGTTATGTTCTAGCATTCCATGCTTTTTCTTGCCATGTTTTTGTGATGTAGCTTAATTATTTCTTATCTCCAACATGTCAACATATTAACTCTACTCATGTATATGCTCTGTTTAGACTAAGTCATAATCTGTGATATTAAGTTTGCTTGTTGCCTTGATCATGTTGGAGTACTCTTGATGCCTATGGACCCGAGCTTGTTGTTATTTGAAGTATGTGATCTGTACTTTGAGTTCATGCCATGTTTGTGCCTAGCTTGTACTTGTAGCATGTTGTTTTGTTGCTTGTGATATGCCTAGTTGTTGTTTTGGACAGCTTGTCCTTTAAACTTGTTTTGTGTGTATGTGCTGAACTGTTGCTCCATTTTGAGCATGTTCTATATGAAACTTGCTTGGTTTTGCATGTATATGCATCATGTCATGTTGCACCCATGTTTTGAGTGTTGTGCTTGATGTTTGAATGCATTTTGCATGAATGCCATGTGTATCTTGTTTTGCTCATATCTTCTAGGCCGTAGCTCCGAATTAAATGAACTTTATATGTAACTTGACTAGAAATTTGTGTAGATAATCATGATGCATGTTAACTTGCTGTTTAACAACTTTAACTTAAGGTTTGTTCAGATCTTGATCAATTTCGAAATTTGCATCTGAGGACTTACCGGAATGGTTATATGTTGTTTCCGGCCTCATTTAAACTTGTTTGGTTGTGTTGTTCTTGTATGCTTCATCTCTTGCCATGATTGGCATCATGTAGCCTTGTCATGCATCATACTTAGTTGAGCATCATGTCATGTTTATGTGTGGTGTGTTTACCATGTTGTTTGTTTCTTATCATTAGTTCCTATTTCGTTGCGATCGTGAGGATTCGTTCGGCTACACCTGGTTCGTCTTCGTGACTTCGTCTTCTTCATTGACTCGTTCTTCTTCCTAGCGGGATCTCAGGCAAGATGACCGTCACCTTGGATCTCATTACTATCATTGCCATGCTAGTTGTCTCGATGCTATCGCTATATGTCGCGCTGCCTATCTATTGTTGTCAGCCTCTCATTGTTGTCAATGAAACCTCTAAGCTTTGACACCGTCCCAGCAAACCGTTGTTTGGCTATGTTACCGCTTGCTTAGTCCTTCTTATAGTGTTGTTAGTTGTAGGTGAAGATGAAGATTGCTCCATGTTGGAACTTGGATATTTTGGGATACCACAATGTCTATTAATTAAATTAATGCACCTATATACTTGGCAATGGGTGGAAGGCTCGACCTTGCTCGGTGTTTTCTTCCACTCATGCCGCCTTAAGAACCAATAAACCGGTGTTATGTTCCTTGAGTTTGCGTTCCTAACAAGGTTGGGGGTTATGGGACCTCCTTGACAGTTTGCATTGAATAAGACTCCTCCAGCAAGGCCCAACTTTGGTTTTACCATTTGCTTAATAACTAAAAACTTGCATAGGGACTTTTCGGACCCGAGGACTTAATTTACAACCCCGGGCCAGTGCTCCTCATGAGTGTTGGTCCAAACTAGAGCCCCTTGCAGTGCCACCATGGGGAAACTCGAGGATTGGTTTTAGTTGTACGGAGTGTTCATTCAGTATGGTCTGAGACGATATACGCACGGCTACTATCAGGGTGTCGGCGCGCCGAGAGGTCTTGCTGGACTTGTTTTACTATTGTCGAAATGTCTTGTGCATGAGGATTCCGAGTCTGATCGGGTTGTCCCTAAGATAAGAGTTTTTACCATTACTGATCGTGTGAGCTTGTGGTGGGCTAAGTTGGGACATCCCTACAGGGTTATGATATTTCGAAAGTCGTGCCCGCGGTTATGTGGCAGATTGGAATTTTTTAATATCCGGTTGTAGTTAACTTGACACAGGATCCGAAATAAAATACACCAACCGTATGAGTAACCGTGACCATCTCTTTTCACTTTGAGAAGAGAGCACAGTGGGATTATCTTTGACTTGTAGGTAGTTCAAGATCACTTAGCGATCATTACTATTTTGCAACCATTTGCGTAGATGCTCATCTTATTCTTGTACGCGTAAGTTAGCCACCATATAATGCTTACTCGCTTATGCAACCTCACCACTTAACCTCTTCCTACCCATTAAGCTTTGCTAGTCTTGATACCCATGGTTATGGGATTGCTGAGTCCTCGTGGCTCACATGTACTACATCAATATTAGCAGGTGCAGGTTTCCGATGACTTGACGTGAGAGCGATGTTTACTTGTGTTGGAGTTCTTTCTTCTTCTTCTTCGTCAGTCTTGGGATAGGTTCCTGGTCGGCAGCCTGGGATAGCAGGATGGATGTCGTTGTGCTTTTCATGTTTTCATCCGTAGTCGGATGTCTTGTGTATGATGTGTTGTATTCATGTGGCTATTCTATGACTTGTATCTATGCCCCCTCTATATATGTAATGGTCCGATGTAATGATATACATCTTGCTAAGCGCCCGAAATGTGGTTGTGCCCCAATCATGAAGTTATCACGTAATCGGCATAGAATCGCATCTTGGGCATGACACTTCACTCCCCGGAAACGGCGCCAGAAAAGAGTCTTCATGACCCACAAGTATAGGGGATCTATCGTAGTCCTTTCGATAAGTAAGAGTGTAGAACCCAATGAGGAGTAGAAGGAAATGACAAGCGGTTTTCAGCAAGGCATTCTCTGCAAGCACTGAAATTATAGGTAACAGATAGTTGTGTGATAAGTTAATTTGTAACGGGGAACAAGTAACAAAAGTAACTAAGGTGCAGCAAGGTGGCCCAATCCTTTTTGTAGCAAAGGTCAAGCATGGAAGAACTCTTATATAAAGCAAAGTGCTCCCGAGCACACATGGAAATTGTTGTCAAGTTAGTTTCCATCATGCTCATATGATTCACATTCGTTACTTTGATAATTTGATACGTGGGTGGACCGATGCTTGGGTGCTGCCCTTCCTTGGACAAGCCTCTCACTTATGACTAACCCCTCTCTCCAGCATCCGCAACTACGAAAGAAGAATTAAAATAAATCAAACCATAGCATGAAACATATGGATCCAAATGAGCCCCTTATGAAGCAACACATTAACTAGGGTTTAAGCTTCTGACACTCTAGCAACCCATCATCTACTTATTACATCCCAATGCCTTCGCCTAGGCCCAAACAATGGTGAAGTGTCATGTAGTGGACGTTCACATAACACCACTAGAGGAAAGACAACATACATCTCATCAAAATATCGAATGAATACTAAATTCACATGATTACTTATAACAAGACTTATCCCATGTCCTCAGGAACAAACATAACTACTCACGAAGCATATCCATGTTCATAATTAGAGGAGTATTGAATAGCATTGAGGATCTGAACATATGATCTTCCACCAAATAAACCAACTAGCATCAACTACAAGGAGTAATCAACACTACTAGCGACCCACGGGTACCAATCTGAGGTTTTGTGACAAAGATCGGATACAAGAGATGAAGTAGGGTTTGAGAGGAGATGTTGCTCATGAAGATGCTGATGGAGATTGACCCCCTCTCGATGAGAGGATGGTTGGTGATAACGATGGCTTCGACCCCCCCCCCCCCCC
>LR738714.1:242355940-242471319 GCA_902687465.1 Secale cereale | reverse complement strand
CCCCCCCCGGAGGGAAGTTTCCCTGGTAGAACAGCTCCGCCGGAGCCCTAGATTGGTTCCGTCCAGGTTCCGCCTCGAGATGGTGGCTTTTCGTCCTGAAAGCTTCCTCCTTATTTTTTCCAGGTAAAAACCTTCATCTAGCAAAAGATGAGCACCGGGGGCCGACCAGGCTGGCCGCAAGGTAGGGGGCGTGGCCAGGGGGTAGGGCGCGCCCCCACCCTTGTGAATGTCTGGTGGGTCCCCTCATGTGTTTTTTTCCCAATATTTTTTATATATTCCAAAATAATTCTTCCTGAAGTTTCAGGACTTTTGGAGTTGTGTAGAATAGGTCACTCAGATTGCTCCTTTCCGGTCGAGAATTCCAGCTGCCGGCATCCTCCCTCTTTGTGTAAACCTTGTAAAATAAGAGAGAAAAAGCATATGTATTGTGCCATAATGTGTAATAACAGCCGATAACACAATAAATATCATTATAAAAGCATGGTGCAAAATGGACGTATCATCCACTGCGTTGGGCGCACCTACGTTTTGATAGACAAGACCAAAGGTTGGTCTCCACTGGGCCGACCTGTTTGGGTCGGTGGTTTGGAGTTGGCCTTATATAATGAGGACCAAACCCTATTGGCTGAAGCTCGGACTTGTATGACTCAATGATGCTAACCACATGAAACAATAACATATGATTCCCTGCTAAAAATCTTTTCTTAGAGGTACATATCACAAACTTGAATTTTGGCTCGACAATCTGCCCAACCACTGGAGGAAGGAGCACATCACCACCTCCCATTTGTGTAAGATTCTTTATGGAGGTAAACCCTGGATATCTCAGTTGGATCAGATTGGCTTGCGACTTCCCAATAACCCCCTAGTGACTATCAATTTTTTGAACTTGGCCTTAGCCGAGTCATCCGATGACATGCTATATATGTGAAACTTCACCGAACACATAGTAAAACATAAATAGATATAGCCAAGGGAACAAGGGACATGCAATGGTAGGGGCAAAGGTGTCCTGTCTTTCAATGATATGGTAACTATCATTTCAACGGAGTAGACTTTGATGATCCGACTACAACTTAGGAAGACGGCGCGCCTTGGTAGTCACTAAACCAACTCTGAGAGATTATTGACCATGCCGGAGCACGATCAACCTAAAAACGAGGGTCTTTCATGCAGGAAAATGAAGAACAAGCAAGAAACTAAGATTGCAATATGGATATTTCAAATCTAAGAGGAAACTTTATTGATCAAAGTGGGATTTTGAAACGTTTTGGCCCAGTCGTTGGACACAAACGAAATACGTGTGTTGCATTATGTCAAACTTTAATCTAAACAAAACCAAAGTCTAAAACGACGCCCTAGTGGTTGCATTTATAGGGAGATAGAGGGGATTTCGTCCACCCTTGGCAAGGTGTAAATGCTGTCCTAGGTCATCTTCCCTATTAATTAATATAAACTCTATAAACTTCTTATTAAGAGTATTTTGAAGTTACAAGGGCCTGAACCAAAAATAAGGTGACACAATACATATATTAAGTTATGGACAAAATTTATGAAAGGCCATTTTGTATATTTCGTCCATGTCCTTGTATGTCATCATGGTGGCTCCAAAGTCATGAAAGCCCCACTAGAAACTCCATTCTTGTTCCCCTTCCGTGCACCATTTTTGATAATGCTCCATTGTTCATCATTCTTGTCCATGTCGGGCCCTTCATTTGTAAGCAAAACAAATGTATCCAATTTAGGTAGCATCATATTCTCATGAACATTAGAATCGTTACCAAGGAACGAAAGTGCCTGGTAATTTAATTGGCGTGCGCGAACTCTAGTAATTGGTCCAGTATATGTAGTAGTAGGGGTTGTGGGTGTAACTGTAGTAGTGATGTCTTCATCATCCTCCCCTTCTTGAATTGAAGTCGTGCTCGACGGAAGTTCATATTCCTCATCGACATAAGGCTTCAAATATGCAATGTTAAAAGTAGGACTAACCCCAAAATATTCATGTACTCCAAGTTTATATACATTATCATTTATTTTCTCTGACACCTTAAAAGGACCATCAACATATGGCATTATCTTAGCTTTGCACAAATGAGGAAACCTATCTTTGCGTAAATGTAACCAAACAAGATCTCCTGGTTCAAAAACATTATCTCTTCTACCTTTATCGTGGGCAAGTTTGTATTTAGCATTCATGTGCCCAATGTTTTCTTATTTAACTCATGCATTTTAAAGATTAATTCAGCATGTCGCTTGGCATCAAAATTAACCTTCTCCAAAGATGGAAGAGGCAACAAATCAATGGGTGCATGAGGTAGGAAACCACACACAATTTCAAATGGGCACATCTTAGTAGTAGAGTGATGCGAACAATTTTAAGAAAATTCAATATGAGCCAAGCATTCTTCCCACATTTTGAGGTTATTCTTCAAAACAACCCTAAGCACAGTAGAAAATGTCCTATTGAGTACTTCAGTTTGACCATCAGTTTGGGGGTGACATGTATTACTAAAAAGCAGTTTAGTCCCCAACTTAGCCCATAAACATCTCCATAAGTGGCTAAGAAATTTAGTATCACAATCTGAAATAATTGTATTTGGCAAATCATGCAAGAGAATAATCTCTCAAAAGAACAAATCAGCAACATTAGCATCATTATCGCTTTATGACATGGTATAAAGTGTGCCATTTTCAAAAATCTATCCACGACAACAAATATGCTACCCTCCTTCTTTCTTCGAGGAAAACCTAAAAAAAACTCCATCGATATGTCCTCCCATGGAACACTAGCTACAGGCAAAGGCATATATAAACCATGAGGATTTAGTAGTGACTTGACTTTTTGACCTGTACTGTAGTGAACAACAAAACGCTCAACATCCCATCTCATCTTTGGCCAAAAGAAATGTTTATCAAGTACATCCTCTGTCTTCTTCACGCCAAAGTGGACCATTTATCCTCCTCCATGCGCCTCCTGCAACAACAAAAGATGAGCAGAGCTGCTAGCACGGAACACAAATCCATCATTAATGATGAACTTGTTCCAAGTTCTTCCTTCTTTACAATTTTGCATCACATCTTTAAATTTAGATCATGCACATATTGATCCTTGGTGCTCTCCAAAACAAATATTGTAAAGTCGAGTTGTGAAAGCATAGTATAGCGACGAGACAATGCATCAACAATAGTAGTTTAGATAGAACACCCGTATGCAAAGTGAGGGCTATGTTCTTCCCTAGTAAGCCAAGGGAAAATTCCCCGCACAGGATTTGTGCATCTCTTCAATGCAAACAGTTCATATTGAAGATGGTATGCAAAGCGAGACTTCGCCACTAAGGCAAGAGAAAATCTAGCACGCAAGATTTGTACTTCCCTTCAACGCAAATGGTTTTTTCGATGACCGTGTGCAACCACGCACAGACAATTTGGTAAGATTTACATCTGTCATATTGGGTATATTGTCATTTGTCAAACTGTAAAGATTGAACTTTGTTGATCTAGTAGCATTGCCCTTTGTCAACCTTGTAACACTGCAATTCGTCAAAATTTGCAGCTAAAAATCACTAGGACTATCAAATTTTTGCAACTAAAATTATGTAAGCATAGATTTCAATCGTAGATTAAGCAGTCGTTCTTTATAAAAATAGTTCATCTCGACAGCTAAACCGACCAAAAAAATTCCCAATTGTTGCCAACCACGTACTGAAATAGCTAGTTCAACTAAGGATACTAGCTAATTTTAAGTATGTTGTACAATAAACCACATCTATAGTCAGATGAACTGAACAAAATCGCCCCTAAATACTACTACTACTAATACTACGGAGGGGATTTGTACTACTTCCAGCAGCTTCGCCTCTGCCGAGCGCGCTCAGCAAGAGGCACAGGAGTAGGAGCCTACCGACGAGCTGGACAACTGGAATCCGGTGCATGCCGCTGTTGCACCTTTAGCGATGCTCATCTAGAACACCCTCTGCCGCTCCAGACGACCCCTCTCAAAGCGGCGGGACTCCTCATGGATATCCTCATTCCTCGCCTCTACGGTGGCGTGTGATGTGGCCACGGTTGCTATAAGACTCTTTGTGTGCTTGGCGAGGTGCTCCTCCTCCTCCCATAGGAACTCGATGTAGCACGCAAGGTCAATGACACATGTGCGGGGCTCCACCTTCACATCCCGCCTTCGGACGGCGGCTGCAGAGCAGGTGATGACCCCGGCGGTTGACAGTGGGCTGGCGGTCACAGCGGCCGATGGTGGGGTGGCGGCCATGACCGCCACCTATAGCCTTCAGGCGCGATGGCGGAGCATGTAATGGCCACAATGGCCGGCAGTGGGGTGGCAGCCACGACAACCAACTCCCGCTTTGGGCCGCGGTTGAGGAGCGGGCGACGGCGCTACTTCTTAAGCTTGTGTTGGTTTTTCCCTTGAAGAGGAAAGGGTGATGCAGCAAAGTAGAGATAAGTATTTCCCTTAGTTTGAGAACCAAGGTATCAATCCAGTAGGAGATGAATGCACAAATCACCAATACCTGCACAAACAATCTAACAACTTGCACCCAACGCGATAAAGGGGTTGTTAATCACTTCACGGTCACTTGCTAAAGTGAGATCTGCTAGAGATAGATAAAAAGAAGGTAAAATATTTTTGGGTTTTTTGGTTTATAGATTGGAAAGTAAAAGATTGCAAAATAATAGATCGGAAACTAGTGTCAGGACCCCGATCCTAAGTCACACCGATCTAGCTGTAACACGTCATATCACTTTGCGGCCTCACACACGGTATCCCCACGGGTGCCACCTTACCTGGCCCGGGACCGTTTGCGCATTTTGGCACACGTATATGACAGTGTCGCTAGCATCCATATGACATAGAACCCGGGCCGACATGGCTAGTTATAAACCAAAAGTGGCACTAAATTACAGAGACAGGCATCCATGATCCAGCAACGAACGTGTCGGTCATCAACGTATGAACCCAAGTCGTAGCAAGCTACATGGAATTAAAGGAACAACACGTGACATTTCCCCTAAGGGACAGACACAGGAACAAAGAAGGACACATGCCGGCCAGCCTACGTGTTCCGAGCAGTATCAAGCTACCAAGGCTCATTGGAAGCACTAGGAGGCATTTCCCTGTAAGATAGGCTACCAAAGGAAAACAACTAGGTGTCGGATCCCACACATAGCAAGCATTTCAATCATACACACAATATGCTCAATATGTGCAAATACAACATTGCATCACAACAGAACTCTATGACTCAAAGTACTTCATTTAAGAGGCTCCAAGAGCCATACATAACATATCCATACAGGTAGGGGTCACATGACCCAACACTCAAGTCATACAGTCATACAAGCACAAGCGGAAGCTACATGTCTGGGTACAGACAACTTAGAAAATAAAACAGGCTTGGTGTAGCCTGAATATCTACAAGGCCCTTCACAAGCTCCAGATCTCCGTCTGGGTAGCAAGCTACTCGTTGACGTCAACGTCTATGTAGAACCCATCAGAAGGGGCAGGGTTCTCTTCTGCAACAGTTAATAAGCAAACATGAGTACAAAGGTACTCAGCAAGTCTTGCAACAGAACCTATCATACATGCAACATTATTAACAGGGGGTAGTGGAGTTCATAGCAGAAAGCCAGCTTTGACTCTTGGCTAACCTATACTACAACTCTCAACAGATTGCAAGATATTACTACGTACGCGAGTCCTCTACTGACCACAACAATACACCACCGAGGATCCTGTTCCGTCATCCTACGGAAGGGCCATCCACGGCACTCACACTTGTCTTAAGACTTTTATTAGTATCCATCAACTTGTCTATGAACTGTAAGAGTAACCAAGTAGTCCGTACCGCGAACAACAGCTATTCGAATAGATTGGTAACCCTGCAGGGGTGTACTTCTTCACACACGCTTCCACCACTTATCGCCGTTTACACGACATGTACTCGGCAACCTTCAATCGGAAGCCCAGCGAGGGTGTCGGCCACGACCTGACTAACTACACAAGTCTCTCGTCCAGGTTTATCGCCTATTTGGGTTCCATCCGTGGGGAGATCCGGCCGGGGTGTCACTCACGGCCCCAAACGATGTGTACAGTGTTCCCGAGTCACCAAACGGGTAACCGGTACACCGTGCCACGTACCCCGAGGGTCAGCACTGTGCACGACCACCAGTAAACTACAAACACCAGAAACTAGTTGCAACTCCTAGACAGAGAACAGGGGCAGTTAATAAGACGAGAGGGCTTGGAGCGCCCAGAGCCCAATGCGTGGTAGTAACTGTAACTTGAATCACACATACAGATCTCGGGTCCTATGGACGATTCCAATGAAACAACCCACCATGTACTCCTACATGGCCTTTCATCGATACCTTTACCAAACATATTCCACACTTCCTTCTCTTTACCGATATGGTCATTTCACTCTGATCCATCACCCAGATGAACCAGACCTGACACAACTCTAAGCATAGCAAGCAACATAATCAAATAGCATGGTGGATCACACATCACATGGCTCAATCAACTCCTACACATGCTAGTGGGTTTCAACTATTTACTGTGGCAATGACACGTCATGCAAGGGAATAGGGTTCAACTACCGCAGCAAGTAGTAGTTCACACGCTGTTGCCTTAATGCAGTAAAAGAGAGCATGAGCGAGAAGATGGGTTTGTATCGGAATGATCAATGATTGCTTGCCTGACAAAGTGGTTGTCGGGTACTACTCTTCAGTTGGATACGCAGAAGTATCCTCGGGAGCAGGACCTAACATGGAGAATACCAGCAATACAATCAATAAGCATCAAATGCAACAATATGATGCATGCTCATGATATATCAAGATGCATGTGTTTTGGGCTAATGCAACTATAACCAGAAGGGTTTGAGCCCATTTGAATCAAAGATTCAAATTGAAACCCAAATTATTATTTAATTAAGTGCATTAACTTGTTTTAATGTAAATAGCAACGTTAACTTGCTCAAACATGCATGAAACTTGTGCCATTGGAAAGATTGAATTTTTCTGATCAATTTTCATGTATAAATCTTTTCCATCTGAGCTACTGTTGAATTTATATGATTTTTTGAAGTTTAAAGTATTTTCTGGAATTTCCTGAATTATTTTTAAATCTAAAAATCGCAGAAAATCCTTTACTGCATCAGCATGACATCATGCTGACGTCAGCCAGTCAACAGGGCGGCCCAGGTCAAACCTGACCAGTGGGACCCACTGGTCAGTGTCACAGTTAGTTAACTGACTAATTAAAATTAAATTAAACACTAAACTAGGTTTGACTAACAGGCAGGGCCCACATGTCAGTGACCCAGGGGGGTCAAACCCTTGGTCAAATAGGGCTAACTCGCCGGCGTTTAGCCACCGGCGAGGCCAAACACGGCGGTGAGGTGCGGGTTTTGTGCTCCGGCTGCCAAAACGACGGCGGAGCACACCTACGGGTAGCTGGGAGCGAGCCGCGTCGAGTGGTGGTGGTGGCTCGCCTCGGGGTCGCCGGAAACGACGCCGGCGACGAGTCCAGCGGCTGCCGGAGTTCGGGCGAGGTCGAAAACAACGGTGCGGTGCTCGTAGAGGTGCGTGGAGTGATCCTACATCATCTACACGGAACGGTGAAGCTGGTGGGCACGGTGGCCGGACCGTTAGATGGCCGGAGCCTCGTCGGCGATGAGCTCCGCGGCTGCGTGTGCAGGTGAGCCTCGTGTGGTGCGTTCAGTGCAGGAGAGAGCCAACGGAGAGGTGGAGGACAGAGTTGAGCTCACGGCGGTTGTAGTAGACGTCGAGGCGAGCTCGGGGACGGTCGGAGCTGAGCGGGGCGGCGAGGGGGATCTTTGCGCCCGGAGTTGGGGAAGACGGGGTCGGGGGCGACTCCAGAGCGGGTGAGCGCTTGGGGCTCAGCCTGCTCGACGTAGTCGAGGACGGTGGAGCGGACGGACACGATGACGGAGCTCAGGGACGGCGGGGGACGTGGCTATCATGACAGCGCGAGCACGGCGGCGTCGGCCATGGTGCGGGGAAGACGAGGGAGAGGAGCTGGGGAGGGTGGAGAGTGTCAGCGAGCTTGGGGAGGAAGTGGGGGATCGATCCAGCGAGCTTGGGGAGGAAGTGGAGGGTAGGAAGCAGGGCGGCGGGCAGCTGCATGGCGCGCGCTGCGGCCGCCGTCGAGGACCTGCCTGCCTGCCTTGGCGAGCCAAGCAGCTCGCTGGAGCGGTGGCTGGCCTGGGCCGGCAGGTGGGCCTGTTAGGCACTTGGTAAGCTCTTTCTCTCTTCTCTTTTTTTCTATTTCTTTCTGTTTCATTTTCTTTTGCAACTGTGTTGAATTATTAAAAATGCCAGAACATTTTTGTAGCTCATAAAACTAGTCATGCCCACTGTATATAATATGGACAACATGGAACATTTTCATTTATGATTATTTGGGCACACAAAATATTTTATAGCATTTAAATGCCCAAATGCAAATACCATATGAATTAATCCAGAGACCTTGGATGTCCTAGAAAATTGTGCACCATTTTTGGCAGAGGTTTAAGACCAAGGGAGAAATGATGAACATTTTTGAAGGGCATTTTGGGTACATTGGAAAAGATTTTATTAAACCCTATTTGTTAAAAGAGGGGTGCTGGGGTTTCTGTCATTCCCATTTCAAGTTTCTTTGAAAAGTAAACATGATGCACACTCTAGCTAGTCCTAATGCAAGCAATGACTAGGGATGTGACAACTCACCCCCACTCAAAAGAATCGCGTCCCGAGATTCGGGTTCCTCCGGAAAGAGGGTGGGGTACTCAAGTCGAAGACGATCCTCCCTTTCCCAGGTAGCTTCACTCTTGGAAAGATGTGACCATTGAACCTTGAGAAACTTGATATTACGACGTCGAGTGGTGCGCTCGGTTTGATCAAGAATACGAACGGGGTATTCTCGATATGTGAGATTGTCCTGGAGATCAAGCGTTTCGTGGTCCACTCCGCGGATAGGATCCGAGAAGCAACGCCTGAGTTGAGATACGTGGAAGACATCATGAATTCTGGAGAGGTGCGGAGGTAGTTCCAATTGGTAGGCAACTTCTTCTCGTTTAGCAAGAATGCGAAAAGGACCGATGTAACGAGGGGCCAATTTGCCTTTGATGCCGAAGCGATGGGTTCCCTTAAGAGGAGTAACCCGAAGGTAAGCCTTATCGCCGACTTCAAAAGTCACAGCCTTATGATAACTATCATATTGGCTCTTCTGGCGAGACTGGGCTGTTTTCAATTTCTCACGAACGATGCGAACTTGCTCTTCTGCTTCCTGGATCATATCCGGACCAAAGAATTGTCTTTCCCCGGTTTCTGACCAGTTAAGAGGTGTTCGACACCTTCGTCCATATAGAACTTCGAAGGGAGCTTTGCCCAAGCTGGCTTGATAACTATTGTTATAAGCGAATTCGGCAAATGGAAGACACTTCTCCCAATCCATACCGAAAGAGATGACAGAGGCTCGAAGCATGTCTTCCAGAATTTGATTGACTCGTTCCACTTGACCACTTGACTGAGGATGGAAGGCGGTGCTAAAAGAAAGATGAGTTCCCATAGCATTCTGGAAACTTTCCCAGAATTGTGAAGTGAAAAGACTTCCACGGTCTGAGTTAATCTCCAACGGCACACCATGAAGTGATACTATCCGAGAGATATACAAGTCTGCTAGCTGGCTAGCGGTTATACTCTCTCGAACAGGTAGGAAATGGGCTACTTTAGAGAGGCAGTCGATAACGACGAAGATAGCATTATTCCCTTTCCTGGTCCTGGGAAACCCGGTAATGAAATTCATACCGATCTTGTCCCACTTCCATTCAGGAATAGCTAAAGGTTGAAGGGTGCCAGCAGGTCGTTGATGCTCTGCTTTGACGCGACGACAAACATCGCAGTTAGCAATGAATTGAGCGATTTCTCTCTTCATCCTAGTCCACCAGAACCTCTGGTGTAGGTCCTGATACATTTTGGTACTACCGGGATGAATCGTGAGAGGAGATTCATGAGCCTCCTTAAGGATTGACTGCCGTAGATGTTGGTTCTTGGGAACCACTAAACGGTTCTCGAAGAAAATAACACCTGTGTTATCCATGGAGAAACAACATGCAACTCCTTTGTGAATGTTTCTCTTAATTCGGGAAATCCCTGTATCTTGCTTCTGGGCAGCTATGATTTGATCCATAAGGGTAGGTTTCGCCACCAAGGTGGAAAGGAATCCTCGAGGAACAATGTGAAGGTTAAGCTTACGAAATTCCTCGTAAAGAAGTGGTTGCCCTTGTTGTAACATCAGGTTGTTACAATAAGGCCATAACATTGGCCTTCCCAGGGGTCTAAGTGATTCCTAAGTCGTAATCTGCGAGCAATTCAACCCAACGTCTTTGCCTGAGATTCAAGTCCGGTTGGGTGAAGATGTATTTCAGACTTCGGTGATCAGTGAAGATTTCACAGCGATTACCAAGAAGGTAATGTCGCCATGTTTTGAGTGCGTGGACTACAGCTGCAAGCTCTAGATCATGTGTAGGATAGTTATCCTCATGTGGACGCAACTGTCGAGATGCGTATGCGATCACTTGACGATCTTGCATGAGTATGCAACCTAGTCCTTGTCGTGAGGCGTCGCAGTAGATAATAAAATCCTTGGAAAAGTCTGGTGGTACCAGTACGGGTGCAGATGTCAGGCGTCTTTTCAGTTCCTGAAAGCTGGACTCGCACTGTGGGGTCCACTCAAACTTTCTATCCTTTTTAAGGAGTTCAGTTAGAGGTTTAGCAACCTTGGAGAAATTCTCGACAAAGCATCGGCAATAGCTCGCTAAGCCAAGGAAACTCCTAGCTTGCTTGACCGATTCAGGGGAAGTCCAATCAAGGACGGCTTGAACTCGCTCGGGATTAACAGCAATACCCTTGCCAGAGATCACATGACCTAGATAGGTCACTTCCGGCAACCGAAATTCGCATTTAGAGAATTTGGCATAAAGACGGTGCTCTCGAAGTTTTGTCAATACCAGCCTTAGATGCTCGGCATGATCTTTCTTGTTTTTGGAGTAGATGAGTATATCATCGAGGTATAGCACGACGAATTTATCCAAATACTCCATGAATATAGAATTCATTAGCCGCGAGAAGGTGGCTGGGGCATTGGTTAACCCGAAGGACATGACGGTATACTCGTATTGGCCATAGCGAGTAACAAAAGCCGTTTTAGGAATGTCCCCGTTCTTGATTTTGATTTGATGGTAGCCCAACCTCAAATCCATTTTGTAAAAGACTGAGGATCCAGCGAGCTGATCATATAGATCGTTGATCCTGGGGAGCGGATACTTGTTCTTTATGGTGACCAGATTGACAGGTCGGTAATCTACAACCATCCGTTCCGTTCCATCCTTCTTCTTGACGAAGAGGACGGGACAAGCCCAAGGGGAAGAACTAGGACGGATGAAACCCTTTTGCAAGGACTCATCGATTTGTTTCTTAAGCTCAGCTAATTCTAGGGGTGCCATCTTATAAGGTCTCCTAGAGATTGGAACAGTTCCAGGGATAAGATCTATCACGAACTCGACATCTCTGTCAGGTGGAACTCTTGGCAGTTCTTCTGGAAAGACATCTGGAAAGTCACAGACTACCGGAATATCTTCGAGTTCTGGTAGAGGGCTGTCATTAAGGGAGTAGAGCTGACGCTCAGCCATTCGGGTCAAGACATTGACTGTCTTGCCGGATGGGTGTGTAAGTTGAACTGTCCTAGTGTAGCAATCAATCTTGGCGTAATGAGTTGTCATCCAATCCATACCCAAGATGATGTTTATGTCCGAGGACTTGAGAGCGATTAGAGATGCAAGGAAAACAAGTCTATCGACAAGAATTTCATTTCCATGGCTTACCCTAGAGGTTTGCCACTTTGAACCAGGAGTTTGAATAACCATGGAAGTAGGCATGTCACAAAAAGTCATGTTGTGCATTCGAGCATAGCTCTCAGATATGAACGAATGGGATGCTCCAGTATCGAAAAGAACAGATGACGGATGGCAGTTAACGAGAAGCGTACCAAGGACGATGTTAGGATCCTCATAAGCTTCCTCAGCAGAGACATAGTTGACATGACCACGTGCAGTGGGGATTGGCTTGACATAATTCACCTTGCCGGTTGGCTTACCACGGCCAACGGGCTTTCCTGGTTGGTTCTGAGGACACTCACGCACATAGTGCCCCGGTTCTCCACACTTGAATCATGTCATAGTGCCAGTGCGTGGAGCAAAGTTGGTAGGTGGTCCTCCATAGGTCTTGGCAGGTGGATACTGTTGAGTTGGGCGAGGCGCCTCATAGGATGGCCTCGGTGTGTACTTGGGTGGCAGAGCAGTGTTAGGAACCCACACACGGCGCTTGTGAGAGCCAGAGCCGGATGAGGAACCAAAGTCACGAGGATGCTTGCGTGTGGCTTCGAAATCAATCTGGCCCGTCTCAGCACTGATAGCTTTGTTTACCAGCTTCTGGAAGGAAGTGCACTCGTGCAGACGTAGATCTCGGTGGAGTTCAGGGCTGAGTCCCTTACGGAACCTCGCCTGCTTCTTGGCATCAGTGGATACTTCCTCAGGTGCATAGCGTGTCAAGTTGCCAAACTCGCGACTATAGCCATCCACAGTTAACCGGCCCTGGGTGAAATTGCATAATTCCTCCTGCTTGCGATCCATGAGACCTTCCGGAATGTGATGTTCACTGAATGCCTCACTGAACTCAACCCAAGTAGTGATTTGGCCAGCAGGACGCATAGCTTCAAAGTTCTCCCACCAGAGACTGGCAGGGCCTTCAAGATGGTAGGCGGCGTAGGTAACCTTATCAGCTTCGGCCACACGGGCAGAGTGTAGCTTATGGGTGATACTACGAAGCCAGTCATCCGCATCCAGAGGTTCAGTGGAGTGATGGAACTTCGGTGGGCACATTTTGATAAAGTCATTGATTGACACCACGTCATTCCTCTGACGAAACCCAGTGTTCTGCTCTATGCGTTCCAGCAGACGGTTGGTCTCTCTCTTGTTCTGTTATGCCTCGAGCATAACTTCAGCCAAGGAGGGTGGCTGGGGTAGATTCTCATCTCTAGCCCCACTAGCCTCACCCTGCTCCTTAGCAGCAGGAGTGCTGCGAGTGTTGACCATCCTAGGAAAACAAAACAATGGTTTAGACAAGGATGGCAAAAACTTGACATAGGAGTGCAGAATGTAATTGATGACACGGAATGCAGAGATGTTCATCCGTACGACATGGTAATATAGAAACTGCTATATATACACAAGTGGTCATACACACCATACATAGTTTAGTACAAGCCAAGGCTAAAGTACAACTGTGGTGAAAGACGATACATCCCATCAGAGGCATTCCAAGCTCCTATACATTATTTAACTACACCTCCGAAACTCAGTACTAGCTAAGTCATATTCCACAAGACACGCAGGACTGTGGAAATACAACTACTACAATACTACTACTACCACGGTCTAGCTCAGACATTTCCGTAGTAATCTTCGTAAAGATTACCACCGTAGCCTGGAAGTGGAACTAATGGATCTTGAAACTCTCGAGCACTCGAAGGCTGTGGACCATAGGGACATGGATGTGGCCTCGGGCCTGATGCTGGTGGTAACCGACACCCACGTGGAGGTGTAATACCCCCAACGTCACGCCAATCCATACGATCAGGCAGACGAGTCCGCACGGGGTACAAATCCCGCATATCCAGATATCCGGCATGCACAGCAGGTGCAAGCCGTGTCAAAGTAGTCCAGTGGGCGGCTCGAGTGTTATACAGCTCCATTCGGAGGGCACGGACCTCACGGTCCCTATCCTCCAGCATCTGAACAGTAGTGTGAAGCAGTGGCTCTTCATGAGCAGCATCAGTATATAGACCAGTGTAGTAGCCTTCCTCTCCGGGAAGTGAGGCTGGCATGTAACAGAACTCAGTGTTCAGCAATAGGGCATGCCTAGCCCGGAGGATGGTCATCATCGAATAGGCGGCATCCTGCACTGCCATCTCAATAGTAACCCCGAGTCCATACGACCAATGGATGGGGTCGTTAGCTCCGGGATATGAAGGGTATATCCGGACTGGGCAGAAATACTGACGCTGATTGAAATCCCGGTACTGTTCCTCCACGGTGTACTCAGGATACCAGTGGTAACCGGTCTCAGTCAGCACACGGACTAGCATGGCCGTGTGACCGGGCACATTAATGCACCGAGTCAAATGAACCACTTGGTGAGGTGTGCGGCCAGACATCTGAAACACGAAGTAATGCAAAGGCATTAGTGTTTCTGGAAGAAATTGGGCAGCATAACAATTGTAAATGCTCAAAAGAAGATTTGAGACATCATACAAATGATAGCATAGCCACTCAACAATATCATATCAAGGTTTCGGGCCCAACAAATCATCATACTAAAAGGATAGAAACTGAACTGAGGCTTGAAACAAACAATCCTAAGAATCTACGGACTAGTAACACGTGAACCTAGTAAGGATAAGAGGCCTAGTCCTAATTCCCCGTAGAAAGAATAGACTGACTCAGATCAGAAGGGCATAAGGTAAAGGAGTAAAAAGAGCCTTACGTTCACTTCCACAATCAATTCCCCTACATATAACTAAGAATTTTTATAGACTCAACATCGACCAGTTTGGCTTGAGAAACCTACAGGCAGTCCAGCTCTGATGCCAACGCTGTCGGGACCCCGATCCTAAGTCACACCGATCTAGCTGTAACACGTCATATCACTTTGCGGCCTCACGCACGGTATCCCCACGGGTGCCACCTTACCTGGCCCGGGACCGTTTGCGCATTTTGGCACACGTATATGACAGTGTCGCTAGCATCCATATGACATAGAACCCGGGCCGACATGGCTAGTTATAAACCGAAAGTGGCACTAAATTACATAGACAGGCATCCATGACCCAGCAACGAACGTGTCGGTCATCAACGTATGATCCCAAGTCGTAGCAAGCTACATGGACTTAAAGGAACAATGCGTGACATTTCCCCTAAGGGACAGACACAGGAACGAAGAAGGACACATGCCAGCCAACCTACGTGTTCCGAGCAGTAGCAAGCTACCAAGGCTCATTGGAAGCACTAGGAGGCATTTCCCTGTAAGATAGGCTACCAAAGGAAAACAACTAGGTGTCGGATCCCACACATACCAAGCATTTCAATCATACATACAAGATGCTCAATATGTGCAAATACAACATTGCATCACAACAGAACTCTATGACTCAAAGTACTTTATTTAAGAGGCTCCAAGAGCCATACATAACATATCCATACAGGTAGGGGTCACATGACCCAACACTCAACTCATACAGTCATACAAGCACAAGCGGAAGCTACATGTCTGGGTACAGACAACTTAGAAAATTAAACAGGCTTGGTGTAGCCTGACTATCTACAAGGCCCTTCACAAGCTACAGATCTCTGTCTGGGTAGCAAGCTACTCATCGACGTCAACGTCTATGTAGAACCCATCTGAAGGGGCAGGGTTCTCCTCTGCAACAGTTAATAAGCAAACATGAGTACAAAGGTACTCAGCAAGTCTTGCAACAGAACCTATCATACATGCAACATTATCAACAGGGGGTAGTGGAGTTCATAGCAGAAAGCCAGCTTTGAGTCTTGGCTAACCTATACTACAACTCTCAACAGATTGCAAGATATTACTACGTACGCGAGTCCTCTACTCACCACAACAATACACCACCGAGGATCTTCTTCCGTCATCCTACGGAAGGGCCATCCACGGCACTCACACTTGTCTAGAGGCTTTTAGTAGTATCCATCAACTTGTCTATGAACAGTAAGAGTAACCAAGTAGTCCGTACCACGAACAATGGCTATTCGAATAGATTGGTAACCCTGCAGGGGTGTACTTCTTCACACACGCTTCCACCACTTATCGCCGTTTACACGACATGTACTCGGCAACTTTCAAGCGGAAGCCCAGCGAGGGTGTCGGCCACGACCTGACTAACTACACAAGTCTCTCGTCCAGGTTTATCGCCTATTTGGGTTCCATCCGTGGGGAGATCCGGCCGGGGTGTCGCTCACGGCCCCAAACGATGTGTACAGGGTTCTCGAGTCACCAAACGGGCAACCGGTATACCGTGCCACGTACCTGTTGCATCACAGCCCACCCCGAGGGTCAGCGCTGTGCACGACCACCAGTAAAGTACAAACACCAGAAACTAGTTGCAACTCCTGGACAGAGAACAGGGGCAGTTAATAAGACGAGAGGGCTTGGAGCGCCCGGAGCCCAATGCGTGGTAGTAACTATAACTTGAATCACACATACAGATCTCGGGTCCTATGGACGATTCCAATGAAACAACCCACCATGTACTCCTACATGGCCTTTCAATCATACCTTTACCAAACATATTCCACACTTCCTTCTCTTTACCGGTATGGTCATTTCACTCTGATCCATCACCCAGATGAACCAGACCTGACACAACTCTAAGCATAGCAGGCAACATAATCAAATAGCATGGTGGATCACACATCACATGGCTCAATCAACTCCTACACATGCTAGTGGGTTTCAACTATTTACTGTGGCAATGACAGGTCATGCAAGGGAATAGGGTTCAACTACCGCAGCAAGTAGCAGTTCACACGCTGTTGCCTTAATGCAGTAAAAGAGAGCAGGAGCGAGAAGATGGGTTTGTATCGGAATGATCTATGATTGCTTGCCTGACAAAGTGGTTGTCGGGTACTGCTCTTCAGTTGGATACACAGAAGTATCCTCGGGAGCAGGACCTAACACGGAGAATACCGGCGATACAATCAATAAGCAAACAAATGCAACAATATGATGCATGCTCATGATATAGCAAGATGCATGTGTTTTGGGCTAATGAAACTATAACCAGAAGGGTTTGAGCCCATTTGAATCAAAGATTCAAATTGAAACCCAAATTATTATTTCATTAAGTGCATTAACTTGTTTTAATGTAAACAGCAAGGTTTACTTGCTCAAACATGCTTGAAACTAGTGCCATTGGAAAGATTGGATTTTTCTGATGAATTTTCATATATAAATCTTTTACATCTGAGCTACTGTTGAATTTATATGATTTTTTGAAGTTTAAAGCATTTTCTGGAATTTCCCGAATTATTTTTAAATCTAAAAATCGCAGAAAATCCTTTACTGCGTCAGCATGACATCATGCTGACGTCAGCCAGTCAACTGGGCGGCCCAGGTCAAACCTGACCAGTGGGACCCACTGGTCAGTGTCACAGTTAGTTAACTGACTAATTAAAATTAAACTAAATACTAAACTAGGTTTGACTAACAGGCAGTGTCCACATGTCAGTGACCCAGGGGGGTCAAACCCTTGGTCAAACAGGGCTAACTCATCGGCGTTTAGCCCCCGGCGAGGCCAAACGCGGCGGTGAGGTGCGGGTTTTGTTCTCCGGCTGCCAAAACGACGGCGGAGCACACCTACGGGTAGCTGGGAGCGAGCCGCGTCGAGTGGTGGTGGTGGATGGCCTCGTGGTCGCCGGAAACGACGCCGGCGACGAGTCCAGTGGCTGCCGGAGTTCGGGCGAGGTCGAAAACAACGGTGCGGTGCTCGTAGAGGTGCGTGGAGTGATCCTACAGCATCTACACGGAACGGTGAAGCTGGTGGGCACGGTGGCCGGACCGTTAGATGGCCGGAGCCTCGTCGCCGACGAGCTCCGCGGCGGCGCGTGCAGGTGAGCCTCGTGCGGTGCGGTCAGTGCAGGAGAGAGCCAACGGAGAGGTGGAGGACTGAGTTGAGCTCACGGCGGTTGTAGTAGACGCCGAGGCGAGCTCGGGGACGGTCGGAGCTGAGCGGGGCGGCGAGGGGGATCTCTGCGGCCGGAGTTGGGGAAGACGGGGAAGGGGGCGACTCCAGAGCGGGTGAGTGCTCGGGGCTCAGCCTGCTCGACGTAGTCGAGGACGGTGGAGCGGACGGACACGATGACGGAGCTCAGGGACGGCGGTGGCCGCGGCTATCACGACGTCGCGAGCACGGCGGCGTCGGCCATGGTGCGGGGAAGGCGAGGGAGAGGAGCTGGGGAGGGTGGAGAGTGTCAGCGAGTTCGGGGAGGAAGTGGGGGATCGATCCCACTCACCAGAATGGCGAGGGGAGGAAGCAGGGCGGCGGGCAGCTGCGTGGCGCGCGCTGCGGCCGCCGTCGAGCACCTGCGTGCCTGCCTGGCCGAGCCAAGCAGCTCGCTGGAGCGGTGGCTGGGCTGGGCCGGCAGGTGGGTGTCACACCCTGCATTTTGTAACATGTTATTTGTAACTTTGAAGCATGAAAATTTGGGCAAGCAATTTTTTTTAGCATCATTTGGCTTTTATTTGGAATTGACTTTTCTTCATGTGCTTTTTCTTGTGCTCATTAAAGTCAACTATGACCTCTTGTAGATTTCATCTCCTTATCCAAAACTTCTGCCCCATGATCATGCCAAGTGTTATATAACAGTATAGTATTTTCTTACAAGATTAATTTGGCCAAATAATATTTTATAAATTTAGTTTTCAAAAAACCCCTGAATTGAGTTTTGCACTGCAAGTACTTGATTAAGGGTGAGAAAATTATTTCAAAAGGTTTATTTGAGACCTAGTAGTCATAGGACTCCCAGAAACCACAAAGGTATAAATTTAAAAGTTATTTTCCTATTTTATTTAAAAGCCTTTTCTTAAGGCCAGAAATGGTCTTTAATAGGGAAAAATTATTTAACTATCTCAAAAATATTTGCCAAACTTCAGAGAGACTCAGAGGACATATATTGTCCATATATAAGAGTTTCAACACTTGGTCATGTTCAAAATAATGGGCTAAAACCTCTAAAACCCTTTCTGGATATTTCAAGCTTTTGAAATATTTACAAATGAAACTTTCTCCAAAAATTCCAGGGAAATTCTATCATGTCATATATGACATATTTGATGATCTTGCCAAGTCCCATGTCTTGGGAAGCAAGAAAACCTCCTCAAACCCCTTCATAACCATTCTGTGCATATTTGAAGTTTGAGCAACTTTACATTGCCAAACTTGTCCAAATGCTCTCAAACTTGGTGCACATGCTAGAATGGCCTAATAAGGCACCTAGACCAAATGGCACAAGAATTTGAATAGAGCAACTTGATCAGATCACCTCAAAACCCTTTCTATTCAAATGCAACTTTGAACAACTTTACATTACCAACTTTTTATCTGGAGCTTCAAACTTTGTGGGCATGATCAATACCCCAAATGATGATGCTACACCAAGTGGTGCATCAAGGGGAGATGATTAGCTTGACTCAATCAAGATGAAACTGTTTCTGTTGATTTCTAGGGTTCACCAAAGTTACATTGGCTAGTTTCTTCAAATGAGCCCAAATTTGGTGAAGCACCCTGTTTTCTCATGTCTTTCAACCCTGTCAAGTGCCATGTCAAGTGGACTTCATTTACTTGATCAAACACTGATCAAACACCTTCTGCAGAAATTCTAAAACCTCCAACTTGACCACTTTCACTTTTCTCCATGGCCTCAACTTCTTACCACAGGCTCATTGAGTTACCAGCTACCTCCAGTAACTCCCCCAGCACCCCAGCTCCATGATTGGAGGGTGAAACCCCAGCTTTACCTTGCTGTACAGCCAACTTTCACCATTTCACCAGCCCTCTCCCTCTCTCTCTGCATCCCCAGGGCATCCAGGGCCTCAGGGCATTTCTTTACTCCTCCTACAACGCACCAGACACTGTTGGGCACGCTGGAACGGACCAAGCCGGCGAGAGCACGCTGATGCCAGCAATACGCACGCTCCAGAGTGCGCGAACAGTGCACCTCACACGCTGGCTCGGGCCAATCAGCCTCCCCCGACAACCTCGAGCCTCCCCCTCGCGCCAGTCGAGGCGCCTCGACGTCCGCAACCTCCCCGGTGCTGTCCCCCCTCCTCCTGCGCCCTCCAGTAGCCGCCGTCGCACGCGCGCTGGCCGCCCGCGGCGGCCACTCCTCTGCTTCGCACGCGCGCGCCTCTCTGTCGCTCCCCCACTCCTCCTCTTACCTCAGCTGGACGTAGAGCTCGTCCAGAAACTCCCCAGACTCATCCCCGTAGCCTCCCGTGCGCTGTAGCGTCGAGCCGGAGCTCGCCGACGCACTAGACCACGGGTTCTCGTCGAGCCCCTATATATAGGCCCTCCCGAGCCATTCCAACACCACCACCAGCCTCACACCTCTCCACTAATCCACCCTGCATCACCAGCTCGACCCCAGGAGGTCCCAGTGCTCGGGATCGACCGGAGCTCCGCCGCGTCGGGCCGCCGGCGATCTCGAGGTACAGGCCTCCCCTGCCTCTCCTTCCACTCATTTCGGAACCGCCGCACCTCACTGACCTTTTCCCCCTCATTTCCTCTCTCTGTGGCAGTCGGAAACGACCCCGACCACCGTCCTCCGACGAGCCTCCGCCGTCGCACCTCGCCGCCGGTGAACCAGGGCTCCCTGCCGTGCCGCACTACCACCGCTGCAACCGCGACACGACGCTGAGTCCGTCCCTGGCCTCCGTTGCCGTCGCCGTGGCCGGAATCGTCGCCGGTGAGCTCGCCGCCGCCGTGGCCGAGGGGTTAGAGATGACAGGCGGGCCCCGCCTGTCATCCCCCCACCTCTCTCCCCTCCTCTGTGCCGCTGACCCACGGGCCCCGCCCGTCAGGTTTGAAACCTGACGTGCGCGCGCGCTGGCTCCGTGCGGCTGGGCCAGTCCGCCTGGGCCGTGCACTGTGGCCTCTTCTGGCCCAGTGCACAGGACCCCTTTTCTTTTTTTTTCTTTTCTGTTGATGTTTTAAACATTTATACAGAAAAGAATATTGATCCAAATTAAATAATTCCAACTCCTAAAATCTTGTAATATTCCAACCTATTTAATGGTACTACTTTCACTCAAATCCATGAAACTTTTCTGTACTGTTCAAATTTAAATTCAAATTTGAGCAGTATAACTCCTGTTCAAAAATCCATATATTCTATTCTGTAACTCCAAAACTCCAACTAAGAATTTTCCCCATCTTAGAAATCCCTCTAGTATTTTACAAAAATGAGTTGACATTTTTCTGAGCACTTTGATTTTTCTGTTTTATTTGTATTCTTATTTTCCGTGGTTATTATGCGACGTATAGATCCCGTATTTGACGAAGTTGCTGTGGAAGAAGAAGGAGAAGGACTTGAAGACTTTGAAGACCAAGCCAATCCAGGCAAGCAGCCCTTTGACCATGATACACTTGTTCGTCGGAACCCGTTTGTTTCCGATACATGATGATAGGGTTACGATGGTAACCTAGATGAACCACCACATGATGCATGCTTTATTGTTGATCTTGCTATATGCTAGATGACATGCAATAAATGGTCATGATGCTTATGTGATGCATGTGTGATATGAACCCTCATAGTTGAAACCTTTGCATGAACCCATCGGGTGCCCCTAATGACCGAGGGTGATGATGCGTTAGGTCATCACTTGAGAAAGAAGTGATGTGCCGGTAGATCATGTGCATGGTGGAATGATGGATTAGATTTATGTGTGACTACCGTCCCAACCAAACATGTGCAACCACACTACCCCTTATGGGACGGGGCTTTATAGATTACTTAGGTCGATACTAGCATGGTGCCCGCATTACTAGTGACGGGAAGACTTGAGGTCTTTCCCGGGACGGGGTCGTGCTTGGATAGGCGTCCATGACTGTTTTCACAGGGCACCGGACACACCGTTGGTCCCTTCGGGTATGCATGAACATTGAAAATAGGGCAAGTCCCATGATCTATTGTTTGTACCCGAGGGCCGTGTGCCAATGAGTGGACTCTATGTTAGTGTCGTCTAAGGAAAGGTAATGACCGGGTGCTTACCCCGGGTACTTGAGGTACCGCGGGTCGTGGATGACACGGAAGTTCCCCGGATCTTGTGGGTAAAGTGTGCAACCTCTGCAGAGTGTAAAACTATTCGAATAGCCGTGTCCACGGTCATGGACAGTTGGGTGGTGCTACTTAAACTATGTCCAGAATTTTACTTCATCAGTGTTGATATGTGTGTGATGAGTCAAGGATGGTGACTTGACTTGATGAGTTGAATTATATTCATGTTGATATGGGTAACCTGTCTTCGAGGTTACGCGAGGTTATTGATGCATAACTTGATGATAGCATATTGTTCTAGCCTCCTGCTAGATTGCTCATTATTATTCAATTGCATTGTTACTTGAACTACATCATGGGTTGCTTGCGAGTACATTCAAAGTACTCATTGGCTTGCCACTGGTTATTTAATTGGCCAGGCATGGAAGAGCAGGAATATGAGGAAGAGTTCTTTGGAGACGAACATGCGAACTAGGACGCTATCCCAGTCAGAATGCCTGTAGGGTTAAGGCAGATGGCATGGGTTCTACCCGTTTATCGAAGACTTCCGCTACTTAAGTTATTTGCTATTCAGCCCGTGAGGCTCTATCTATGTAAGACTTGGCCATAATGGCCTTAATTCGTGTAAGACTATTTGTATGGATGTAAGACTCCTGTTATTTCAGCTTCTGTGTGTTCAGTGAGCATTAATCTCTGGGATCACTGTACACGTGCATTCGGTGATCTCGACTTCCAAGTCGGGGTCCCCACAGAGCTGGTATCAAAGCCATCCTGACTGTAGGAAGCCTTAGTTAGCATGGGCGTTAGTTAGTTGAGACCCCTTTTTCAAAACCTTCTGAACCTCTCTTCTTTTCTAAACCTGAGATTTCCTCAGCTTATTAACCCCTCCTTTTCCACCTTCGTAGATGGCCGCTGTACCCGAAGAGCACCTGACCACAGGGTTTCCCCTACTTCTCGAGGATAGCCTCCAGGAGTGTCAGTTCCACCGAGCACCCATCCTCACCTACCATGAGCATTGGGTGAGCGATATTGAGGTGGAGTACCATGTGGAAGTGATCGTGAAGGCAAACGATCCTCCCACAAGTTGGTTCTTCGAGGGACCCCAGATGGCGACACTACCACTTGCTGTCGAGGCTGCTGCACTCAAAGCACTAACCCGTCTCCGCGAGCTTCTTCCGGAGATGGCAGCCAAGATGGCAACTCGCTTCTTACCTTACCGGAAGAAAGGTGACGAAGAGAGCAGCGCACTAGCCCCTCCACTGAAGGAAGGACTCTCGCTTCGGTTCCAGACCTACTTCAGTCTATGTGCCGACAGCTTGGCGCAAGACTTGGCCTCGGAATCAATGAAGCTTCGAGAAGAACTTTACAAGACCAAGGCACTTATGCTTGAAGACAAGCGGCGTGCTTTGGAAGATACTCGCAAGCGCAAGTTGGTCAGTAAGGGAAGTTCCAGCAACCAGAAGCCTCGTCCGTGGCAGTCAGCCCCGGCCAAGCCAACCTATCAGCAGCCAAGAGCTCCTGCACCTCGTGCCAATCCTCAGCCCCAGCAGTATGCCAACCCCAGGCCAGCTTTCAACCCCAATAACAGTGGTGGCAACAAGATCAACACTCCAAACCAAGTCACTTGTTTTGGGTGTGGTCAGCCCGGACACATCTCCAGGGTGTGCCCCAAGAAGAAGCCTGATGCCCCGCGCCCCAATGCGCAGAACCAGGGACAAGGCCGTGGAATGCCACCAAGGAACCCAGCTCCTCGCAATCCACCGAACTATGGGAAGGGGCATGTGAATCACGTCACTGCTGAAGAAGCCCAGGAAGACCCGGACGTCGTGCTGGGTACGTTCCTTGTCAAATCAGCACCTGCAACTGTCTTGTTTGATTCTGGAGCAACGCATTCATTTGTCACTCAAAGATTTGCATTAAAAAGTGGCATGACCCCTACACCCCTGAATAACCCTATGGTGGTACAAACCCCCGGAGCCGAGATGAGAGCCAAGATAGGCTGTAAAGGAGTCAGTATTACCATTAAAGGTGTAGACTTCCTAGCAGACCTTATCATCCTGAGATCGCAAGGCTTGGATGTGATCTTAGGGATGGATTGGCTTAGTAAGCACCAAGGCTTGTTAGACTATGCCAATCGGACAGTCACTGTGACCAATGACCAAGGAGTAGAAGTCAAGTTTGCCCCCAACTCCTCTTCTGCTCAAGCCGCTAAAGTCAACTGTCTGTCTGAAGTTGGGCTAGATCAAGTACCGGTGGTATG
Organism: Secale cereale; assembly: GCA_902687465.1. Taxonomy (NCBI): domain Eukaryota; kingdom Viridiplantae; phylum Streptophyta; class Magnoliopsida; order Poales; family Poaceae; genus Secale; species Secale cereale. Next base: position 242,447,124 of record LR738714.1, on the reverse strand, counting down.
TGAGTATCCTGATGTCTTTCCGGATGAACTACCGGGAATGCCCCCTTACCGTGACATTGAGTTCATCATCGAGCTCGTGCCCGGAGCGCGACCCATCTATAAGAAGCCTTATAGAATGGGGACAGAAGAATTAGCCGAGTTGAAGAAGCAGCTAGAAGAGCAGCTAAGGAAGGGATTTATCCGCCCAAGTGCCTCCCCTTGGGGATCTCCTGTTCTGTTTGTGGCAAAGAGGGACGGTACCATCCGCTTATGCATTGACTATCGTTCCCTCAATGAAGTTACAATCAAGAACAAGTACCCACTTCCCAAGATCGAAGATCTGTTTGATCAACTCAGCGGAGCCAAGGTATTCTCCAAGATAGACCTCAGATCTGGGTATTACCAGCTGAAGATCAGACCCCAAGATATTCCGAAGACGGCATTCGTAACCAGATATGGCCTGTACGAGTGCACGGTCATGTCTTTTGGGTTAACCAATGCCCCAGCCTACTTCATGTATCTCATGAATAAAGTCTTCATGGAATATTTGGACAAGTTCGTTGTTGTCTTCATTGATGACATTCTTGTGTTCTCGAAGTCGGAGGAAGAGCATGAGCAGTATCTGAGGATGGTCCTAGACAAGCTTCGTGAGCACCAACTGTATGCCAAATTCAGCAAGTGTGAGTTCTGGCTACATAAAGTTGGATTCTTAGGTCATGTCTTGACCGAGGAAGGATTATCTGTTGATCCTGCAAAAATCGAAGCTGTGACCCAATGGCAATCTCCAACGACCGTCAAGGAAGTCAGAAGCTTCCTCGGATTAGCGGGCTATTACCGCAAGTTCGTGGAAGGATTCTCTAGCATTGCACGACCAATGACTCAGCTCCTCAAGAAGGACAAGAAGTTCGAATGGACGCCAAAATGCGAAGAAAGCTTCCAAGAGCTCAAGAAGAGATTGACCACTGCCCCAGTTCTGGCAACACCTGATATTCACAAGGAGTTCGTAATATATTGTGATGCCTGTCGAACCGGATTGGGAAGCGTTCTGATGCAAGAAGGCCGCGTCATAGCATACCTCTCCAGGCAGCTACGACCCCATGAGGAGAACTACGCTACTCACGATCTTGAGCTAGCGGCAGTAGTTCATGCCTTGAAGACATGGCGGCATTACCTCCTAGGGAAACGATGTGAGATTTACACAGACCACAAAAGTCTGAAGTATATTTTCACCCAAAAGGAGTTGAACATGAGGCAGCGGAGATGGTTGGAGCTCATCAAGGATTATGACCTCAGTGTTCAATATCACCCTGGGAAGGCTAATGTGGTGGCCGATGCCTTAAGCAGGAAGGCTTGCTCTTTGAATGTCATTATTCAAGAGAGGCAGCCAGCCTTGTTTAAGGAGATCGAACAATTCAGTTTGGAATTGGTCACCCCCGGATTTCTGGATCATTTGGAAGTTAGACCAACCCTGATGGACGACGTCAAGAAGGCTCAAGATGGACACGCAAGCATCGAAGGTATCAAGAAGAAGATGAAGCTGGGCAAGGCCACAGGGTTCTCCGAAGACGAGCACGGGATTGTTTGGTACAAAGGTCGTCTCTGCGTACCAAACAACACCGAGCTGAAGACGCTGATTCTGCAAGAAGCCCACGACACCCCGTATTCCATCCACCCCGGAGGAACCAAGATGTACCAAGACTTGAAGGCACGATTCTGGTGGCACGGTATGAAGAGAGAGATTGCAACCTATGTTGCAAAGTGCGATGTGTGCCAAAGGGTCAAGGCTGAGTATCAGCGACCTGCTGGACTGCTTCAACCACTCAAGGTTCCTGAGTGGAAGTGGGATAAAGTCGGAATGGACTTTATCACTGGATTACCAAGGTCAAATAGAGGGCATGACTTTATCTGGGTCGTAGTCGATCATTTGACCAAGGTGGCCCATTTCATTCCTGTCAAGACCACTTATGATGGCAACCGGCTAGCAGCTCTCTACATCGACCGAATCGTAAGTCTTCACGGTGTTCCCAAGGAGATTGTGTCAGATCGAGGAACCCAGTTCACCTCAAGGTTATGGAAAAAGTTCCAAGAAGCCTTGGGAACCAAATTGTCTTTCAGCACAGCTTTCCACCCACAGACCGGATGTCAAACTGAGTGAGTCAATCAGATTCTCGAAGACATGCTCCGAGCCTGTGTCCTGGCATATGGAGCCAAGTGGGAAGACTGTCTCCCTTTTGCCGAGTTCTCCTATAACAACAGTTACCAGTCAAGCCTTCAGATGGCACCATTTGAGGTATTGTACGGACGCAGATGCCGCACACCCCTCAATTGGTCAGAGACTGGAGAAGGACTAGACTTTGGACCGGATATTCTCCGCGCAGCAGAAGAGCAAGTCCAACTAGTCAGAGAGCGATTAAAGGCAGCCAAGTCAAGGCAGAAGAGTTATCGTGACACTCGACGCCGAGACATGAGTTTCCATGTTGGGGACCATGTGTACCTGCGGGTAACTCCTCTAAAGGGAACCAAGCGTTTCCATGTCAAGGGGAAGCTCGCACCAAGGTTCATTGGACCCTTTGAGATCACTGCACGACGAGGATAAGTGGCTTATCAGTTGGAACTACCACCTGAGCTATCCGATGTGCACAATGTATTCCATGTGTCACAACTCCGGAAATGTCTCCAAGTTCCAGACAAGCCAAATCTCTACAAGGATGTGGATCACCAAGCCATTGATCTGCAGCCTGATTTGACCTACCGCGAGAAGCCCATTCGTATTCTGGACGAAGCAGAACGACGTATGCGGAGCCGTACCATCAAGTACTTCAAGGTCCAGTGGAGCAACCACACCGAAGCATAAGCAACCTGGGAACGAGAAGACTATCTTAGATCCGAGTTTCCCGATCTCTTTTAAGCCCTAGTTTAGGAATCTCGGGGACGAGATTCTTGTAAGGGGGGTAGGTCTGTCACACCCTGCATTTTGTAACATGTTATTTGTAACTTTGAAGCATGAAAATTTGGGCCAGCAAAATTTTTTAGCATCATTTGGCTTTTATTTGGAATTGAGTTTTCTTCATGTGCTTTTTCTTGTGCTCATTAAAGTCAACTATGACCTCTTATAGATTTCATCTCCTTGTCCAGAACTTCTGCCCCATGATCATGCCAAGTGTTATATAACAGTATAGTATTTTCTTACAAGATTAATTTGGCCAAATAATATTTTATAAATTTAGTTTTCCAAAAACCACTGAATTGAGTTTTGCACTGCAAGTACTTGATTAAGGGTGAGAAAATTATTTCAAAAGGTTTATTTGAGACCTAGTAGTCATAGGACTCCCAGAAACCACAAAGGTATAAATTTAAAAGTTATTTTCCTATTTTATTTAAAAGCCTTTTCTTAAGGCCAGAAATGGTCTTTAATAGGGAAAAATTATTTAACTATCTCAAAAATATTTGCCAAAATTCAGAGAGACTCAGAGGACATATATTCTCCATATATAAGAGTTTCAACACTTGGTCATGTTCAAAATAATGGGCTAAACCCTCTAAAACCCTTTCTGGATATTTCAAGCTTTTGAAATATTTACAAAGGAAACTTTCTCCAAAAATTCCAGGGAAATTCTATCATGTCATATATGACATATTTGATGATCTTGCCAAGTCCCATGCCTTGGGAAGCAAGAAAACCTCCTCAAACCCCTTCATAACCATTCTGTCCATATTTGAAGTTTGAGCAACTTTACATTGCCAAACTTGTCCAAATGCTCTCAAACTTGGTGCACATGCTAGAATGGCCTAATAAGGCACCTAGACCAAATGGCACAAGAATTTGAATAGAGCAAGTTGATCAGATCACCTCAAAACCCTTTCTGTTCAAATGCAACTTTGAACAACTTTACATTACCAACTTTTTATCTGGAGCTTCAAACTTTGTGGGCATGATCAATACCCCAAATGATGATGCTACACCAAGTGGTGCATCAAGGGGAGATGATTAGCTTGACTCAATCAAGTTGAAACTGTTTCTGTTGATTTCTAGGGTTCACCAAAGTTACATTGGCTAGTTTCTTCAAATGAGCCCAAATTTGGTGAAGCACCCTGTTTCTCATGTCTTTCAACCCTATCAAGTGCCATGTCAAGTGGACTTCATTTACTTGATCAAACACTGATCAAACACCTTCTGCAGAAATTCTAAAACCTCCAACTTGACCACTTTCACTTTTCTCCATGGCCTCAACTTCTTACCACAGGCTCATTGAGTTACCAGCTACCTCCAGTAACTCCCCCAGCACCCCAGCTCCATGATTGGAGGGTGAAACCCCAGCTTTACCTTGCTGTACAGCCAACTTTCACCATTTCACCAGCCCTCTCCCTCTCTCTCTGCATCCCCAGGGCATCCAAGGCCTCAGGGCATTTCTTTACTCCTCCTACAACGCACCAGACACTATTGGGCACGCTGGAACGGACCAAGCCGGCGAGAGCACGCTGATGCCAGCAATACGCACGCTCCAGAGTGCGCGAACAGTACACCTCACACGCTGGCTCGGGCCAATCAGCCTCCCCCTCGCGCCAGTCGAGGCGCCTCGACGTCCGCAACCTCCCCGGCGCTGTCCCCCCTCCTCCTGCGCCCTCCAGTAGCCGCCGTCGCACGCGCGCTGGCCGCCCGCGGCGGCCACTCCTCTGCTTCGCACGCGCGCGCCTCTCTGTCGCTCCCCCGCTCCTCCTCTTACCTCAGCTGGACGTAGAGCTCGTCCAGGAACTCCCCAGACTCATCCCCGTAGCCTCCCGTGCGCTGTAGCGTCGAGCCGGAGCTCGCCGGCGCACTGGACCACGGGTCCTCGTCGAGCCCCTATATATAGGCCCTCCCGAGCCATTCCAACACCACCACCAGCCTCACACCTCTCCACTGATCCCCCCTGCATCACCAGCTCGACCCCAGGAGGTCCCAGTGCTCGGGATCGACCGGAGCTCCGCCGCGTCGGGCCGCCGGCGATCTCGAGGTATAGGCCTCCCCTGCCTCTCCTTCCACTCATTTCGGAACCGCCGCACCTCACTGACCCTTTCCCCCTCATTTCCCCTCTCTGTGGCAGTCGGAAACGACCCCGACCACCGTCCTCCGACGAGCCTCCGCCGTCGCACCTCGCCGCCGGTGAACCAGGGCTCCCTGCCGTGCCGCACTACCACCGCTGCAACCGCGACACGACGCTGAGTCCGTCCCTGGCCTCCGTTGCCGTCGCCGTGGCCGGAATCGTCGCCGGTGAGCTCGCCGCCGCCGTGGCCGAGGGGTTAGAGATGACAGGCCGGCCCTGCCTGTCATCCCCCCACCTCTCTCCCCTCCTCTGTGCCGCTGACCCACGGGCCCCGCCCGTCAGGTTTGAAACCTGACGTGCGCGCATGCTGGCTCCGTGCGGCTGGGCCAGTCCGCCTGGGCCGTGCACTGTGGCCTCTTCTGGCCCAGTGCACAGGACCCCTTTTCTTTTTTTTTTCTTTTCTGTTGATGTTTTAAACATTTATACAGAAAAGAATATTGACCCAAATTAAATAATTCCAACTCCTAAAATCTTGTAATATTCCAACCTATTTAATGGTACTACTTTCACTCAAATCCATGAAACTTTTCTGTACTGTTCAAATTTAAATTCAAATTTGAGCAGTATAACTCCTGTTCAAAAATCCATATATTCTATTCTGTAACTCCAAAACTCCAACTAAGAATTTTCCCCATCTTAGAAATCCCTCTAGTATTTTACAAAAATGAGTTGACATTTTTCTGAGCACTTTGATTTTTCTGTTTTATTTGTATTCTTATTTTCCGTGGTTATTATGCGACGTATAGATCCCGTATTTGACGAAGTTGCTGTGGAAGAAGAAGGAGAAGGACTTGAAGACTTTGAAGACCAAGACAATCCAGGCAAGCAACCCTTTGACCATGATACACTTGTTCCTCAGAACCCGTTTGTTTCCGATACATGATGATAGGGTTACGATGGTAACCTAGATGAACCACCACATGATGCATGCTTTATTGTTGATCTTGCTATATGCTAGATGACATGCAATAAATGGTCATGATGCTTATGTGATGCATGTGTGATATGAACCCTCATAGTTGAAACCTTTGCATGAACCCATCGGGTGCCCCTAATGCCCGAGGGTGATGATGTGTTAGGTCATCACTTGAGAAAGAAGTGATGTGCCGGTAGATCATGTGCATGGTGGAATGATGGATTAGATTTATGTGTGACTACCGTCCCAACCAAACATGTGCAACCACACTACCCCTTATGGCACGGGGCTTTATTGATTACTTAGGTCGATACTAGCATGGTGCCCGCATTACTAGTGACGGGAAGACTTGAGGTCTTTCCCGGGACGGGGTCGTGCTTCGATAGGCGGCCATGACTGGTTTCACAGGGCACCGGACACACCGTTGGTCCCTTCAGGTACGCGTGAACATTGAAAATAGGGCAAGTCCCATGATCTATTGTTTGTACCCGAGGGCCGTGTGCCAACGAGTGGACTCTATGTTAGTGTCGTCTAAGGAAAGGTAATGACCGGGTGCTTACCCCGGGTACTTGAGGTACCGCGGGTCGTGGATGACACGGAAGTTCCCCGGATCTTGTGGGTAAAGTGTGCAACCTCTGCAGAGTGTAAAACTATTCGAATAGCCGTGTCCACGGTCATGGACAGTTGGGTGGTGCTACTTAAACTATGTCCAGAATTTTACTTCATCAGTGTTGATATGTGTGTGATGAGTCAAGGATGGTGACTTGACTTGATGAGTTGAATTATATTCATGTTGATATCGGTAACCTGTCTTCGAGGTTACGCGAGGTTATTGATGCATAACTTGATGATAGCATATTGTTCTAGCCTCCTGCTAGATTGCTCATTATTATTCAATTGCATTGTTACTTGAACCACATCATGGGTTGCTTGCGAGTACATTCAAAGTACTCATTGGCTTGCCACTGATTATTTAATTGGCCAGGCATGGAAGAGCAGGAATATGAGGAAGAGTTCTTTGGAGACGAACATGCGAACTAGGACGCTATCCCAGTCAGAATGCCTGTAGGGTTAAGGCAGATGGCATGGGTTCTACCCGTTTATCGAAGACTTCCGCTACTTAAGTTATTTGCTATTCAGCCCGTGAGGCTCTATCTATGTAAGACTTGGCCATAATGGCCTTAATTCGTGTAAGACTATTTGTATGGATGTAAGACTTTTGTTATTTCAGCTTCTGCGTATTCAGTGAGCATTGATCTCTGGGATCACTGTACACGTGCATTCGGTGATCTCGACTTCCAAGTCGGGGTCCCCACAATAGGCCTGTTAGGCGCCAGGTAAGCTCTTTCTCTCTTCTCTATTTTCTATTTCTTTCTGTTTCATTTTCTGTTGCAACTGTGTTGAATTATTAAAAATGCCAGAACATTTTTGTAGCTCATAAAACTAGTCATGCCCACTGTATATAATATGAACATCATGGAACATTTTAGTTTATGATTATTTGGGCACACAAAATATTTTATAGCATTTAAATGCCCAAATGCAAATACTATATGAAGTAATCCAGAGACCTTGGATGTCCTAGAAAATTTTGCACCATTTTTGGCAGAGGTTTAAAACCAAGGCAGAAATGATGAACATTTTTAAGGGCATTTTGGGTACATTGGAAAATATTTTATTAAACCCTAGTTGTTAAAAGAGGGGTGCTGGGGTTTCTGTCATTCCCATTTCAAGTTTCTTTGAAAAGTAAACATGATGCACACTCTAGCTAGTCCTAATGCAAGCACTGACTAGGGATGTGACAACTAGTATGATGGAAAATAGAACCGCGGGCCATATGTTTCACTAGAGCCTTCTCTCATGATAGGAAACAATATAGTGGGTGAACAAATTATTGTCGAGCAATTGATAGAAAAGCGCAAAGTTATGACGATATCCATGGCAATGATTATGCAATACAGGAATCACGTATGTGTCAAGTAGACCGAAACAATTCTGCATCTACTACTATTACTGCACACATCGATCGAAACGATTCTGCATCTAGAGTATTAAGTTCATGAAGAACCGAGTAACGCCTTAAGTGTAACATCCCAATTTTCAATTTGGATGTTAACATATAGATCATGCATGCATTCATCATTTGAGCATTTTGAATTTGAATTTTTGTTCGATGATCCAAGAGACTTTAAGCAACACAAGGACCAAGTGAGAGAGTTGGAAGTTTTCCAAAAAGGACCCGCAATTTTTATTTATTCCAAAGTGGGGTTGGATCAAATAATTGTTTGCCAATTTTCATTTTCAATATTTTTAAATAATGAGAGAAGATAATATGACTTCTTCAAAAACAGAATAAAAATGTTGGAAATTAAACTTTGAGTAAAAATATAGTTATTGGATTTCTATTTGCAAAAATATTTATTTTAATTATTTTATTAGTACTAAAAAGTTTATTTTTATTTTAGGCATTTAGGCCGAGAAAAATGATCACAAGGTCAATAATAAGGCCCTTGTTAAGTGTGAATTTTTCGATGATTTTAAAAAAAAAATGTTTATAGTGTTTTTCTATTTTTCTGCATTTTCGGAAAAACATTATTTTTTAAGAAAAACTTTTGGGCTGCCGAACTGGGCCGAAGCCCAGCCGACCCAGGTTGCCGCTGCCGTCCCTGTCATCTCTGATAGGGACTCCGTCCCGGAGCCCGGCCGCCCGCCGCCTCGGCCGCCCCCTTCCCCAAGGAAGCCCCTTCCATCGGCCCCTTTATAAGCCACCGCCCCGCCCCCTCTCTCCTCGTCCATCGCCACCCACACTCGCCCCCACCGCATCGCGCAGCCGCCGCTGCAAGCCACCGCCGCTGCTCGCAGTCGTCGCCGCCGCCCACACTCGCCGCCGCCGCTGCTCGCGCCACCGTCGCCATCGCCACGCCTCGCACCGTCGTGGCCTCGCCTCGCCCCGCAGGAGCCGCGCTTGCGGCCGCCGTCGAAGCCCGCCAGTTTTTTTGCCGGAAAACCACCTGAACCGCTGCCGAACTAGTAATCCGCCCGGTTCAATCTGTTTCTAGGATTTCTCGGTTTTTCGTTTTAAAACTAGTTTCCGTTTTTTTATTATTTTATTTTATTTAGCAAACGTCCATTGTTTAGATATAATTAGCGAACGTCCGTTCGATAGATTTTTCTTTTTCAGTTATTTTCTGCCAGGGATCTATTTGCGAATAAAAGTCTTACTGACTAGTCCTTAGTTTTCAAACGCTCACTAATTTTTACTCGTTTGTATAAATTCAATGAAACCAACGCCAAACTCTTTGTTATGATTTCCTCTATCCAGAAAACCAACTCAAATTTATCTTTGAAAGTTTTAAATTTTGAATTCAAACATATTTGAATTTAAACTTCTTTTGATCGTAACTTGAGTTTCGTAACTCCGTTTGAGTTGATTCTTTTTGCAAATTGAAGCTCTTGACCTAAACTTTCTGTTAAGGTCAAAACCTCATACTTTTGGTACTGTTGAAAATTGTTTTCTGTTGCAAAAGTTATTTGCTTGGTTTCAAAGCCTTTCGATAGCTTTTCTTTGAATCTTGGGCATGATTGCTTATGTATGCTATTGTTTGCTTGCGACAGAATTTCCGGAGTGCGAAGCTTGCTACTATGAGTTTCTAGGGTTTAACGATCATCAACAAGGCAAGTTACACTTTGATCATACTTTTCAATACTCAGTTTTTATTGCATTAGTTATATCCTCAAAGATTTGCATGAGTAGGACTTGGATACATATGGTTACGCTATGTAGTTCTTGAGGTAGGTACCTAATGACTTGTGATCACCCCGGGAATATACGCTTTGTTGCTTATTGCTTAGCCATGCCCGTAGACGTGGATTGGTATGTTCGATTCATGAAAGTTGCGAGAGTAATAACAACTAAGAGAAAGTTTAAGGTGGCAACATTAATACACATCTGGGTGGACTGGTTGCAGGGCACCTGGAGAATCCAGTGTTGTCCTAGGAGATCCCGGAGGAACCGTGTGCTCATCCTATGGAATGCCAACCAAGCTCAAAGGGGTCATATAATTATTCATGCCTAGGAACTTCCGTGTGCAGCGACAAGCCATTATGGGCTCTAGCATAGTTGAGTAAGTTGTTTGAGATCTTTTAGTGGTAGTCTAGCAGATGTGGGGAAAAGTGCGCAAACCTCTGCAGATTGTATAATCCGATCATGATTAGCCGTGTCCCCGGTTATGGACAACTTGGGTATCCTGGTATTTGAATTATTAGTTGATCTCATCAATCTATTAATTAAATTCTTGGGTTACTAATGACATTGGTGATTTTGGGATTGAGATGGAGGAACCTTCTCAATATTGATTAATTCAACTTAGTAGTAGATAAAATTTATTCCTTTGTTGTAGGAAAAAATTAGCTTTATGCAAAAATTAACCTTACAGCCTCCACCAGCCAAATATGCATGTAGTGGTAGACATTTTTTCATCATTATTGCTACAGTGTGACTTTGCCAGCATATTCCATGTGCTGACCTACACGGCTACAACGTCTCATGTTGCAGAGTTTTTAGACGAGGATTAAGGTGCAATAGGTCATTGTCATGCACTCAGTGTTTGCCGTGGAGTTGATGGACTCTTTTTATCTTTGAAGCCTCTGCAATATCTTATTTTAGTTAGCCTTCAGCCATATTTTTGTAATAATACTCTTTATGAGGGTATCGATGTAATAAGTGTGTGATTGAAACTCTGTTATAATTCCTCAAGTACTATGTGTGTCAGCATACTGATCCAGGGATGACACTTAAGCACGAAGACTTCGATCCGTTAGGATCATGGTCGCTACAAGATGGTATTAGAGCACACGCTGACTGTAGGACGCGACCACTAGGAAAAGCCACAGGATACTCTTCTCTACTCATTTCTAATCCTTCTCTATTTCTACTCTATAGATGTCACACCAAGGAACAAGTTTACTCAGCCCAATGACGACACCCCTTTCGGAAGACACTTGAAGGAAGTCACAAGGTACCCACACATCGGAATACCAAGTTTCACCGGAACCTTCACTACAGCTTTACCAGAAGAGGAGTGCTGGAGGATCAAAGTTTGTGTTCTTGGGAGGACTATTGCACCAGGCAAGGAACCCCTCGAGCTTATCTTTGACGCAGCAACTTGGAGTTTAGGAAAGAGTATGGGAGCGCACATCACCTTTGGACGTATTTGTGAAGTTTACAACAAGGATCTTGAAGACACCACCTACCATATTTGTGGACGCCGAAATGAGCAATGGGAGATAATTCGTACTAGGAACGATAAATCCATTGCAACATTCATACAGGAGATGGACTAGCACATTCGTCGCTATGAGAATCATATGTGCACTCTCATGCTGAAGACCAAGACAGTGATGACATGGAATATCAAGGTTTAGGAAGAACTCAAGACAACACGCGATGGATATGAAGAGGAGATTGCTGTGCTACTGAAGCAGAATGAAGAACTGAAGAAAAATATAAGAGCACCCGTTGTGAAGCCAGAACCAGAGATGGGCATTCGTTCACAAGACTACATCATACTGGAAGACACCGACATCGATGAAGACAGTGATGATTATGAAGACGAAGTTGGAGCAGATATTATGGAGTCTTCTACCAATCAAAGCTATTAGATGACCACCTTGTTTCTATTAGTATTCTCCCAAGTAGTTAGAATTGTTCGCGAGTTTTGTAATAGCAGCTTGGGATCAATTGTGTGAATCTAGTTTGAAATTGAGTGATGTGGTATGAATATGTTTGTCTCATGTGCATATGGGTTGTGGAATCTCTCATTAGACCTCATTCTATTCTATTTCTCATCCCTCTAACCCATCAGATGCCTCCGAGACGTGAGCCTGGATTCGTGTTCCCACCAGAGCTCACTCAGTTGATCCAGCAGCACAACACTTTGATGCAACTACTTGTTCAGAACCAAGGCAACAACAACAACAACAACAACAACAACAACAACAACAACAACAACAACAACAACAACAACAACAACAACAACAACAACAACAACGACCCTCCCCAAGCTGACAACCTGACCCGTTTCCTAAGGTTGAATCCGCCGGTGTTCTCTAGTAGCACCGAGCCGACTGTTGCAGATGTCTGGCTCCGCAAGATGGGAAGAGAGCTAGGAACTATTGGATGCACAAATGCAGAGAGAGCGCGCTTTGTCGCACATCAGCTTGAGGGACCAACATCCGCTTGGTGGGAGAACTACACCACCACTTATCCCCTTGCTACAGTTACTTGGGATTAGTTTCAGCAAGCCTTTTGCATTGCACATGTTTCAGTTGGAGCCATAAGCCCGAAGAAGCCTGAGTTCCGCAACTTACATCAGGGAAACCGTACTGTTGGGTAGTATGTGGATGACTTTTGGTAGTTAGCTCGCTATGCCCCAGATGACATGGCCACAGATGCCGCAAAGCAGGAGAAGTTTCTTGAGGGACTCAATGATGAGCTGAGTGTGCAGCTTATGGTAGCAACCTTTAACAACTACCAGGAGCTGGTAGACAGGGCCATCATGATTTAATGCAAGCAGCAGCAGATAGAGAGCCGCAAGCAGAAGTATGGACAGGGGAAGTATAACTCTGGAGCTCAGCAGAAGCCCCGCTATTCCCCGTACTCAGGAGGACATACTCATCCCACCCATGGAGGACATAACCATGGAGACCACTCTCACAATGGAGGAAATTCACACAACCATAGTGGCCCCAGGAATGGCAATGGGAATGGAGGAAACAACAGTCAGAACCATTCCACCCCCTCAACCCCCGCTAAGAAAGATCTGAGTCACATTACTTGTTTCAAGTGCGGGAAGACCGGACACTACACCACAGAGTGTCCAGATGCAAAGAATGGAAATGGCAATGGAAGCTCTGGAAAGAAGCCCAACCCATTCACCAGAGGACAGGTGAATCACGTCAAGGAGGAGATTGACGAGCATCTCGACGCAGTGGTTGGTAAGTTTTGGTTAATGCATTTACAGCCCTTGTTCTTTTTGACACTGGTGCATCGCATTCATACATATCAAGGGGTTTTGTGGAAAAGTATAATTTGCCTACCATAGCCCTTAACTCACCTATGTTAGTGAGTTCCCCTGGAGCAGAGTACATGGCTAGTCGAGGATGTTATCAGTTGCCATTAACTATTGGGAGACATGTTTCCCCACCAACCTCATTGTCTTGGAATCCCAAGGTTTGGATGTAATCATAGGTATGGACAGGCTATCCAAGTATGAAGAACATTGACTGCGCCAGTAAATCTATTTTCCTCACCACCCCGGAAGGAAAAAGGATCAAGTACGTGTCGAGACACACGCCAAAGAGGACGCAAGTGAATGCACTCTCTGGAGTTATTCAGGAGGAAGTAATAATTGTTAAAGATTTCCCCGTTGTATTTCCAGAGGAACTACCTGGCATGCCACTGGATCGAGACATCGGGTTTCTAATTGAGTTGTTACCAGGCACCGAACCAATATCCAAGAGGCCGTACCACATGCCCGTAAATGACTTGGCAGAGATTAAGAAGAAAATCAAGGAATTAATGGAGAAATGTTATATTCGACCAAGTTCTTCACCTTGGGGAGCCCCAGTGCTCCTAGTTGAGAAGAAGGGTTGTTCATTAAGGATGGTTGTGGATTATCATGCACTGAATGAAGTGACGATCAAGAACAAGTAACCTCTGTCGATGATCAATGACTTGTTTGACCAGTTGCAAGGATCCACCAAAGTCTTCTCCAAGATCGATTTACGATCTGGTTATCATCAGTTGAAGATACGAGAACAAGACATGCCTAAGACAAATTTTACCATGAGGTATGGGCTTTATGAGTATACGGTTATGTCTTTTGGTTTGACTAACGCCCTTGCCTACTTTATGAGTGATAACCCACAAGTGTAGGGGATCGCAACAGTTTTCGAGGGTAAAGTATTAAACCCAAATTTGTTGATTCGACACAAGGGGGGCCAAAGAATACTCCTAAGTATTAGCAGCTGAGTTGTCAATTCAGCCACACCTGCAAACTTAGTATCTGCAGCAATATAGTTTAGTAGCACGGTAATATGATAGTGGTGGTAGCAACAATAAAAGTAAAGATAATGTTTTTGTAGTTTTTGTGATAATAGCAACAAAAAGTAAATAAGCGACTAGCAATATAGGTAAAGCTCGTAGGCATTGGATCGGTGATGGGAAATTACGTTGGATGCAATTCATCATGTAGAAGTTATAACCTAGGGTGACACCGAACTAGCTCTAGTTCATCAATGCAATGTAAGCATGTATTCCGAATATAGTCATACGTGCTTATGGAAAAGAACTTGCATGACATCTTTTGTCCTACCCTCCCGTGGCAGCGGGGTCCTATTGGAAACTAAGGGATATTAAGGCCTCCTTTTAATAGAGTACCTGACCAAAGTATTAACACATAGTGAATACATGAACTCCTCAAACTATGGTCATCATCGGGAGTGGTCCCGATTATTGTCACTTTGGGGTTGCCGGATCATAACACATAGCAGGTGACTATAGACTTGCAAGATAGGATCAAGAACACACATATATTCATGGAAACATAATAGGTTCAGATCTGAAATCATGGCACTCGGGCCCTAGTGACAAGCATTAAGCATAGGAAAGTCATAGCAACATCAATCTCAGAACATAGTGGATACTAGGGATCAAATCCTAACAAAACTAACTCGATTACATGGTAGATCCCATCCAACCCATCACCGTCCAGCAAGCCTACGATGGAATTACTCACGCACCGCGGTGAGCATCATGGAATTGGTGATACAGGAAGGTTGATGATGATGATGGCGATGATCTCCACTCTCCAGAGCCCCGAACGGACTCCAGATCAGCCCTCCCAAGAGAGATTAGGGCTTTGGCGGCAGCTCCGTCTCGTAAAACGCAATAATTCTTTCTCCTTGATTTTTTTTCTCCACGAAACGGAATATATAGGACCTGCATACATCGGTGGGGCACCGGGCTGCCCTCGAGGCAGGGGGGCGCGTCCTGGGAAGGGGGGCGCGACCCCCAGCCTCGAGGACGGCCCGTGGGCCCCCAGGTGTGGATCTTCTTGCCAGTATTTTTTATATTTTCTGAAATAAATCTCCGTTGATTTTCAGGCGATTCCGAGAATTTTTTATTTCTACACAAAAACAACTCCATGGCAGTTCTGCTGAAAACAGCGTTAGTCCGGGTTAGTTCCATTCAAATCATGCAAGTTAGAGTCCAAAACAAGGGCAAAAGTGATTGGAAAAGTATATACGTTGGAGACGTATCAACTCCCCCAAGCTTAAACCTTTGCTTGTCCTCAAGCAATTTAGTTGATAAACTGAAAGTGATAAAGAAATACTTTGACAAACTCTGTTTGCTCTTGTTGTTGTAAATATGTAAGCTACCATTCATGTTTTCAACAAGATCATGAACTAACCACATTCACAATAACTTTCAGGTCTCAAGACTACTCACATCAATGGCATAATCAACTAGCGAGCAATAATAATAAACCTCGGATGACAACACTTCTCAAAACAATCATGATATGATATAACAGGATGGTATCTCGCTAGCCCTTTCTGAGACCGCAAAACATAAATGCGGAGCACCTTTAAAGATCAAGGACTGACTAGACATTGTAATTCATGGTAAAAGAGATCCAGTCATGATCATACTCGATGCAAATTAATAGTAATACATGCAATGACAGAGGTGCTCTCCTACTGGTGCTCTTAGATAAGAGGATGATGACTCTGCATAAAAGTAAATAGATAAGGCCTTCGTAGAGGGAAGCAGGGATTTGCAGAGGTGTCAGAGCTCGATTTTTAAATAGAGATTGAATAACATTTTGAGCGGTATACTTTCATTGTCAACATAACAACCAAGAATCTCGATATCTTCCATGCTACGCACATTATAGGCGGTTCCCAAACAGAATGGTAAAAGTATATACTCCCCCAACCACCAACAAGCACACTCCACGGCCATCCGAGTCCACGGGGTATCGTCCAAACAAGCAACAGCCCTGGGGGAGTTTTGTTTAATTATTATGATTTTGAGCATGGGACTGGGCATCCCGATTACCAGCCATTTTCTCGTGAATGTGAGTGGAGTCCACACATCGTGAGAATAACCCACCTAGCATGGAAGATATAGACAACCCTAGTTGATACATGAGCTGTTCGAGCATACAAAATAGAATTTCATTTGAAGGTTTAGAGTTTGGCACATACAAATTTACTTGGAACGGCAGGTAAATACCGCATATAGGAAGGTATGGTGGACTCATATGGAATAACTTTGGGATTTATGGAAGTGGATGCACAGCAGTATTCCCGCTTAGTACAGATGAGTGCTAGAATAATACTGGGAAGCGACCAGTTAGAGAGCGACAACGGTCATGAACAAGCATTAAAATTAATCAACAATGAATGCAAGCATGAGTAGGATATAAATCACCATGAACATAAATATCGTGAAGGCTATGTTGATTTGTTTCAACTACATGCGTGAACATGTGCCAAGTCAAGTCACTTAAATCGTTCAGAGGAGCATACCACCCATCATACCACATCACAACCATTTTAATATCATGTTGGCACGCAAGATAGACCATTATAAACTCTCAGCTAATTAAGCATGGCATAAGCAGCTATGATCTCTAATTGTCATTGCAAACAGGTTTCATTCATAACAAGCCGAATCAAGAACGACGAGCTATCATATTTACAAAAACAAGAGAGGTCGAGTTCATACCAGCTTTTCTCATCTCAATTAGTTCATCATATATCATCCTTATTGCCTTTCACTCGCACGACCGAACGGTGTGGATAATAATAATAGTGCAAGTGCATTGGACTATGCTGGAATCTGCAGGCATTTGATACAAGAGAGAAGACAATGTAATATGGCTCAAGGTTAAATCCACAACAAAGCATATGAGAGCCACTAAGAATTTTAATCATGGTCTTCTACTCTTAACCCCTAAAGAAAAGAAAAGAAACTATTTACACGAGAAAGCTCCCAACAAGCAAAAGAAGAACGGGAAATCTTTTTGGTTTTTTATTGTTTTTTATTTTTAGTTACTACTACAAGCAAAGAAAGTAACTAGCTAGAAGCTACAACTGATATATTTTTTGTTTTTTTGGGTTTTTCTAGGACACAAGAAAAAGAAATTTAACTAAGCATGGATGGTACAGTGAAAGAGTGTGAGCATCGACAGCTAGAATAAGTGTGTGAACATGAATGTAAGTCGGTGAGAAACACGTACTCCCCCAAGCTTAGGCTTTTGGCCTATGTTGGTCTATGGCCACGGATCGAAGCCACTCCCTCCAGTGTACTGAGATGTGTCCTCTGGATGCCACTGGTTGGCGAGCTCGTCCAGATCCCACCCATAAACAGATTGATGAGAAGGATCAAACGGTGGTTCTGGCTCAGGCTCTGAAGCTTGTGCCCGGCCTTGGTACTAGTAGAAGGCGTCTGATGTAATGAGGTACTTGCCTGTGGATAGATCAAACAAAGATGGTGCAGGCAAGGTAACAATTTCACAGTATATTTCATAAAACCTCAATTTGTAGAGTAGCTGCATATTTTTGTCTTTAACAAGAAATTCGTGAGCTACCATGCTCTTGTAGTCTAGATAAACAGGGGCAAGCAATTTTTCTTCCTTCTCATGATGCCTAATAGGTATATTAAAATATTCAGCAAGGCGAGAAGCAAAGATTTCTCCAAAGACGGGCCCCTTTGAGCGGTTCAGACTCAATCGTTTGGCAACGACAGCGCCCAAGCTAAAAGTTGTGTCATGAAACAAGGCATGGCGTAAAATGATAATATCAGGGGCACTGAGATTCCCACTGTTCCGGCGACCAATTAAACACCTACTAGCAAATAAAGCAAAGTAGCGCAGAACAGGGAAGTGTATACTGGTGATTCTTGCCCCTGAAACTTGTCTAGTTTCCCCTACAGCTATCATATCAATAAACCCTTTGACGTCATCATGACGTGGTTCATCTAGTCTACCTTCAAAGGGTACTTTGCATATTTCACAAAAATCTAATAATGATATCTCCTTAACCACATCATGTAAGTGAAACTCCACTGTAGGTGGTGTTTTTCTAGAATGAAAACGAAAGCTTTGCTTAAAAATATTGGTGAGTAAGAGATACTGTTCTTTTTGGTTGTTGATGAAGTCGGTGAGGCATGCATTATTAGCCATCCAATAAAAGTCTTCGTAAATACCGGCGGACGTCATGAAATTATTACAAGGCCATTCGCACGGTCGAACTTCCGCCATGCGAGGAAGATGATACTTGGGCTTCTTGTTTTCTTCTTTCTTCTTCTCCTCTGAGCTCTTGCTAGAAGAGCCCCTCAATATTCTTTTTAGCATTATCCTTTTCTGAAAATTTCTAAAATTTTGAGTAACTCACAATAAAAGTTAACCAAACCCAACAAGAATGATAGCAACAACTCCTATATGTGCCTAGAGGCCATATCATGCATTAGAACTACTTGGGACCAAGAAAATTTGACATGCAAGCTCAAGAACAAGGTCACCACAGTAGCACAAATTTGCAACATATAAAGCACTAGAATAAAAACTAATTGGACCAATGGAGGAGTCACATACCAAGGAACAATCTCCTCCAAACATTTTGGTGAATGGTGCTTTGAGCAAGGAGATCGAAAATGGCAGCAAAACGAGCTAGAACTCGGGTTTGAGCCGGCTGGGGATTTTTTTTGGGAGGAAGAAGAAGGGAGTGGGTGAAAGGATAAGTGGAGGGGGGACACGTGGGGCCCTCGAGGCAGGGGGGTGCGCCCTATGAAGGGGGGCGCGCCCTGTGCCCTCGAGGCCAGGTGCTGGCTCACCTCGATGCGTGTTTAGTGCCATATTTTCTTAAATATTCTAGAAAAAAAATCATATTTAATTTTCATGGCATTTGGAGAACTTTTATTCGGGATATTTTTTATTGCACGGATAAGTCTGGAAACAGACAGATAATGCTAATTTTCTTTTATTTAACCTAATTAACAGAAAGTAAAAGAAGGGTACAGAAGGTTGGTGCTGTCTAGATTCACCTATCCCATGTTCATCAAAAGGAATCCATTAACAAGGTTGATCAGGTCTTGTTAATAAACTCTTTCCGAGTAACATGAAATCGGAGAATGTTTGAATAACACTATGTTACCTCAATGGGGATATGTATGTCCCCAAAAATAAGTATGTCATATGCCTTCTTGATAGTAGGAATAGGAAACTCAAAACCTCCAATAGTGATGGTTGAAGTTTTTCCAATATAATTGATATTATGAACCTGAGGTTGTTTCCTCGTAAAGTGTACCATATGCTCATTACCATTGACATGAAAAGTGACATTGCCTTTGTTGCAATCAATAACAGCCCCTGCAGTATTCAGAAAAGGTCTTCCAAGAATAATAGACATGGTATCATCCTCGGGAATATCAAGTTTAACAAAGTCCATTAGAATAGTAACATTTGCAACTGCAACAGGCACATCCTCACAAATACCGACATGTATAGCAGGTTATTTATTAGCCATTTGCAAAGATATTTCAGTAGGTGTCAACTTACTCAAGTCAACTCTACGATATAAAGAGAGGCATAACGCTAACACCAGCTCCAAGATCACACAAAGCAGTTTTAACATAGTTTCTCTTAATGGAACAAGGTATAGTAGGTACTCCTGGGTCTCCTAATTTCTTAGGCATTCCACCCTCAAAAGTGTAATTGGCAAGCATGGTGGAGATTTCTACTTCAGGTATGTTTCTTTTGTTGGTAATAATATCTTTCATATACTTAGCATAAGGATTTGTTTTAAGCACATCAGTCAAACGCATACGCAAAAAGATAGGTCTAATCATTTCAGCAAAGCGCTCAAAATCCTCATCATCCTTTTTCTTGGATGGTTTCGGAGGAAAAGGCATGGGTTTCCGAACCCATGGTTCTCTTTCCCTACCGTGCTTCCTAGCAACAAAGTCTCTCTTATCATAACGTTGATTCTTTGATTGTGGGTTATCAAGATCAACAGCAGGTTCAATCTCTACATCATTATCATTGCTAGGTTGAGCATCATCATGAACACCATTATCAATGTTATCACTAGGTTCATGTTCATTACTAGATAGTGTCTCAGCATCAGAAACAGATATATCATTGGGATTCTCAGGTCGGTGAGCTACGGGTTCACTAGAAGCATGCAAAGTCCTATCATTTTTCTTTTTCTTCTTTTTAGAGGAACTAGGTGCATCTAAATTAGCTCTCTGAGAATCTTGCTCAATTCTCTTAGGGTGGCCTTCAGGATACAGAGGTTCCTGAGTCATTTTACCACCTCTAGTTGCAACTCTAACATCATAGTCATTGTTCTTACTATTCAACTCATTGAGCAAATCATTCTGAGCCTTAAGTACTTGTTCTACTTGAGTGGTGACCATGGAAGCATGTAAACTAATAAGTTTCAGTTCATCTTTAGCACTAGACAGATAATCACTCAAGCGTTCAATCATATGAGCATTGTGTTGTAATTGTCTACCAACATAAGCATTGAAGTTTTCTTGTTTCACAACAAAATTGTCAAACTCATCTAAGCTTTGGCTAGCAGACTTATAACGAGGAATACCACCTTCATCAAATCTATAAAGAGAATTTAACTTTACTACCTGTGTCGGGTTATCTAGACCACGTATTTCTTCAATAGGCGGTAAATTCTTAACATGTTCATCTTTAATACCTTTCTCTCTCATAGATTTCTTTGCCTCTTGCATATCTTCAGGACTGAGAAATAGAACACCTCTTTTCTTCAGAGTTGGCTTAGGGGCTGGTTCAGGAAGCATCCAATTATTTTCATTGGCCAGCATATTATTCAATAGTAATTTAGCTTGTTCAACTGTTCTTTCCCTGAAAATACAACCAGCACAACTATCCAGGTGGTCTCTGGAAGCATCGGTTAGTCCATTATAAAAGAGATCAAGTATATCATGCATCTCAAGAGGATTATCAGGCAAAGCATTAAGTAACTGGAGAAGCCTCCCCCAAGCTTGTGGGAGACTCTCTTTTTCAGTTAGAGCAAAGTTATATATTTCCCGTACGGCAGCTTGTTTCTTATGAGCGGGAAAATATTTAGCAAAAAAGTAATACATCATATCCTGGGGACTACGCACAGAACCAGGATCAAGAGAATTAAACCAAGTCTTAGCATCACCCTTTAACGAGAACGGAAATAACTTAAGGATATAGTAGTAGCGAATCTTTTCATCATTGGTAAACAGGGTGGCTATATCATTCAACTTGGTAAGATGTGCCACAACAGTTTCAGACTCATAGCCATGGAAAGGACCATATTCAACCAAAGTAATTAACTCAGGATCAACAAAGAATTCATAATCCTTATCAGTAACACAAATAGGTGAAGTAGCAAAAGCAGGGTCATGTTTCATTCTAGCATTCAAGGAATTTTCATTCAGCTTAGCTAATAACTTCTTAAGATCATATCTATCATTGCAAACAAGAAAGTCTCTAGCAGTTTCTTCATCCATAACATAGCCCTCAGGCACAACAGGCAATTCATATCTATTGGGAGTAGTTTCATCATCACTTTCACAAATATCATCAACATTTGCACTCTCCCTAACCTTAGCAATTTGTTCATCTAGAAATTCACCTAGTGGCACAGTATCAGGCATAGAGGTAGTTTCATCATACATAGCAGAAGTAGCATCATCAAGAACATACGACATATCAGATTCAATAGCAGGAGTAGGTGTCGCAAGTTTACTCATAACAGAAGGAGAATCTAGTGCAGAGCTAGATGGCAGTTCCTTACCTCCCCTAGTAGTTGAGGGTAAGAGCTTGGTTTTTGAGTCCTTCAAATTCTTCATAGTGATAAGAAGATATAAATCCCAAGTGACTGAAAGAATAGAGCTATGCTCCCCGGCAATGGCGCTAGAAAATAGTCTTGATAACCCACAAGTGTAGGGGATCGCAACAGTTTTCGAGGGTAAAGTATTAAACCCAAATTTGTTGATTCGACACAAGGGGAGCCAAAGAATACTCCTAAGTATTAGCAGCTGAGTTGTCAATTCAGCCACACCTGGAAACTTAGTATCTGCAGCAAGATAGTTTAGTAGCACAGTAAAATGATAGTGGTGGTTGCAGCAATAAAAGTAAAGATAATGTTTTGTAGTTTTTGTGATAATAACAACGGAAAACTAAATAAGCGACTAGCAATATAGGTAAAGCTCGTAGGCATTGGATCGGTGATGGGAAATTACGTTGGATGCAATTCATCATGTAGAAGTTATAACCTAGGGTGACACAGAACTAGCTCCAGTTCATCAATGCAATGTAAGCATGTATTCCGAATATAGTCATACGTGCTTATGGAAAAGAACTTGCATGACATGTTTTGTCCTACCCTCCCGTGGCAGCGGGGTCCTATTGGAAACTAAGGGATATTAAGGCCTCCTTTTAATAGAGTACCAAACCAAAGCATTAACACATAGGGAATACATGAACTCCTCAAACAATTGTCATCACCGGGAGTGGTCCCGATTATTGTCACTTCGGGGTTGTCGGATCATAACACATAGTAGGTGAATATAGACTTGCAAGATAGGATCAAGAACACACATATATTCATGGAAACATAATAGGTTCAGATCTGAAATCATGGCACTCGGGCCCTAGTGACAAGCATTAAGCATAGCAAAGTCATATCAACATCAATCTCAGAACATAGTGGATACTAGGGATCAATCCCTAAGAAAACTAACTCGATTACATGATAGATCCCATCCAACCCATCACCGTCCAGCAAGCCTACGATGGAATTACTCACGCACGGCGGTGAGCATCATGGAATTGGTGATGGAGGAAGGTTGATGATGACGATGGCGACGATCTCCACTCTCTGGAGCCCCGAACGGACTCCAGAGCAGACCTCCCGGGAGAGATTAGGGCTTTGGCGGCGGCTCCGTCTCGTAAAACGCGATAACTCGTTCTCCTTGATTTTTTCTCCACGAAACGGAATATATAAGACTTGGGCATACGTCGGTGGGGCACCGGGCTGCCCTCGAGGCAGGGGGGCGCGCCCCCCACCCTCGAGGACAGCCCGTGGGCCCCCAGGTGTGGATCTTCTTGCTAGTATTTTTTATATTTTCTGAAATAAATCTCCGTTCATTTTCAGGCGATTCCGAGAACTTTTTATTTCTACACAAAAACAACACCATGGCAGTTCTGCTGAAAACAGCGTCAGTCCGAGTTAGTTCCATTCAAATCATGCAAGTTAGAGTCCAAAACAAGGGAAAAATTGTTTGGAAAAGTAGATACATTGGAGACGTATCAATGATTATGATGAACAAGGTGTTCATGGAGTTCTTGGATAAGTTTGTGGTGGTATTATTGGTGACATATTGATTTATTCGAAGAATGAACAGGAGCACAAGGAACATTTCTGTTTGGTTCTCGAGAAGCTCAGGGAACATCAGTTATATGCCAAGTTCAGCAAATGCGAGTTTTGGTTGAAGGAAGTTGGATTTCTCGGACATGTTATATCAGGAGATGGTATAATAGTAGACCCCTCCAAGGTAGAGTCCGTCACTGAGTGGAAAGCACCCACCTCAGTTGGAGAGATTCGCAGTTTTCTTGGACTCACAGGATATTATCGGAGGTTCATTGAAAATTTCTCCAAGATTGCGAAACCCATGACAGAGTTGTTGAAGAACTAAACTAAGTACAATTGGACCGAAGAATGTGAGGCCAGTTTTCAGGAGTTGAAGAAACGTTTGGTTATAGCCTAGTGCTGATTCTCCCGAATATACGCAAGGATTTTCAGGCGTACTGCGACGCTTCTCGTCAAGGACTTGGAGGCATTCTCATGCAAGAAGGAAGATTTGTTTCATATGCCTCACGTCAGCTTCGACCCCATGAGTTGAATTATGCCACGTGTGATTTGGAGTTAGCAGCCGTAGTGCATGCACTCAAGGCCTGGAGACACTTTCTTATTGGAAACCATTGTGATGTGTACACGGATCATAAGAGTTTGAAGTACATCTTCACGCAGAAGGAGTTAAATCTCAGGCAAAGGAGATGGCTTGAGATCATAAAGGATTACGGCATGAGATTGTATTATCTCCCATGGAAAGCCAATGTCGTGGCAGAGCTTTGAGCTGTAAGAGTTATGTTAATACACTCATAACCGAAGGTTTACCCCAGGAGTTAGCAGAGGATCTCCCAGACCTACATTTGGAGATAGTCCCAAGAGGCTATGTTGCCACATTGAAGATTCAGTCCATTTTATTGGGAAAGATTCGAGAAGCTGAGAAGATGGAGAAAGGTATTGAGGAAATAAAGGGCAGAATAAGCCAAGGAAAGGCAGAAGGATTCCATGAGGATGAATACAGAACACTGTGGTTTGAAGAGCGTATATACGTGCCCAATGACCCGGAGATCAGGAAGTTGATTCTTCAGGAGGCTCATGATCCGCCTTACTCGATACACCCAGGCAATACCAAGATGTATTTGGATTTGAAGCAGAATTTCTAGTGGACCATTATGAAGAAGGACATTGCCGAGTATGTAGCGGTATGTGATGTCTGTTAGAGAGTTAAGGCAGAACATGATAAACCAGCAGGGTTACTACATCCGTTACCGATACCAGATTGGAAATGGGACAAGCTAGGAATGGATTTTATCACAGGATTACCCAGGACACATTCAGGGTACGATTCTGAAAGAACATGTGGTGCCCACATGTTTGGTTTTAGTAATTGATGACAATCTCTATGGACTAATAGTTGCCTTGAGTTATATTTGAAGGGTTTATCCATAGGCTTTTCTTGGAGTCCATGTGTTGGTTTTAAGGAGAGTTTGTGATGACCAAGGTGATATTAAGGAATTATCCAAAGATTGGTCTTGTGAGCATTGAGCTTATTGCAAGCATGTCTTGAAGAAGAAGAAGAGGGTGTGATCATTCATGTTTACCTTCAAGACATCATCCAAATGAAGAGATTTGGAAAGATTCTTGGTTGATCAAGATTAACTCAAAGAGTGAATCAAGTTGATCAACACACAAAGCATAGAAGATGTACCGAGAGGGATCAAGTGATCCCATGGTATGGTAAGCATTGTCAATTTTGCTTTGTGTACTAACCCATAGTCTTCGTGAGAGTTCTTTGTGGGGTAAGGTTGCGGTGTGCAAGTTTAAGTGGATCATCACGAAGATCATATGCTTGAAGCTTGCAGTCCATTGTGGTGGCAGTGGACTTGTGAAGATGTGCCAAAGAGTGGCTCACCCATACTGGAGTATGGGGGAGCAATCAACTAGTCTTCACCGAGGCAACGCAATCAAGAAATGTGGTCCAACTTGAGGAAGTCAGTATCGTCACCATCTAGCTCAAGTTAACTTTGTGCAAAGCAAAGGTTTGCCCCTGATAGGTTTTCTACTTTACCGGTCTCATGGTGGTAGTTGGAAGACCGGGTTATAGGATCGATTGTCGTACTATCAAGGGGGGCTCTCAAGTGAGTAGCTTGATCGTATCGTTCGTAGAGAGCTCAAACCATTGCATCTTTGCATCATCTTTCTTGGTTCTTGTTTGGTTTTCCTCCTTGTGAGATTTGGAGCTTTTGGTCATCTTCATGACAAGCTAGAGTTCATCAAAAATGGAGTTAACATGCATATTCTATGATGTTTTCGATGTTGGAGATTATGCTGGTTCATCTCGGTTGGAGGTTTCTCTCCTATATATATTAGGCATACCTCCCCTGCCTCTTCTCATTATAACCTTTTGCTGTTTGGATGCTACTCGTTGTCATCTATGCAACAAGCTTGAGTTTGCTAAATTCGGAGTTCATTTGCAGAAGTTGTGGCAGTTTAGGCTTTATTGCATCCTCTGTTTTCTCTATTGTGTTCTTGAAAGCCTCAAGCTGTAGTACTGCTCTCTCGAGCGGTAGTACCGCTTGTAAGCGGAAGTACCGCGACCCTGTGCTGCGCGTAGTACCACTGCTTTTGGGGGTGCGATTTTTCGTGTCGGGTTTCGCAGTAGTAGAGCAGTAGTACAGCTTATAAGTGGTACTACATCTCCCCACGAGCGGTAGTACCTCTTATAAGCGGTATACCTCTCCCCCCGAGCGGTAGTACCGCTTATAAGAGGTACTACCTCTCCCCAGAGCGGTACTACCTCTCTGGCAGAACTACAGCTCATGTTTTTTGCTCTCATTGGACTGTTTTGACTATGCTAAGCGGTAGTACCGCTCCTCCAGTGGTAGTACCGCTTGTGCACGACCTGTGTGCATAACGGTTGGTTTTGGGGGTGCCTATAAAAGGGGGTCTTATTCTCCAATGAACCTTATCCTTTGAGCTCGTGTTCTTCCCCCATTGTTGACCTTCTTCGAGCTTGCTATCTCTCAGCCCCTCCATGGATTCTTGCTAGTTTTAAGGGAAAAGAGAGAGGAGATCTAGATCCACATTTCCACCAATCACTTTCTCCTCTATGTGAGGGCAACCCTTTGGATCGAGATCTTGGAGTTCTTCGTGTTCTCCTCTTTGTTCTTCCTCTCATTTTCCTCCCTAGCATTAGTTGGTTTGGTGGGATTTGAGAGAGAAGGACTTGGGCACTCTGTGTGCCCTTACCATTGCATTTGGTGCATTGGTTTGAGTTCTCCAGGGTGATACGTGGAAGTTACAAGTTGAGAAGTTTATTACTCTTTGGTGCTTGGTACCCTTGAGCTTGTTCCTCTTGGGTGCTTGGGCGCCCTAGATGGTTGAGGTCATCGCAGGGCCATATTCTATTGTGGTGAAGCTTCGTAGTGCTTTTGGAAGCCTCCAATTTAGTTGTGGAGGTAGCCCCAACCTTGGTGGTGTTCGGAGCTCATTCATTGTGGTGTAAAGCTCCGGACAAGCGTCGGGGTCTGCAATTAGGTTGTGGAGATCGCCCCGAGCAATTTGTATGGGTTCGATGACCGCCCTCAAGGGTTGCCATTTGTACGGGTTCGGTGACCGCCCTCAAGGGTCCCTTAGTGGATTCACGACATCTTGCATTGTGCGAGGGTGTGAGGAGATTACGGTGGCCCTAGTGGCTTCTTGGGGAGGATTGTGCCTCCACACCGCTCCAAACGGGGATTAGCGTCCGCAAGGGTGTGAACTTCGGGATACATCGTCGTCTCCGCGTGCCTCGGTTATCTATTACCCGAGTCCTTTACTTATGCATTTTACTTTGTGATATCCATATTGCTTCTTGTCATATATCTTGCTATCACCTAGTTGTTTATATTGCTTAGCATAAGTTGTTGGTGCACATAGGTTCAAGCCTAAACCGTATTTATATTAAAGCGCCTATTCACCCCCCCCCCTCTAGGCGACATCCACGATCTTTCAATTGGTATTAGAGCCTCGTCTCTCTTTATAGGGCTTAACCGCCTAGAGAGTAAGGATGTCGACTAGGGGTTTAGGATTCTCTGACACTCTTAGTTTCGAGGGCACAAATTTTGATGTTTGGGTAATTCGCATACTTAATCTCTTTAGGTTGATGGACCCAAATTTAGAGCGAATTATAGATATGGGTTTTTCTCCTCCAAAGGATCCCCAAAGATTTCTTTAGAGGATGAGGAAAACTCTTATCTCAATGCTCAAGCTTCTATTGTGCTTTTCGATGCTTTGAGCAATGTAGTTATAGTTCAACTCATGCTGTTTCGGGGTGCTCATGAGTTGTGTACAAAGCTTCAAGATAAATATGGCGTGTCCAAGATTTTTGGGAATGATTGTTCTGCCTCCACCTCTGGCCGTGTTGTGTTCTCAACTTCTTCTACTTCACCTCCATGTGGCTTGCCACAAGGTAATAGAATAGTCCAGCCCTATATATATATATATATATATATATATATATATAGTGTTACTATTCATCACCCAGGGTGCAGAATAAGTTATTCTTCACCCGAGGTAATCTTATGATCATTTGATAAGTAAATTACATTTGAAATACACATAGTTACATTCATAGTGATTTACTGCATAAAATTTGTCAAAACAAACAAAATGTAGGTCAAAAATTGCATTTTATGTACATTTTACACTACATTTTTACATTTGTAATTTTACGTAACATAAAATATTTTTTACGACGATTATAGGTTTTCTTACGTTCTCTTTTTATCTCTAAAATAAGACAAAATTTACGAAACGTAAAATTACGGTGCATAGATGTTAAAATAGAGGTGGGTGAAGAATAACTATTCCTTACCCAGGGTGACGAATAGTCAATCCCTATATATATACATAACATGTTCAACTTCATAAGAAAAGATTTTCTTACACAATAGACTACTCCCAAAGTAAAAACATTCCAGTAGATGTTTCATATGATAAGGCATAACATGTTCAAAGAAAATAAAGACTACCAGGCATCACACTGAAATGTTACCCTCTCTAGATCTAACTATCAGGGCTAGAACATACCTTGATATGAGTTTATGACGCATTCGAGAATCATTTTCTAGGACAGATAGAGACATGCAGGACCTGAAAATATGGTAGTTCAATAATCAAAATATTCTACAAAACAATTAGACCTGCAACCCCTAGACATAGATTAAGAAAAACAGAAACCAATGGGAGGGATAGGAATTTGAATTTGGTAGACTATCACGACAACATGGCATTTGTGGTACTTGTTGCCTAAACAAACAAAAATAATAATTGAATCTCTATTGGAAATGCATATAAAAAAATTCTCCCAACAAAATCAGTTGTAGACATGGAAAGGAAATGATGGCGCATATATTCTTCAAGTGATGCAGGGTTGTGATAATTGGAAGGGGTAAGCACAAATATAGGGGAAGGAGAAAATAAGGAGGACGTAAACATATCCTATATTGGGAGCGAGTGAATATTAAAGGTGGTGGTACCTGCGAGGAGGATGGAATTATACTATCATGCGGGGAAAGATTCAGGGTCCAGAGTGATTGATGCATGCAGAGCCACACCTCGACGCACCAAATCCCACTAATTTAGCCACACAGCTGTGTGAAATCAGTGCTAATGCAGAAAAATCACTCCAGAATCCTATCTTGCTCCCCACAGAAGCATGTCAAACTCCATATTTTCTGGGCCCAAAATAATTCTCTACGAATCCACCTGAATCCATAATCAATCACGTAGAGAAGCAACTACACACACGGAAACAACAACTATTGATTCTTCTCAGATGTCTCTCATGCGAAGGTGCGGGGAGCAAAACCAAACCTGCGATCGGGTCGAGGAAGCCGAAGATATGCATGAGGCAGCTGTCGTCTAGGCTCTTCAACGGCGAGCTCATCTCCTCTCCGAATACACCTTCCCCTCCACTACGGGATGTGGTACCGCCGTTGGCGAGGTCGAGCAGAGCACGGGGACACGACACAATATCTGCCCCGCCCTCCATGATTTCCAATTCTTCGGTCACGGTGATATCCCTCTTGCTACCTCTTGAGCTTGCGTTGTATTCCCTCGAAGAGGAAAGGGAGATGCAGCACAGTAGCGTAAGTATTTCCCTCAGTTTTTGAGAACCAAGGTATCAATCCAGTAGGAGACCACGCGCCAGTCCCTCGCACCTGCACAAACAAATAAGAACTTCGCAACCAACGCGATAAGGGGTTGTCAATCCATTTACGGTCACTTACGAGAGTGAGATCTGATAATTATATTTTTGGTATAGAAACAAAAAGTAAAGAAAGCAAATAAATAACGACGGCAGAAATTAAGGGGAAAGTAATATGATAGAGATAGACCCGGGGCCATAGTTTTCTCTAGTTGCTTCTCTCATGATAGCGATATTCTACGGCGGGTAAACAAATTACTTTCGAGCAATTGATAGAAAAGCGAATAATTATGAGATTATCTAGGCATGATCATTGTATATAGGCATCACGTCCTAGACAAGTAGACCGAAATGATTCTACATCTACTACTATTACTCCACACATCGACCGCAATCCAGCATGCATCTAGTGTGTTGAGTTCATACGGACAGAGTAACGCCTTAAGAAAGATGACATGATGTAGATGGATAAACTCAAGCAATATGATGAAAACCCCATCTTTTTATCCTCGATGGCAACAATACAATACGTGCCTTGCTGCCCCTACTGTCACTGGGAAAGGACACCGCAAGATCGAACCCAAAGCCAAGCACTTCTGCCATTGCAAGAACTATAGATCTAGTAGGCCAAACCAAACCAACGATTCGAAGCGATTTGCAAGGATATTATGAGCACACATAAAAAGTTCAGAGAAGAACCAAATATCTTTCATAGATAACCTTGATCATAAACTCACAATTCGTCGGATCTCGACAAACACACCGCAAAAAGAGATTACATCGAGTAGATCTCCTCGAACACCGAGGAGAACATTGTATTGAGATCCAGAGGGAGAGAAGAAGCCATCTAGACACTAGCTATGGACCCGAAGGTCTGTGGTAAACTACTCACAACTCATGGTGAGGGCGATGATGATGATGATGAAGGCCTCCGTGATGGATCCCCCTCCTGGAAGAGGCTCCAAGATGGGATATCCATGGGAACAGCAGCTACGGCGATGGAATTTGGGTTTTCTCTCTACGTATGGAGTTTCTAGGGTATGTAGGCATATATAGGAGGAAGAGGGGCACCAGGGGCCACCAGGCCTGCCCTCGAGGCAGGGGGGCGTGCCCTGGGAAGGGGGGCGCGCCCCCCACCCTCGAGGGTGGGCCCCCTGTCCTCTGGCTTGGCCCCGAACTCTATCTCGCGTGATTTTCTCCAAAAATATCTCCTACGAAGGTTTCATTCTGTTTGGACTCCGTTTGATATTCCTTTTCTGCAAAACACTGAAATAGGCAAAAAATAGCAATCTGGACTGGGCCTTTGGGTTAGTAGGTTAGTCCCAAAAATGATATAAAAGTGAATGATAAAGCCCATTAAACATCCAAGACTTCATAAATAATAGCATGGAACAATAAAAAAATATAGATACGTTGGAGACGTATCATGCATCCCCAAGCTTAATTCCTGCTCATCCTCGAGTAGGTAAATGATAAAGAAATTTTTTTTGTTGTGGAATGCTAACCACTATAGTTTTTCAATGTAATTTTCTTAATTGTGGCATGAATGTTCAGATCTGCAGGATTCAATATAAAAGTCTATATTGACATAAGAAATAACAATACTTCAAGCAATACTAACAAAGCAATCACGTCTTCTCAAAATACTATGGCTAAAGAAAGTTATCCCTACAAAATCATATAGTGTTCGCTATGCTCCCTTGCTATCACACAAAATATTCATATCATGCACAACCCCAATTTCAGCCAAGCATTTGTTTTCATGCTCTATCTTTTCAAACCTTTCAACTTTCACGCAATACATGAGCGTGAGCCATGGACATAGCACTATGGGTGGAATAGAGGTGGTTGTCGAGAAGACAAAAAGAGGGAGATAGTCTCACATCGACAAGGCGTATCAACGGGCTATGGAGATGCCCATCAATAGATATCAATGTGAGCGAGTAGGGATTGCCATGCAACGGATACACTAGAGCTAAATATGAATGAAATCTCAACAAAAGAAACTAGTGGGTGTGCATCCAACTTGCTTGCTCACGAAGACCTAGGGCATTTGAGGAAGCCCATCGTTGTAATATACAAGCCAAGTTCTATAACAAAAATTCCCACTAGTATATGAAAGTGACTAAGCATGATACTCTCTACAATGAAGAACATGGTGCTACCTTGAAGCACAAGTGTGGAAAAAGATAGTAGCAATTGTCCCTTTTTTCTTTTCTTTTTCTTTTTTCCTTTTTTTGGGCCTTTCTTTTTTTCTTTGGACTTTTTTTCTGTTTCTCTTTTTTTTTGTGGAGGGGCTTTATAGATTCAGCCTTTCCTCCCGTGGGACAATGCTCTATAAATGATGATCATCACACTTTCATTACAACACAAGATTACAACTCGATACTACAACAACAAAGTATGACTCTATATGAATGCCTCTGGCGGTGTACTGGTATGTGCAATGAAACAAGATTGACATGTATAAAAATTATGCATGGTGGCCTTGCCACAAATACGATGTCAACTACATGATCATGCAATGGCAATATGACAATATGATGCGTGTCATATGAACGGAACGGTGGAAAGTTGCATGGCAATATATCTCAGAATGGCTATGGAAATGCAATGATAGGTAGGTATGGTGTTGGTTTTGAGGAACAATATGGTGGCTGTTTTGAAGAAGGATATATAGTGGGTTTATGGCACCGGCGAAAGTTGCGCGGTACAAGAGAGACTAGCAATGGTGGAAGGGTGAGAGTGCGTATAATCCATGGACTCAACATTAGTCATAAGAACTCATATACTTATTGCAAAAATCTACGAGTCGTCATAACAAAGCAATCAACGCATTCCCCTAAGGGGGAGGTTGGGAGGAGTTAACCATCGTGCGCCCCCGACCTCCACACAAAGGTTGACACTCTACAAATACCTCATGCTTTAACTTAGTCACACAACGGTTCACCATACGTGCATGCTACGGGAATCACCAACCTTAACACAAAAATTTCTCAATTTCATAATTACTCCACTAGCATGACTCTAATATCACTATCCTCATGTCTCAAAACATTTATCAAGCATCCAACATCTCTTTCTACTCAATGCACTTGGTGTCATTTTTTTTACTACATTGATGTTTGATGTCTATCATGTGAAGACTAGTTCCTTTAGCCTAAACACTTTACCATGCTGTTTTAATAGACTCTCAAATAGATCTAAGTGAAGCATGAGAGTTCAACAATTTCTACAAAATATTACCACCATCGTGCTCTAAAAGATATAAGTGAAGCACTAGAGCAAAAGCTATTCAACTCAAAAGATATAAGTGAAGCATATAGATTGTTCTAACAATTTCTAGGGCATATTTAACTCTCTCAAATAGGTGTGTCCAGCAAGGATGATTGTGGCAAACTAACAAGCAAAGACTCAAATTATACAAGATTCTCCAAGCAAAACACATAACATGTTGCGAATAAAAATATAGCTCCAAGTATAGTTACCGATGGATGAAGACGAAAGAGAGGGATGCCTTCCCGGGGCATCCCCAAGCTTAGGATTTTGATTATCTTGAATTTATTTGGGGTGCCTTGGGCATCGCCCAGCTTAGGCCTTTGCTACTCCTTGTTCCATAGTCCATCAAAGCAATACTCAAAACTTGAAAACTTCACAACACAAAACTTAGACAAAAATTCACGTGAGCTCCGTTAGTAAGAGAAAGCAAACCACCAATCAAAGGTACAACAAGTAATTCATTCATTGTTTATATTGGTGTTAAAACGTACTCTACTACAAGTTATATATGGTTCATATCCTCCAATATTAATCATAGATGCATCGGAATAAGCAAACAACACACGAAAAACAGAATCTGTCAAAAACAGAACAGTCTGTAGTAATCTGCTGGGTTCGCCTACTTCTGGAACTCAAAAAAATTCAAACTAAATTGTTAATTTTTTGCAATTTGTCTACCAATCAGCAGCAAAAAGAATAAACTAAAAATCACGCTCCAGTAAAATCTGAAGACTACTTTAGCCAACGCTAACAATTCTGTTTTTCACAGCAAGATCATATAAACATCACACAAGTCTTACCAAAGGTTCTATTTGGCACAAACAGTAAACAAAACATGAAAACACATCTAATCGGAGGCTAGATGCAATATTTATTCCCTAACAGCAACAAAAGCAAAAAAAAACATAAAATTGGGTTGCCTGCCAACAAGCGCTATCGTTTTACGCCCCTAGCTAGGCACGATACAAGATAGATCTAGGTATTGCCATCTTTGGAAGGCAATTCTTTGATTAAGCACTTATGATTCTTGGGCACTCTTTTGTCCCTATGAATAGTTAAACTCTTGGGCAAGAAATCAAGAAATTCTAAAGTGTCAAAAGGGTCTCTTGCAAAAGTGAGAAAATTAGGATGAACACTTATGGATTTGAGATCCGCAAGTCTAGAAGTTTCACCCTTGTCTTTAGGGACATACATGAACTTAGATATTTTAGTGGAGGTAGTTGGAGTAGTTTTTATAGCGGAAAGAGAGGAACCCACATTAGTGATAACATCCTCAAGCTTATTGATTCTAGTGGAATCCTGATCTAGCTTTTCTTTAACTATGGGCTCTTTTTCCTTAAGATTTTTCAGAACAACTCCTACCTTGGATCCATATTGAGTGATTTCATTATGATTTTTTCTGTCCAAGCTCTTTAACAATTCTACCGTAGCAACCTTGTTCTCAATAATTTCTAACCTTTGCATAACGTGCTCCAAAGTTAAAACGGTCCCATTAACCGTAAGAGGTGGTAACCCAAATAATTCAGTCATGGCCTTATAAGAATCAACGATTTGGCTACCCAAGAAATTCCCTCCGGTAATGGTATGTAGGATAAATCTATTCCATGGAGTTATGCCAACATAAAAATTGCGAAGAAGCACGGAAGTGGAAAGCTTCCTATTGGACTTATCTTGAGCATTGCAAATTCTATACCAGGCATCTTTTAAATTTTCTCCCTCCCTTTGTTTAAAGTTGAGGAGCTCACTCTCGGGAGTGGTGATAATGATAGGTGTGCTAGACATGATGACAAGCAAGCAAGCAAACACACGCAAGCAAACAAGAAGGAAGCGAACGAGAAACACACGGCGGAAGAAGGGTGAATAAAACGGCAAGGGTGAAGTGGGTGAGAGGAAAACGAGAGGCAAATAAATGTAATGTGAAGGATAAGGGTTTGTGATAGGTACTTGGTATATGACTTTTGCGTAAGTCTCCCCGGCAACGGCGCCAGAAATTCTTCTTGCTACCTCTTGAGCTTGCGTTGTATTCCCTCGAAGAGGAAAGGGACATGCAGCACAGTAGCGTAAGTATTTCCCTCAGTTTTTGAGAACCAAGGTATCAATCCAGTAGGAGACCACGCGTCGGTCCCTCACACCTGCACAAACAAATAAGAACTTCGCTGCCACCGCGATAAGGGGTTGTCAATCCATTTACGGTCACTTACGAGAGTGAGATCTGATAGAGATGATAATTATATTTTTGGTATAGAAATAGACAGAAAAGAAAGCAAATAAATAACGACGGCAGAAATTAACCGGAAAGTAATATGATAGAGATCAACACGGGGGCCATAGTTTTCTCTAGTGGCTTCTCTCATGATAGTGATATTCTACGGCGGGTAAACAAGTTACTATCGAGCAATTGATAGAAAAGCAAATAATTATGAGATTATCTAGGCATGATCATTGTATATAGGCATCACGTCCGAGACAAGTAGACCGAAACTATTCTGCATCTACTACTATTACTCCACACATCAACCGCTATCCAGCATGCATCTAGTGTATTGAGTTCATACGAACAGAGTAACGCCTTAAGAAAGATGACATGATGTAGAGGGATAAACTCAAGCAATATGATGAAATCCCCATCTTTTTATCCTCGACGGAAACAATACAATACGTGCCTTGCTGCCCCTACTGTCACTGGGAAAGGACACCCCAAGATTGAACCCAAAGCCAAGCACTTCTCCCATTGCAAGAACTATAGATCTAGTAGGCCAAACCAAACCAATAATTCGAAGAGACTTGCAAGGATATTATGAGCACACATAAAAAGTTCAGAGAAGAACCAAATATCTTTCATAGATAACCTTGATCATAAACTCACAATTCATCGGATCTCGACAAACACACCGCAAAAAGAGATTACATCGAATAGATCTCCTCGAAGACCAAGGAGAACTTTGTATTGAGATCCAGAGAGAGAGAAGAAGACATCTAGATACTAGCTATGGACCCGAAGGTCTGTGGTAAACTACTCACAACTCATGGTGAGGGCGATGATGATGATGATGAAGGCCTCCGTGATGGATCCCCCTCCCGGAACAGGCTCCAATATGGGATCTCCACGGGAATAGCAGCTACGGCGGTGGAATTAGGGTTTTCTCTTCGCGTATGGAGTTTCTGGGGTACGTAGGCATATATAGGAGGAAGAGGGGCACCAGGGGCCACCGGGCCTACCCTCGAGGCAGGGGGGGCGCCCTGGGAAGGGGGGCGCGCCCCCTCCCCCCCCCACCCTCGAGGGCGGGCCCCCTGTCCTCTGGCTTGGCCCCGAAGTCTATCTCGCGTGATTTTCTCCAAAAATATCTTCTGCGAAGGTTTCATTCCATTTGGACTCCGTTTGATATTCCTTTTCTGCAAAACCCTGAAATAGGCAAAAAAACAGCAATCTGGACTGGGCCTTTGGGTTAGTAGGTTAGTCCCAAAAATGATATAAAAGTGAATGATAAAGCCCATTAAACATCCAAGACTTCATAAATAATAGCATGGAACAATAAAAAATTATAGATACGTTGGAGACGTATCAATCCCATAGAGGGCAAGTCCCTCTCTCGCCGTCAAGTCGGACGCCGTCGGGGAGGAGACCGACTGGTAGTACATAGTTTGTCCCTTGCAAACACGAACGCTTCTGCATTTGTAGGATAATGGAGGGCGGACTAATTTAATGAATGTTGCAGTGCCCCCAGGTTTCTTGTGGAGTGTCCATGGTGGAGGCACCGAAGGGACAGTGGTGGCAGTAAAGAGACGCTGCAAGGAAGATGAAATGATAAGCGAGTTAGTTCAACGTGGAGGTGGTATGGTTGGGCGCGTCGGTCTACCTGGAGAGCAAAGTTCTGACGGTGGAGCTAGAGCGCTAGTTCAGGGAGAGTGGTCACTCGTGAGGCCAAGTTGGTGGTTTCTTACCAAGTAACCGAAACTTATTAGCAACGGTGTTGTAGTAGTTGGTCCGTATGTAAGTCGGTAAAAGAACAATGATGTCGCAGGTGTGCTGATGTCGATAGGCTGCATGTCAAGAGAAACAATATAGTGGGGATGAACTATTTAGGTATTATAGATAAGTTAGTCCCAAAAATAATATAAAATAGCATATTAATGGATATAAAACATCCAAAACATATAATATAATAGCATGGAACAATAATAAATTATAGTCTTACAGATGCGTTGGAGACATATCAATGGCCCTGGCTTTTGATGGTGGTGTGGCGGCCATGGCGGTAGAGGGTGGGGTGGCGGCAACGGCGGCCGGCAACAGCTGCCGACGGGTAGTGGCGGCGGAGCCTGTGATGGTTGTTGCGCGCATACCCAACAGGGACGCCACGTGCACTACACTATGTCGGGGACTGCGCCACCGCCGTGGTGTAACCTCCCAGCTGGAGCTGTCCTCTAATGATGGCGACATGGCTGAGCGATGACAAAGGACCGGGGCAATTGGCGATTGTGGGAGAAGCAGACGAGATAAGCTACAGAGAGGGAGGGGAACATGCAATGCGGGACTTACCGGCTGTGAGGGTTTATATAGCAGGCCGGTAAGCATTGGGATTTTATGGTATTTTGCCGAGTCGGACGGGAAGCTTGCGCGACTATGCGCGGGAACCTGCGCGGTTGCTCGGGAACGGGCTCACCGACGATTCATTGGCACAACTTTGAGCCACATTTGGCCAAAAGAACGCCCTTGCACGCTGCTCAAGCTTGCACTTGAAGCGGTCTACGGTGGCAGGGTGACAAGACCTGCGAGAGGAGGATGAAACGACACGTACACATACGGTTAATAAAAAACATTTGCGATTTAATTACCTACTACCCGTCATGGTTTATAAGTCGTCCTTGTATTTTTGTGCCAAATTTTGACTAGAGATTTAACTAATAAAATATGAATGCATGTCGCCAAAGATTATATTATTTCTATAACATGCATTAACAATTTGTTTGTTAAATTTAAGGACAAAATATGGCACATAATATAAAGGGGACTAATAGACCAAGGCAAAGGTAGTAGCACACGGCCGTTGTCTACGCAGCATCGCAAACGATTGTTCGACCACCGTGTGATGTGGAACACAACGTAGTTTCACATCATGCCGCCGGCATGCAGACGACCATTCCCTGCGTGTTCAACTGCTCTATGCGTGTGGTTGCTCGTGGTTGAGGCGGCCGCGGTGCACTCTTCTCTCACGTCCCTCCATGGGCGCTGCCAGTGTTTGCGGCCGGCACACGATCACGTATGTTTGTGCTACCATTATGCAAGCGGTTGCACAGGGCATGGCGCCACGATGTAGTTACCCACTTCAAAAATTGCCATGCGGATGTGCCGAGAATCCAGGCCGCCCGACCCCCATTTATTCCCGTGGCTATTTACCTTCATCTCTTGCTCCATATGACACAATAAGCACACACACGATGACACATACAGAGAGGACATCCAATAGTTCCAATGGTGATCCCCATGGCTCCAATGGCGCTCCCAGTGGTCGACGATGACAACGGGGGGCAGTTCACCATGCATCATGTAGTGGACACCCACATGAATGGGAAGGACCACTCGGTGGTGTACACGAACAGACCGATCTCGGTGGAGAGCTCATCCAAACTATGGAGCAGTTGCTTGGTGATGACAAGTACCAAGTGGTTGGCTTCGACGTCGAGTTCACCAGTGATCGTGACGTGTATGATCAGAAGGTTGTTGTCACATAGTTGTGCGTGCAACATGACGTCCTCGTCTACCACTACCACCTAGCCACAAGGCCTTGCGAGCGTGTCGCCCGTTTTATCAACACCGCCAACTACAATTTCGCTATGGTGGCTACCACCAACGATCTAAAAGCGCTCATTGTTTCGGACTTGACCTGCCAGAATCTTGTCAACATCCGTGACCACTACAAGGTCTGGGGTAGCAACAAGAACAAACAGAACTCCCTGGTTGACCTTGCATCGCCCATCATCGACCCGTAATACATGAAGATGAAGGATGAGAGCAAGAAGGACAAGATCGCCTGACATAGTGCATGGGATCTAAGACTAGATGAAGAACACATCAAGTACATGGCTAAGGATGCGTACACAAGCTACAAGATGTACATGTGGGTCATTGACATAAGGAAGTGTCTTCGTCCTGCCTCAGACAAGGGATAGAGCCACAGAGTAGTGGCGGGAGCATCACAAGAAGTAGATAACTAGATGATCGTTTCTCCTAGTTTGGAATGCATGTAATTGCTTATTGAGGTGTGTGCAAACGAGCTGTACAGTCACTTTTGTAATTGTAAGTTTATTTTAGTTATATATATGTTGTTCTTTTGTATACATAGAAAATCACACGGTTTATGAGCAGCAATCGTCTGTGTTATTATTGGTCTTTGCACACATTTCTGATCATGGGCATGTTTGCCGCGTATCACACACATCTTGTTCAATTGAACTATTTCTGTTGTCTTGGCTCATCGCAAACAGTTCATCCGAGTGAGCTGTATGCCCTCCATCACAAACACCTTGATCTGGTTGATTGTTTCTGTTGTGTTGCCTAATCACAGACAGTTCATCACAGTGAACTGTATGCCGTATATCTCACACACCCTCATCTTGCTAATCGTTTATGTTGGTCTACATCATTGCAAATAGTTCATATGGATTAATCGTAAGCGACGCATCACACACGCATCTATGATCTAAATCGTGTTTGATGTGTGCGCCATCGCAAACAGTTCGTCTCATTTTGGACGGTTTTCTTACAAAACTGTTTGCGATTAATGCATCACACATAGTTTCGTTGAAGGGACTCTAATTGGGTTGTCATGTTTGGACCATCCTGCAGTAGTGAGGTTTACCATATTGTAATAACACACCTCCTAATCAAATTCCACTAGCATCACATTCAACCTCAAAAGTCTTATTGAAATCAGGAAGTTGGAGTAAAGGTGCATGTGTGAACTTATGTTTCAACATCGTGAAGGATTTTTCCTATGCGGTATCTCCCAAAAAAGGCACACTGAAAGAGCATGGTGCCACCATGTGTGGTTTTGGTAATTGATGACATTCTCTATGGACTAATGGTTGACTTGAGTTATATTTGAAGGATTTGTCCACAGGCACTTCTCGAAGTCCATGTGTTGGTTTCAAGGAGTTTATGTGATGACCAAGGTGCTATTCAAGGAATTATCCAAAGATTGGTCATGTGGAAGACATGATACAAGGTTGATCAAGACGAAGTCAAAGAGTGAATCAAGTTGATCAACACGCAAAGTGTAGAAGATGTACTGACAATGATCCCATGGTATGGTAAGCATTGTCCGTTACGCTTTGTGTACTAACCCATGGTCTACGTGAGAGTTCTATGCAGGTGAGGGAGTCCCGGATTAAGCGGTCCTCGGGTTGCCGGATTACTCGTTATGGACCAGACTTGTGGGCCATGAAGATTATCACTGAAGACTATCCCCCGTATCCGGGTAGGACTCCCATATGTGTAAAATAACAAGTTTAGAGTCCGAGTGTAATATTTTCCTTCCTCTGCAAGATGATCATGTACAACCCTAGGTCCCTCCAGTGCATATATAAACCGAAGGGTTTAGTCCATAGCAACAGAATTACAATTACATACGCTAGACTTCTAGGGTTTAGCCATTACGATTCGAGCTAGATCAAATTCTTGTAACCCTATATTCATCAAGATCAATCAAGTAGGAAGTAGGGTATTGCCTCGATAGAGAGGGCCCGAACCTGGGTAAACATCGTGTCCCCAGTCTCATGTTACCATCGATCCTCAGACGCACAGTTCGGGACCCTCTACCCGAGATTCATCGGTTTTGACACCGACAGTGGTGCTTTCATTGACAGTTCCACTGTGTCATCGACAGAAGGATTAATGGCTCGCTTCGTCATCAACGTCGGAGCCACCTCCGGGAAAATTTACCTCCCCGGACATCTTTTCGTGTTCGGCGGCTTCATGCTACGCGCCAACTCGGATGGCCACCTCGAGCAGGTTGACAGCTATGCCCCTGGTCATCAGATTAGGTTTGGAAGCTTGAACTATGTTCCTGACATCCAAGGAGATTTTATCTTCGATGGATTCACACCCATGGTTCTTGCTCCCTGCCTACATGATGAAGAGATCTTAGGTTTATCATCGGATCGCTTCCAAGGGTCAACACCCGTGACGGCTCTGGCCCTAGATCTAGAGCAGA
This sequence comes from Secale cereale, assembly GCA_902687465.1. NCBI lineage: Eukaryota > Viridiplantae > Streptophyta > Magnoliopsida > Poales > Poaceae > Secale > Secale cereale. Next base: position 242,406,030 of record LR738714.1, on the reverse strand, counting down.
CTGCTTTGTTTGAAGACGGGAGGGTCAACCCTGCCATGGAAACCATAGACTTAGCGGCGGTTGAGCCGCTCACAGTTCCAGAATTGAGCGGGATCCTCCCCGCCGCTGGAACGCCGGACTTGTCTCAGATAACAAGCTCCGGACTTATGGGATCCGCACTCTCCGGGTTCAATGGAGCGGTTGTCGCCGAGCCTGGCCCCGCAGACCCCCAAATGCCTATCCAGCTCTCGCTCTTAAACGAGGAGCTAGACTTGCTGCAATCTGTCACCCTAACAGAGGATTCCCAGCCGAACTATGCCCAGTTTAAACAGGGGGCTGAGGACATGGAATTTTGCTTCCCACCCACCACCCACTTGGTAGCCACGGTCGAGGACTTAACCGACATACTAGACTATGCTTCCGAAGACATCAAAGGGATGGACCACGACGTCAAAGCTCATCTAGGTACAAACCCGCCTGTGACCAGGAGATGGACGACTATTTCTACCTATGATGTGTACATGGTGGATACACCCAATGAGAAAGAAGACAATGGCAGGAAAGATCCAGAGCAGGATAAGCCCGCCGATGAACCTCCTAAACGCCGGCGTCAGAAACGCCGCTCATGATCACATCGATGAAAGGAAAGTAACACCGGCACCGGAGACAATGAAGATCCGGAGGAAGCCAATGACCCCGTAGAGCCAGCGGTGGAGCACAACAAGCGGGAGGATGGACAATGCAGTCTCGAACAACTAGCCGATCACAATGATTCCGAAGATTCTAATTATCTACCTGTCACCGAAGAGGATGTCAACCTGGGAGACAAAGAATTCATAGCCCCAAAGGAACCCCTCGAACAAAAACGCTTTCAGCAACAGCTTATTGCTACAACAAGGAGCTTGAAAAAAATAGCAACTACATCTTAAGGCCGAGCAGGATATGCTCAATGACAGATGGAACGAAGTGCTAGACGCTGAAGAAAGATACGGCCGTGAGCACCAAACAAAAAGCTATCCCAAAAGAAAATTTCTGCCCCAATTCGACGACGAGGCCCTTGCGCAAATTCTGCCAAAGTACAATCAGGCAGGTCAACCGGACCGACCACCTCATGGACGAGAAAAAGCGGTTAGCAATGCCGTACACCAGTTCGCACCTCCCCACCGTAAAGGAAAGGATACAATGGTTCAGGGCCGTAAGTACGATTTACGTCAGGACCTGGAAAAAAGCCGGTCAGGCCAGATCAATTTACGGATTAAGAGAACATGCTCCCGTGCAGGATGATGGCTATCAAGCCAAGCACGCCGGATGCAATCAAGTTCGGGGTCAGCACCGAACACAAATACCTTCCGAACTACGCCATGATGTCGCATGATATAGGGGCGCCGCGCACCCTCTGTGCTTTACCGATGAGGTGATAGATCACAAATTTCTGGAAGGGTTTAAACATGTCAACATCGAGGCATACAATGGAGTGACATACCCCGCTGTATGGATCGATGACTTTATTCTTCATATCCACATGGCTCGTGGAGATGACCTCCATGCCATTAAATACTTACCTGTCTAGCTGGAAGGTCCAGCTCAGCACTGGTTGAACAGCCTCCCAGAGAACTCCATCAGAAGCAGGGAAGATCTAGAGGATGCTTTCCAGGCTAACTTTCAGGGGACTTATGTCTGGCCCCCGGATGCTGATGATCTAAGTCACATAATCCAGCAACCCGAGGAGTCAGCCAACAAGCTTTGGAACTGGTTCTTAACTAAAAATAACCAAATTGTCGATTGTTCGCACACCGAGGACTTAGCGGCATTCAAACACAGTGTCCGGAAAAGTGGCTGGGAAGACACATCGGCCAAGAGAAGCCAAAGACAATGGCAGCCCTTACTACACTCATGACCCGCTTTTGCACGGGCGAAGACAGCTGGCTAGCTTGTAGAAGCAATACTACCAGCGATCCTGGCAATTTCGAGGTCAGGGACGGCAATGGCAAGCCACGGCGCAACAAGAACAAGTGTTGAAACAATACCAGAGAAACAGATGACACAGCAGTAAACGCCTGATTCAGTGGCTCCAGGCCCGGTCAACGGAAGAATCCATTCAAAGGTAACAAAGATAGTCCATCTAGCCTGGACAAAATACTAGAAAGGTCCTCCCAGGTTCATGGCACCCCTGATAAACCTACAAATTAGACCAACCGAAATTGTTGGGTCTTCAAGCAGGCCGGCAAGTTAAATGCCGAACACAAGGGGAAAGGACCTCAAAGTGAGGATGAGGACGAACCTCGCCAGCCGAACACTGGGGGGCGGAAGAAATTTCCACCGGAGGTGAAAACTGTGAATATGATTGCTGCCTCTTGAGCATGCGTTGGTTTTCCCTTGAAGAGGAAAGGGTGATGCTGCAAAGTAGCGTAAGTATTTCCCTCATTTTTTAGAACCAAGGTAGCAATCCAGTAGGAGACAATGCACAAGTCACCAAGTACCTGCACATACAATCAAGAACGTTGCAACCAACGCGATAAAGGGGTTGTCAATCCCTTCACGGTCACTCGCAAAAGTGAGATCTAATAAAGATAGTAAAGTAAATATTTTTGGTATTTTTGTTGTATAGATTGGAAAGTAAAGATTGCAAAATAGTAAACGAGATGCGATGTAAATAAAAGAGATTCAATATTGATAACCCACAAGTGTAGGGGATCTATCGTAGTCCTTTCCATAAGTAAGAGTGTCGAACCGAACAAGGAGCAGAAGGAAATGATAGGCAGTTTTCAGTAAGGTATTTTCTGCAAGCACTGAAATTATAGGTAACAGATAGTTTTGTGATAAGATAATTGGTAGCAAGAGAAAAACGGTAAAAGTAAATAGGTGCAGCAAGGTGGCCCAATCCTTTTTGTAGCAAAGGACAAGACTGGACAAACTCTTATGCAAGGTAAAGCGCTCCCGAGGACATATGGGAATTATCGTCAAGCTAGTTTTCATCACGATCGTCTGATTCGCGTTCGGTACTTTGATAATATGGTATGTGGGTGGACCGGTGCTTGGGTGCTGCCCTTACTTGGACAAGCCTCCCACTTATGATTAACCTCTAATGCAAGCATCCGCAACTTCAGAAGAAGTATTAAGGTAAACCTAACCATAGCCTGAAACATATGGATCCAAATCAGCCCCTTACGAAGCAACGCATAAACTAGGGTTTAAGCTCCTGTCACTCTAGCAACCCATCATCTACTTATTACTTACCAATGCCTTCCTCTAGGCCCAAATAATGTGAAGTGTCATGTAGTCGACGTTCACATGACACCACTAGAGGAGAGACAACATACATCTCATCAAAATATCGAACGCAGACCAAATTCACATGACTACTAATAGCAAGACTTCTCCCATGTCCTCAGGAAAAAAGCAACTACTCACAAGACATAATATTGTTCATGATCAGACGGGTATTAATATGCATAATGGATCTGAACATATGATCTTCCACCAAATAAACCAACTACATCAACTACAAGGAGTAATCAACACTACTAGCAACCCACAGGTACCAATCTGAGGTTTTGATACAAAGATTGGATACAAGAGATGAACTTGGGTTTGAGAGGAGATGGTGCTGGTGAAGATGTTGATGAAGATAGCTCTCCCCAAGATGGGAGAGTTGTTGGTGATGACGGTGGTGACGATTTCCCCCTCCCGGAGGTAAGTATCCCTGGCAGAACAGCTCTGCCGGAGCCCTAGATTGGTTTCCGCCTCGGTTCCGCCTCGAGACGGCGGCGTCTGGTCCCGAAAGCATTCTCGTGATTTTTTCCAGGTCAAAATGCTTCATATAGGAGAAGATGGTCACCTGGGGCCCACCGGCTGGCCCTCAAGGCAGGGGGGCGCGCCCCCCACCCTCGAGGCCAGCCAGTGGACCCCCTCATGGGTTTCTTCTGGCAGGTATTTATTATGTTTTCCGAAAAAATGTTCTGCGGAGTTTCGGGGCTTTTGGAGTTGTGCAGAATAGGTTTCCAGAGTTTGCTCCTTTTCCAGCCCAGAATTCCAGCTGCCGGCATTCCCCCTTCTTCATGTAAACCTTGCAAAATAAGAGGGAAAAGGCATAAGTATTGTGGCAAAACATGTACGAACAACCCATAATGCAATAAATATCAACTTATAAGCATGATGCAAAATGGACGTATCAAATCCCCCAAGCTTAAACCTCGCTTGTCCTCAAGCGAAAGACAATAACGAAAAATATGTCCACATGTTTAGAGATAGAGTTGTCGATAAAAACAGAATACGGACATGAGGGCATCATGATTATTCTCATAGCAACAACTTATATGAATATAGTCATATGCTCATTATGCAAAAGTAACAATTCATCCACAATATCAAGTATGCATCATAAACTTCATTGGAAACTAACAAACTTTGGTCTCGCTCATTGAAGCAATTGCAATTTATCGTAACATCGGAAAGATTCAATATAAGAGCCTTTCAGCAAGCCTACATACTCAGCTATCATATAGTCTTTCATAATTGCTCACACTCACACAATACCTCAAGGGTAATGTCAACAGTAATAGATCATGAAAACTTACATCCAAGTGGGTATATATATCATGATCCTTCCAACACAATGTGCTTGCCAAAGGATAAAATGAACAAGGAAAGGTGGATCTCACCTTGACACTCATAAGACAAGAATAAAAGATAGGCCCTTCGCAGAGGGAAGCAGATGTTGTCATGTGTTTTTATGGTTGGATGCACCAAGTCTTAGCATAGAAGAGCTTCGCTTTATATTGCCACTTGTGATAAGGACCTTTATTATGCAGTTCGTCGCTTTTATTACTTCCCTATCACAAGCTCATATAAAGCTAATTTCTCCCACACTAATAATTCATACATATTTGAGCGGATTTACAACATGACACTTACTTGGAAGGATCTTTCTCAATCCATAGGTAGGTATGGTGGACTCTCATGGCAAAACTGGGTTTAAGGATATATGGAAGCACAAGTAGTATCTCTACTTAGTGCGAGGAGTTTTGGCTAGCATGAGGGGCAAAGGCAAGCTCAACATGTTGGAAGATCCATAACAATATACTTTATTTCGGATATAAGAAGACATAACCCATTATGTTGTCTTCCTTGTCCAACATCAACTCTTTATCATGTCATACTTTAATGAGTGCTCACAATCATAAAAGATGTCCAAGATAGTATATTTATATGTGAAGCCTCGCTTCTTTTATTACTTCCTATTAATTGCAACGATGATCAAAACTATGTTTGTCACCTCCCAACAACTTTTATTTATCATACTCTTGTATGTGAAGTAATTACTCCCCATAAGATCGATATGATCTCTTTGATACTATTTTTGTTTTCTTTCTTTTATCATGACCCAAGTGAGGAAATCAAGCCCTCGACTCAACACTAATCTTTATTATATAGCTCACGGACTCGATTACAAAAGGATAAAGCTCACAAAGCAAAAGCTCACAACTAGATCATGCTAACTTTATTCTAATAGATCAAGATACTACCAAAAGGATCGAACTAAGTAAAACGGTAAAGATAAGAGTGATGGTGATACGATACCGGGGTCACTCCCCCAAGCTTGGCAATTGCTAAGGGGAGTGCCCATACCCATGGGATTATGTCTCCTTCTTCGGGGTTGGTGATGATGGAGTTGCAAGTAGTGATGGGGAATCTTCATATATCGAGCGTAGGAGATCTTCTAGCTTGCGGATAATACCTTTGAGAGCAGCTATGTAATCCTTCAACAAAAGATTTTCACTCGTGAGATGCTTGTTGTGTATCTGAGCTAACTCAATCATCCTGAAAGCTTCTAGCTCAGTTGAGGTAAAGAGATTAGGAAGGGATTTAGAGGTGTCTTCTTCTCCCGCTGCCGGAACCGGATCCTCCACCGCCATCTTGATCTTCTTCTCCTTGTGGATCTCCTCGGGCCCTTTCCTCTTCAGATCTATCTTCATTATCCAAGCATCGTTGACTTCGTTGTTGGAGGAGGGAGACGACATGATGCCTAGCTTTGCAAACCCTAGGAGAAAACAGCTCGAAACGAAAACAGAGGAATTATGCGTGATACAGAGGTCAAAACCTTCGGGAGTATATATAATGAATTTTTCTAGCACGAAAGGAGTAACCCACAAGAAAACGGAGTCCAGGGGACACACGGGGTGCCCTCAAGGTAGGGGGGTGCGCCCTGGGAAGGGGAGCGCGCCCCCTACCCTCGATGCCACCTCGTGTCTCCTCCAGACTGCGGTTTATTTTTGTATTTTTCTAAATATTCCAAAACAGAGAAAAATTGCCTTTGGAACTGTTTTGGAGTCGGTTTCCTTACCGTATCACATACCTCTTCCTTTTCGGAGGCTGAATCGTTCTGGAAAGTGTCCCTTATGTATTCCTTTGGGTTTATGGTTTCAATAATATTAGTTTCAACATTTATAGGATTACCTGAGATATAATGTTTGATCCTTTGACCATTCACCACTTTCGGATTTGTACCTTCAAAGTTGTTGATCTTTATGGCTCCGAAACGATAGACCTCCTCGATAACGTAAGGTCCTTCCCACTTGGAGAAGAATTTTCCTGCCAAAAACCTTAAACAAGAGTTGAATAGCAAAACATAATCACCTACATTGAACTCACGCTTTTGTATCCTTTTATCATGCCATCTTTTAACTTTTTATTTAAATAACTTGGCATTCTCGTAAGCCTGGGTTCTCCATTCATCGAGATAGCTAATATCAAATAGCCTCTTTTCACCGGGAAGTTTGAAATCATAATGGAGCTCTTTGATAGCCCAATATGCATTATGTTCTAGCTCAAGAGGTAAGTGACAAGCCTTTCCATATACCATCTTATATGGAGACATACCCATAGGATTTTTGTATGCAGTTCTATAGGCCCATAATGCATCATCTAGTTTCTTGGACCAATTCTTTCTAGACCTATTAGCTGTCTTTTGCAAGATTAATTTCAACTCCCTATTACTTAGTTCTACTTGACCACTAGTTTGAGGGTGATAAGGTGATGCAATTCTATGGTTGACATCGTATTTAGCAAGCATCTTACGGAAAGCACCATGAATAAAGTGTGAACCACCATCAGTCATTAAATATCTAGGGACTCCAAACCTCGGAAATATAACTTCTTTAAGCATCTTAATAGAGCTGTTATGATCAGCACTACTAGTTGGAATAGCTTCTACCCACTTAGTAACGTAATCAACAACAACTAGGATATGTGTGTACCCATTAGAGGAAGGAAAAGGTCCCATATAATTAAAGCCCAAAACATCAAATGGTTCAATAACAAGTGAATAATTCATATGCATTTCTTGACATCTACTAATATTACCAATTCTTTGGCATTCATCACCTGATAAGACAAACTTACGGGCATCCTTGAAGAGAGTAGACCAATAAAAACAGGATTGCAATACCTTGTGTGCAGTTCTGTCTCCCGCATGGTGTCCTCCATAAGCTTCGGAGTGGCACTTGCATAAGATCTATTCATGTTCATGCTCAGGCACACAACGTCTAATAATACCATCTAATCCTTCTTTATAAAGGTGTGGGTCATCCCAAACGTAATGTCTCAAATCATAGAAGAAATTTTTTCTTTTGCTGGTATGTGAAGCTAGGAGGTATAAACTTAGCAACAATGTAATTAGCATAATCAACATACCAAGAAGCAGTATGAGAAGTATTTATGACAGCTAGTTGTTCATCGGGAAAGCTATCATCAATAGGTTGTGGGTCATCAAGTATATTCTCTAACCTAGACAAGTTATTTGCTACGGGGTTCTCAGCTCCCATTCTATCAATAATCTGCAAGTCAAATTCTTGCAGCAAGAGGACCCATCTAATAAGTCTAGGTTTAGCATCTTTCTTTTCCATAAGGTATTTGATAGCAGCATGATCAGTGTGAATAGTTACTTTAGAGTCGATGATATAGGGTCTAAATTATCACAAGCAAACACAACTGCTAAAAATTCTTTCTTAGTGGTAGCATAATTTCTTTGGGCATTGTCCAGAGTTTTACTAGCATACTGGATAACATTCAACTTCTTATCAACTCTTTGCCCTAGAACAGCTCCTACAACATAATCACTAGCATCGCACATAATCTCAAAGGGTAAATTCTAGTCAGGGGGCTGGACAATAGGTGCAGAGATCAATGATTTCTTAAGTATTTCAAATGCTTCTAGACAATCGTCATCAAAGACAAAAGGAATATCTTTCTGTAAAAGATTAGTCAGAGGCCTGGAGATTTTGGAGAAGTCCATAATGAACCTCCTATAAAATCCAGCATGACCAAGGAAACTTCGTATACCTTTGATATCCTTAGGGCATGGCATCTTTTCAATAGCATCCACTTTAGCTTTGTCAACTTCAATATCTCTTTCAGAGATTTTATGTCCCAAGACAATGCATTCATTGACCATAAAGTGACACTTCTCCCAATTCAAGACAAGTTTAGTGTCTTCACATCTCTGCAAAACTCGATCAAGGTTGCTTAAGCAATCATCAAAAGAAGTCCCGTAAACGAAGAAATCATCCATGAACACTTCAACAATCTTTTCACAAAAATCAGAGAATATAGCCATCATGCATCTTTGAAATGTACCAGGTGCGTTACATACACCAAAAGGCATACGTCTATAAGCAAAGGTACCGAAAGGACAAGTAAAGGTGGTCTTTTCTTGATCCCCCTTTGACACAGGTATTTGAGAGAAACCAGAATAACCATCTAGAAAGTAGAAATGAGTATGTTTGGATAATCTTTCTAGCATTTGATCAATAAATGGCAAGGGGTAATGATCTTTCTTAGTAGCTTTATTTAACTTACGGAAATCAATTACCATCCTATAACCTGTAACTATTCTTTGCGGGATCAATTCATCTTTATCATTAGGGACAACAATCATACCTCCTTTCTTAGGAACACAATGGACATGACTTACCCACTGGCTATCAGCAATGGGATAGATAATACCTTCCTCTAGAAGCTTTAGAATTTCCTTCCTTACCACTTCTTTCATCTTAGGATTTAACCATCGCTGATGATCAATAACCGATTTAGCATTTTCTTCCAATTTTATCTTGTGCTGACATATAGTGGGACTAATGCCCCTAAGATCATCCAGAGTATATCCAATAGCAGCTCGGTGCTTCTTTGGATTTTTCAATAATGTTTCTTCTTCATGCTCTGAAAGGTTAGCACTAATAATGACAGGATATATCTTCTTTTCATCAAGATAAACATACTTTAGATTATCAGGCAAAGGTTTAAGTTCAAACACGGGATCACCCTTGGGTGGAGGAGGATCCCCTAGGATTTCAACAGGCAACTTGTTTTTCAGTACGGGTCCTTGTGTAAGGAATATTTCATCTATCTCCCTTCTTTCATTCATTTGCATATCATTTTCATGGTCTAGCAAGTATTGATCTAAAGGAAAATTAGGTGGCATGGAAATAGAGGCAAGACCAATAAGTGCATCCTTACTGGGTGGTGCCTTTTCAAGTGGTTGTCTATAGAATTTAGCAAAGTTAAAATCTTGAGATGTGTCCCCTAATCCGATAGTTACAATGTCTTTCACACAGTCTATCTTGGCATTAACAGTATTCAAGAAGGGTCTACCAAATATAATGTGACAGAAAGCATATTGTGGGGAACTAAGAACAAGAAAATCAGCAGGGTATTTAACCTTTCTACACAAGACTTCAATATCTCTAACAATCCCAACTGGTGAAATAGTATCTCTATTAGCAAATTTAATAATAACATCAATCCCTTCTAACTCAACAGGTGCAATATCATGCATAATTTCGTTATACAAATAAAGAGGGATAATACTTGCACTAGCACCTACGTCACATAAACCATGATAGCAATGATCTCCTATCTTGACAGAGATAACTGGCAAGCCTACAACAGGTTTATGTTTATTCCTAGCATTGGGTTTGACTATCCTAGCAGACTCTTCTTGGAGATAAATAACATGTCCATCTAAATCTTCCACCAAGAGATATTTAACCATATCAACACTAGGTTTAACTTTAATTTGCTCACAGGATGTAGGTGTTCTAGTGTTACTCTTACGAACTACAGTTGAAGCTTGAGCATGATCCTTTATCCTAACAGGAAAAGGTGGTTTCTCAATATAAGCTGTAGGAATAACAGGATCAACATTATAAGTGATAGTCTTTTCTTCAACTTTATTAGGTTCAACTACTTTTACTTCAGTAGGGGGGTGGTATTTAAACCACTTCTCCTTGGGGCGATCAACATGAGTAGCAAAAGATTCACATAAAGAAGCTACTATCTCAGAGTCAAGTCCATATTTAGTGCTAAACTCACGGAAAACATCGGTATCCATAAAAGCTTTAACACAATCAAACTTAGGGGTCATACCTGACTCCTTACCTTCGTCGAGATCCCAATCTTTGGAGTTGCGTTTAATTCTTTGCAATAAATCCCATTTGAAGTCAATAGTCTTCATCATATAAGAGCCAGAACAAGAAGTATCAAGCATGGAGCGATTATCATGAGAAAGCCGAGCATAAATTTTTTGAATGATCATCTCTCTTGAGAGCTCATGATTGGGGCATGAATATAACATTGACTTAAGCCTCCCCCAAGCTTGAGCGATGCTTTCTCCTTCGCCAGGCCAGAAATTATAAATATAATTACGATCACGATGAACCTGGTGCATAGGGTAGAACTTCTGATGAAATTCCAACTTCAGACGATTATAGCTCCTAGATCCCATATCATGGCATAGCCTAAACCATGTCAATGCATCTCCCTTCAAAGATAAAGGGAAGACCTTCTTCTTGATAACATCCTCGGGCATACCTGCAAGCTTAAACAATCCACAAACTTCATCCACATAGATAAGATGTAAATCGGGGTGAAGTGTCCGTCTCCTGTATAGGGATTTTCAAGCAGTTTCTCTATCATACCCGAAGGAATCTCAAAGCAAACATTTTCAATAGGTGTAGTAGGTTGAGGAGCAACTCTTTGCTCTTCTGCTCGGGGTGAAGATACCCCGAACAAGCCCCTCAAAGGATTTTGAGCCATAGTAACAAGTGACAATAAATTTTAACACACTATATAAAATTTTCCTTACCAAAGGCGCTTCACTCCGCAGTAACGGCGCCAGAAAAGAGTCTTGATGACCCACAAGTGTAGGGGATCTATCGTAGTCCTTTCGATAAGTAAGAGTGTCGTACCCAACAAGGAGCAGAAGGAAATGATAGGCAGTTTTCAGTAAGGTATTTTCTGCAAGCACTGAAATTATAGGTAATCGATAGTTTTGTGATAAGATAATTGGTAGCAAGTGACAAACGGTAAAAGTAAATAGGTGCAACAAGGTGGCCCAATCCTTTTTGTAGCAAAGGACAAGCCTAGACAAACTCTTATGCAAGGTAAAGCGCTCCCGAGGACATATGGGAATTATTGTCAAGCTAGTTTTCATCACGATCATCTGATTTACGTTCGGTACTTTGATAATTTGGTATGTGGGTGGACCGGTGCTTGGGTGCTACCCTTACTTGGACAAGCCTCCGACTTATGATTAACCTATAATGCAAGCATCCACAACTACAAAAGAAGTATTAAGGTAAACCTAACCATAGCCTGAAACATATGGATCCAAATCAACCCCTTACGAAGCAACGCATAAACTAGGGTTTAAGCTTCTGTCACTCTAGCAACCCATCATCTACTTATTACTTCCCAATGCCTTCCTGTAGGCCCAAATAATGGTGAAGTGTCATGTAGTCGACATTCACATGACACCGCTAGAGGAGAGACAACATACATCTCATCAAAATATCGAACGAAGACCAAATTCACATGACTACTAATAGCAAGACTTTTCCCATGTCCTCAGGAACAAAAGAAACTACTCACAAGACATAATATTGTTCATGATCAGAGGGGTATTAATATGCATAATGGATCTGAAAATATGATCTTACACCAAATAAACCAACTAGCATCAACTATAAGGAGTAATCAACACTACTAGCAACCCACAGGTACCAATCTGAGGTTTTGATACAAATATTGGATACAAGAGATGAACTAGGGTTTGAGAGGAGATGGTGCTGGTGAAGATGTTGATGAAGATACCTCTCCCCAAGATGGGAGAGTTGTTGGTGATGACGGCGGTGACGATTTCCCCTTCCCAGAGGGAAGTATCCCCGGCATAACAGCTCTGTCAGAGCCCTAGATTGGTTTCCGCCTTGGTTCCGCCTCGAGACGGCGGCGTCTGGTACCGAAAGGCTTCTCATGATTTTTTCCAGGTCAAAACGCTTCATATAGGAGAAGATGGTCACCTGGGCCCATCGGCTGGCCCTCGAGGCAGGGGGGCGCGCCCCCACCCTCGAGGCCAGCAAGTGGCCCCCCTTGTGGGTTTCTTCCGGCAGGTATTTTTTATATTTTCTGAAAAAATGTTCTGCAGAGTTTCGGGGCTTTTGGAGTTGTGCGGAATAGGTTTCCAGAGTTTGCTCCTTTTCTATCCCAGAATTCCACCTCCCGGCATTCCCCCTTCTTCATGTAAACCTTGCAAAATAAGAGGGAAAAGGCATAAGTATTGTAGCAAAACATGTATGAACATCCCATAATGCAATAAATATCAACTTATAAGCATGATGCAAAATGGACGTATCAACTATCATAGGAAAGAGACCCGGGGGCCATAGGTTTCACTAGTGGCTTCTCTCAAGATAGCATGTATTACGGTGGGTGAACAAATTACTGCTGAGCAATTGATAGAAAAGCGCATAGTTATGTAGATATCTAAGGCAATGATCATGAATATAGGCATCACATCCTTGTCAAGTAGACCGAAATGATTCTGCATCTACTACTATTACTCCACACATCAACCGCTATCCAGCATGCTTCTAGAGTATTAAGTTCACAAGAACGGAGTAACGCATTAAGCAAGATGACATGATGTAGAGGGATAAACTCAAGCAATATGATATAAACCCCATCTTTTTATCCTCGACAGAAACAATACAATACGTGCCTTGCTGCCCCTACTATCAGTGGGAAAGGACACCGCAAGATTGAACCCAAAGCTAAGCACTTCTCCCATTGCAAGAAAGATCAATCTAGTAGGCCAAACTAAACCGATAATTCAAAGAGACTTGCAAAGATATCAAATCATGCGTATAAGAATTCAGAGAAAAACCAAATGATATTCATAGATAAACTTGTTCATAAATCCACAATTCACCGGATCTCGACAAACACACCGCAAAAAGTATTACATCGAATAGATCTCCAAGAGAATTGAGGAGAACTTTGTATTGAGAAGCAAAAAGAGAGAAGAAGCCATCTAGCTAATAACTATGGACCCGAAGGTCTGTGGTAAAATACTCACGCTTCATCGGAGGGGCTATGGTATTGATGTAGAAGCCCTCCATGATCGATTCCCCCTTCGGCAGATCACCGGAAAAGGCCCCAAGATGGGATCTCACGGATACAGAAAGTTGCGGTGGTGGAAAAGTGGTTTCGTGGCTCCCCCTTATGTTTCTAGGTTATAAGAGTATATATAGGCGAAAGAAGTACATCAGTGGAGCTACGAGGGGCCCACAAGGGTTAGGGGCGCGCCTGCCCCCCTGGGCGCGCCCTCCTACCTCGTTGCTTCCTCGTGGAGCTCCAGACTTCTACTCCAAGTCTTCTGGATTGCTTTCGGTCCAATAAAGATCATCGCGAAGGTTTCATTCCGTTTGGACTCCGTTTGGTATTCCTTTTGTGCGAAACTCTAAAATAGGCACACACAAAAACAGAAACTGGCACTGGGCCTCCGGTTAATAGGTTAGTCCCAAAAATACTATAAAAGAGCATATTGAAGCCCATTAAACATCCAAAACAAATAATATAATAGCATGGAACAATCAAAAATTATAGATACATTGGATACGTATCAATGATCTACGCCCACCCATATCCCCAAGAGGAAGCGCAAGCGCGCACTCAGGGACGTTTATGCCGTAGAGCCTGTCGCCCCTAAGTTCAACCCATGGCCGGCTTGTCCGATAACCTTTGATCGCAGGGATCACCCAATCAGTATCCGTCATGGAGGTTCGGTGGCCCTAGTTCTCGACCCTATAATCGATGGATATCATCTTACTCAAGTCCATATGGACGGTGGTTGCAGTCTGAACACTATATATCAAGACACCGTCCACAAGATGGGGATAGACCCGTCCTGAATCAAGCCTAGTAGCACTACCTTTAAAGGAGTGATACCTGGTGTGGAGGCTCGTTGCACAGGCTCATTAACACTAGAAGTCATATTCGGCTCTCCCGATAACTTTTGAAGTGAAGAGTTAATCTTTGACATCGCTCTTTTCCGAAGTGGCTATCATGCACTACTCGGAAGAATGGCCTTTGCCTGCATTAATGCGGTCCCGCAGTATGCTTATTTGAAGCTTAAAATGCCTAGACCATGCGGCGTCATCACGGTCAATGGAAACATGTAGCGCTTCCTCCCAACAGAGTAGGATACTACGGCCTTGGCAGCTGAAGTTCAAGGCAACCTAATCAATCTGAATAGTTCATCGGTCATCAAGACCAGTGACACTGCTAAACATGTCTGACCCGCACTACAATGCAGCATCTCAGAAGAATCTGAGCTCGATTAGCAGTTACGCCCCTGTCGACTGCCCTACAAGGTGGTAGCACATGTACCTCATGTACACAATTACGCCCTTAAAATACCTTGGGCAGCATCAAAGGCACACTACATAAAAACAGTCCATAGTTCGTCTTGGCCCTATCCGGGCTTTAAAATATATTTTCTTTAAAAGGTTCATTAAAAGAATCCACCTTCTCTACGGCTGTGTAGGGTGTTCTTTTCCAGAGTTATCTTTCCTCTTTTTGGAGGCAGTCCTCATAACTTCCCTCTTCAAGGACATATTACAAAGGAGAAATGGCGCATATGTGCAGCAGGGCCCCCGTCGAAATTTCTTTTTTAGTTAGATTCAGGCTCACTATAAACCTTTTCCCTTTTTAGTTTTTTCTTCTTCTTTTGGCATGTAAAATGCCCAGGTTGTTATTGGCATTATCTGTAACCACACGGCTCACCGTATTAAATGGGATATAAAAGAAGCAGTTTGGTTCCACTTCGCTTGGAGTTCATTTTACTACCACCTACATTCTCTCCCTACAACAGATTGCCAAATGTGCCTAAAATCTGGACTTAATACCAGGGGATGTATTCGGCCTGGCACACCTCCAAGTTCGAACACCTATAGGGAACTATTTGGCGTCCTGGATATTTCATTATATGCATCGGCTCTGGATCATGTCTTTTGTCTATAGTTGGGTTGCTCGGCTCCTGTGCTTACCACCTTATGTTTGCATTGTTGAGCTAAGGTACTAAAGGGAGAACTACTGCGATTGTATTTCTGGTTCATCCGGTAAAGTACCTCACTAGAGAAAGCCTAAAACCGACCGTCATGATAAGCGAGAGTTGGTCTACGATTCGGTGACCTAGTGTTATACTATGATCGATAGAGATCTACTCCATGTTATACGAGGGGCTGGTCTTCACCCAGCTGCGTAAAGTGGTCACCATAGTTTGGAAGGCCGCATATGCACCAGGGGCTAGTACTTAGCCCCACAAGTCAAGCTCCTATCGCTAAGTGAAAGCAATAAAGCCACATAGTCTGATTGCCTGGTTCGTTCCGCAAACACCTCCTTTATGGACCATGACGTTGGGTAAAGAATTATCACACGCAATACCGAACACCCCTGTAGTATCTACATGGGAGCTGAAGCCGAAGACTGGAAACTTTCAGACATTACAAATGGTTGTACATGAGGAAAAGTCGCTTGAAACGTAAAGCCCAAAATTCTATAGACATGGGTTCATAAGCTTAGTGTTTACAATCCGTATATAATTACTCAAAGACTATGTCCTTTGAGCACTGGCCCTCTACAATATGGGCTCCTTCTAGGACATCATCGAACTACCTTTCTGGCCCGATGATCCTTGCCCTCCGGCTGGCCAGCAGTTGCCACTTCGGCGGCCTGCATCTTCGCCCAGTGCATCTAGACGCAGGCAAAGGCCATTTGTGCACCTTCTATACAGGTCGAATGCTTCACAGCGTCGAACCACGGCCTCGCATCGACGAGCCGCTTCACCAATACAAAGTAGCTACTCGGGATTAGATCAGCGGGCCATAGCCGGACTATCAAATCCTTCATGGTTGTACCTGCCATGTTGTGCAGCTCGACCAGCTACTTCAACTGGTCATTCAGAGGTACTGGATGTTCCGGCGCATGGAATTGTGACCAGAACAACTTTTCCATGCTATTCCCCTCCTGGGCTTAGAAGAATTGGGCGGTGGTGGCGATGCTCTTCGGGAGATCGGCAAACATGCCTGGAGAACTCCACAATCGTGTTAGCGCAAGATACCTCTGACTCCAAATATACTCTGCAGAAGAAATGCCTTACCAGTCGCTATCTACCGCACCTATTTGATCTCCTTGCGCGCATTGCGCAACTCGATCCGCGCCTCCTTGGCAGCATTTACAACCTTGTAAAGCTCAGATTCTTGACCCGAAGTTTTCTGCTCCAGCTCCTCGCACTTGCGAATAGCGTCCCGCAGCTCTTGCTCGACTTTGGTCACCCGAGACTCATGTGGCCGGCGAGAAACCTGTTCGGCCTCCAAATTGGCAGCCGCTTTGTCAGGGGCCGCCTTGTTACTCTCAGCCTCCTTCTTGGCCTCTTCAAGTGCGCCCTTGAGGGTCTCGACCTCGGCAGCACCTACTGTGATATAATCGCACAATCATAAATTAGTTCATACTCTTACAGTCAAAGGACATTATATTTTGACATAAGAGTTCCTTGAAAGCACGCATACCTTGCGTTTCATCAAACCGCTTGTTGACACGGTCGAGCTCCTCATCAGCTAATTGAAGCTTCCAAATGAGCTCAGAAAGCTCTATGGCCTGGGCAGATGCCGCCACCTGGGAAGCCTGTTAAAAACTAAACATAGTATTAACTGACACTGTATGGATCCTCTGTCTGATTCTTTCCCGAATCAATCAAAGTGTCAGGGGCTACTACCCATATACAAGTTTGTTTCCGTATACAAATAAAACATGAAGCTGTTTTAAGAATATTAAATCGCACACCTCGAAGCCTATCAATAGGCTGTTGAAGGCATCATCCAGTCCGTTCTTGGTGGACTGAATCTTTCCAATCACCGCACCCATCAGGGTACGGTGTTCCGCCACGATGGAAGCACCTGGCAGTGCTTCCTCCAGTGTGTTTGGCGCCTCCAGATTAGTGGAGGACGCCACAGGAGCTGATGCTCCTCCCCCTGTCGTAGGGGGCTGACTTCCCAATTCTAGAGCCGTACTAGCCTCCGGAATAGTGTTCGACGGGTGCCCGGATTGCTTGGGCTCCCCGCCGTCGGTCGCCATAGGGATTTCTCCCCCTTGGCTGACGGCGGCCGAGGTGTTGGCCTCAGGCGCCTTCTCATTCGCCCCGCTCCCACCTGCTCGTGCAGGGGATGCCCGTAGGGAGGACACTTCAGTATCCCCTAGGACGGGCGATTGAGACAGTGGCGTCATGTCGCTCTCCACCATCTCAGCTGCCAGAGAATTCCCTGATGACAGTGAAGCCTCAGGGAATATGCAGGGAGGGCTACAAAATAAATGAATAAAGTTACTTAGACAATGGTACTGATTAAACCGAACACAAACAACGAAAATCTAGATACTTACGATTCGGCCAGAGGCTTGATCCTGGGCTGAACTTGGAAATTGTGTTCAAATGTTGAATCCGAACTACCCGGGATGTTCAGTTTCTTCCGGGGCGCCGTCTTGCCCGCATCTGCGGGGGCCGCCCTCTTCCTCCCCCTTGCCTTGATGGGGGAGTCACTCTCTTCCTCTTCCTCCTCCTCTTCTTCGTCGTGGGAGGAGTGGGCGTCGGTTTCCCCGGACACTGTGTCTGTGGGACCTTTAGGGCAGGGATCACTCTTGACCTCCTTTCCCTTCTTCTTGGCCTTCTTCTCCGGCATCTTGTACGGCGCCGGAACCAGCATCGCCGTTAGCTGGGGCGTGGCTGTGTTTTCGGCCAACGGAGCCGGACAGTTGATCCGCTGTGCTTTCTTCGTCCTGGACTGAATGGAACGTAAAAGTTTAAACTCCTGTTATAATTGAAATATGGAAAGGATACATGTTCGGCAAAATTGTGCTTACCTCTGAGGCCGAGGCCATGCTGTTGAAGCCCTTGTCTTTGGTCTCATTGGGCCAATCCTTCTGGGCCTTCAAGAGTTGCTTCCAGGTATCTTCGTGTGTGGTGCCGAAGAAGCACTTTAAGGTCTGTGGTCCCTTTGCATTGAACTCCCATATGTGGGAGGCCCGGAGTTGACATGGGATAGTACGGCGCAAGAGCATCACCTGTATCACGTCAGTGAGGTGGGTGCCATTCGCCACCTTGCTGGAAATGCGGTTTTGGAGTGTCTGCACCCTCGTCTAGGACCCCCATTCAAGGCCCTTGGTGTTCCATGAGGTAAGCCTCTCCGGGGGTCTGGATCTGAATTCGGGCGCAGCTACCCACTTGGCATAGTGAAGTCCGGAGATGTAGAACCATTCCTGCTGCCATATCTTGTTGGTTTCCGCAAAAGCCCCCTTGGGCCAGGTTGCGTTTGGGAGCTTGCTCACCATGGCTCCCCTGCAGTCTGCGTGCTGCCCGACGACCACCTTCGGCTTCAGATTGAAGACCTTGAGCCATAAGACGAAGTGTGGAGGGATGCGGAGGAAAGCCTCACATACGACTATAAAAGAAAATATGTGGAGGATAGAGTTCGGGGCTAGATCATTGAAATCCAGCCCGTAGAAGAATAGGAGGCCCCGGACAAAGGGGTGAAGTGGAAACCCCAGTCCCCGAATAATGTGAGGGATGAATACCACCCTCTCACCCGGCTCAGGGACATGGATTACCTGATTCTTATCGGGAACCCGGTGCGCTATGTCATCCGCGAGGTAGCCCGCGCTCCGGAGATTCTTCACGGTATTCTAAGTGACCGTGGAAGCCTCCCACTTTCCCTTGGAGCCGGATTCAACCATGTCTGGAGAAGGAGGCGGTGGTGGAGGAATTGAGAGTTACGGGCACTGGGGCTAGATAGATTGGGAAGCCAGGGCTTGAAGAGAGCATGAGGTGAAAGGGGAAGGATCTGTGTCCTTTTATAGACGGTGAATACCAAATGCCCCCCCCCACTCCAGCCGTAAAATTCGCCTATTCCCAACGTGATCGTGTGTAAGGTGCGATTGGGTTACCCATGAGGATCCCATCATGAGCAGGCACGATCTCTGCTTTGATGGGACGTGCCAATGGAGGCTATGCCTCGAAATGCGAAACCAGAGCCAAGAAAACGGTTTGAAATATTAAAGGGTCTGACATGACATTTCGCTAGAAAAAGTTGTCAGTAAAGACACAATGTTTGTTTGACACATTTCCTTCGTGGCCAAGGGTTGTACTAATCATGCAGAGTAAGACATAGTTCCTTTGTGCAAGAAATAAACTTCATATGTTCGGAAGGAGGAACCCGCCTTGCAATGCTGAAGATAGTACGCGTGCTGGACTTATCATCATCAAAGACTGGTCCAGGGGCTACTGAGGGAGTCTGGGATTAAGGGGTCCTCGGGTGGCCGGATTACTCGTTATGGGCAGGACTGGTGGGTCGTGAAGATTATCACTGAAGACTATCCCCCGTATCCAGATAGGACTACCATATGTGTAAAATAGCAAGTTTAGAGTCCGGGTGTAATATTTTCCTTCCTCGCAAGATGATCATGTACAACCCTAGGTCCCACCGATGCATATATAAACCGGAGGGTTTAGTCTGTAGCGATAGAATCACAAATACATAGGCTAGACTTCTAGGGTTTACCCATTACGATCTCGAGGTAGATCAAACTCTTGTAACCCTATATTCATCAAGATCAATCAAGCAGGAAGTAGGGTATTACCTCGATAGAGAGGGCCCGAACCTGGGTAAACATCGTGTCCCCAGTCTCCTATTACCATCGATCCTCATACGCACAGTTCAGAACCCCCTACCAGAGATCCGCCAGTTTTGACACCGACATCGGGGTTAGGTTGCGGTGTGCAAGTTCAAGTGGAGCATCATGATGAGATCATGTCCTTGAAGCTTGCCATCCATTGTGGTGACAATGGACTTGTGAAGATGTGCCGAAGAGTGGCTCACCCATAGTGGAGTATGGGGGAGCAATCAACAAGTCTTCATCGAGTCAGTGCAATCAAGAAAGGTACTCCAACTTGAAGAAGACAAGATCGTCATCATCTAGCTCAAGTGGATCATGCACAACACATGGGTTTTCCCGATATGGAGAATTACCTCTGCGGATCATGAGAGCTTGTGATGGGCTAAGTTGGGACACCCCTACAGGGATATGATCTTTTGAAAGCCGTGCCCGCAGTTATGTGGCGGATTGGAGTTTGTTAATATCCGGTTGTAGATAACTTGACACAAAAACTCAAATAAAATACATTGTGTGAGTTGCCAAGATGGCATCTTTTCGAGGGAGTTCGGGAAGAGAACATGGCGGGTTATGAATGACTCATGGGTAGACAGGATCACTTAGAGATCATTACTAGTTGCGATCATTGGCGTAGCTTCTCATCTCACTCCAAAAGTTCGTAAGCTAGCCACCTCATATATGCTTAGAGCTTGTTGCAACGCCACTTGATACCATCTCCCCACCTGAAAGCTTTGGTAGTTTTGATACCTAGGAACAAGATTGTTGAGTCCTCGTGACTCACAATTTACTACACAAACCGATGCAGGCCCCTTAGAGTTTGACGCATGAGATGTGCAAGAGCTTCGACGGGAGTTCGATGAAGAGCGTGGGCGTATGATGTCTACTACACAACCTTCTTCTTGTAGACGTTGTTGGGCCTCCAAGTGCAGATGTTTGTAGGATAGTAGCAAATTTCCCTCAAGTCGATGACCTAAGGTTTATCAATCCGCGGGAGGCGTAGGATGAAGATGGTCTCTCTCAAGCAACCCTGCAACCAAATAACAAAGAGTCTCTTGTGTCCCCAACACACCCAATACAATGGTAAATTGTATAGGTGCACTAGTTCGGCGAAGAGATGGTGATACAAGTGCAATATGGATGCTAGATATAGGTTATTGTAAACTGGAAATATAAAAACAGCAAGATAGCAAGTGGTAAACGTGAGCATAAACGGTGTTGCAATGATAAGAAACAAGGCCTAGGGTTCATACTTTCACTAGTGGAAGTTTTCTCAACAATAATAACATAACTGGATCATATAACTATCCCTCAACATGCATCAAAGAGTCACTCTAAAGTAACTAATAGCAGAGAACAAACAAAGAGATTATGGTAGGGTACGAAACCACCTCAAAGTTATCCTTTCTGATCGATCTATTCAAGAGTCCGTAGTAAAATAACATGAAGCTATTCTTTCCGTTCGATCTATCATAGAGTTTGTACTTGAATAACACCTTAAGATACAAATCAACCAAAACCCTAATGTCACCTAGATACTCCATTGTCACCTCAAGTATCCATGGGCATGATTATACGATATGCATCACACAATCTCATATTCATCTATTCAACCAACACACAGAACTTCAAAGAGTGCCCCAAAGTTTCTACCGGAAACTCAAGACGAAAACGTGTGCCAACCCCTATGCATAGATTCCCAAGGTCACGGAACCCGCAAGTTGATCACCAAAACATACATCAAGTGGATCACGTGATATCACATTGTCACCACAGATAAGCACATGCAAGACATACATCAATTGTTCTCAAATCCTTAAAGACCCAATCCGATAAGATAACTTCAAAGGGAAAACTCAATCCATTACAAGAGAGTAGAGGGGGAGAAACATCATAAGATCCAACTATAATAGCAAAGATCGCGATACATCAAGATCGTGCCATCTCAAGAACACAAGAGAGATATGAAACACATAGCTACTAATACATACCCTCAGCCCCGAGGGTGGACTACTCCCTCCTCATCATGGAGAGCGCCGGGATGATGAAGATGGCCACCGGAGAGGGATTCCCCCCTCCGGCAAGGTGCCATAGCGGTCTAGATTGGTTTTCGGTGGCAACAGAGGCTTTCGGCGGCGGAACTCCCGATCTAGGTTATTTTCCGGAGGTTTCAGTATATATAGGAGGTGTTGGAGTCGGGGCCAAGCAAAGGGGGTCTACGGGCTGTCCACGAGGCAGGGGGGCACGCCCAGTAGGGGGGGCGCGCGCCCCACCCTCGTGGGCAGCCTGTGGGTCTTCTCCTCCCCCTCCGGCACTTCCTGGGCTTCTTCAGGTCCAAAAACAGCATGTGTTAAATTTCAGGTCAATTGGGCTCCATTTGATATTCCTTTTCCGCGATACCCTAAAACAGGACAAAAACAGAAACTGGCACTGGGCTCTGGGTTAATAGTTTAGTCCCAAAAATCATATAAAAGTGTATATAAAAGCCCATAAAACATCCTAGAAGGATAATATAATAGCATGGAAAAATAAAAAATTATAGATATGTTGGAGACATATCAAGTATCCCCGAGCTTAATTCCTGCTCGTCCTCGAGTAGGTAAATGATAAAAAAAGAATTTTCGATGTGGAATGCAAACCAACATAATTTTCAATGTAATTCTCTTCATTGTTGCATGAATGTTCAGATCTGAAAGATTCAAGACAAAAGTCTATATTGACATAAGAAATAATAATACTTCAAGCATACTAACAAAGCAATCATGTCTTCTCAAAATACCATGGCTAAAGAAAGTTATCCCTACAAAATCATATAGTCTGGCTATGCTCCCTCTTCATCACACAAAATATTCATATCATGCGCAACCCCGGTTTCAGCCAAGCACTTGTTTTCATACTCAATTTTTTCAAACCTTTCAACTTTCACGCAATCCATGAGCGTGATCCATGGATATAGCACTATGGGTGGAATAGAATGGTGATTGTGGAGAAGACAAAAAAGAGGGAGGTAGCCTCACATCGACTAGGCGTATCAACGGGCTATGGAGATGCCCATCAATAGATATCAATGTGAGTGAGTAGGGATTGCCATGCAACGGATGCACTAGAGCTATAAATGTATGAAAGCTCAACGAAAGAAACTAAGTGGGTGTGCATCCAACTTGCTTGCTCATGAAGACCTAGGGCATTTGAGGAACACCATTGTTGGAGTATACAAGCCAAGTTCTATAATGAAAATTCCCACTAGTATATGAAAGTGACTAAACAAGAGACTCTCTATCATGAAGAACATGGTGCTACTTTGAAGCACAAGTGTGGAAAAAGATAGTAGCATTGTCCCTTTTCTTTTCTTGTCTTTTTTTCTTTTTCTTTTTTAGGCCTTTCTTTTTCTTGGCCTTTCCTCCCTTTTTTTCTTTTTTATTTTCTTTGGGACAATGCTCTAATAATGATGATCATCACACTTCTATTGATTTACAACTCGATATTACAACTCCATACTACAACAAAGTATGACTCTATATGAATGCCTCTGGTGGTGTACCGGGATGTGCAATGAATCAAGAGTGACATGTATAAAAAATAATGCATGGTGGCCTAGCCACAAATACGATCTCAACTACATGATCATGCATGGCAATATGAAAATATGAAGCGTGTCATATGAACGGAACGGTGGAAAGTTAAATGGCAATATATCTCGAAATGGCTATGGAAATGCCATAATAGGTAGGTATGGTGGCTGTATTGAGGAAGGTATATGGTGGGTGTATGGTACCGGTGAAAGTTGCGCGGTACAAGATAGGCTAGCAATGGTGGAAGGGTGAGAGTGCGTATAATCCATGGACGCAACATTAGTCATAAAGAACTCATATACTTATTGCAAAAATTTACGAGTCATCAAAACAAAGAAATAAACGCATGCTCCTAGGGGGGAGGTTGGTAGGAGTTAACCATCGCGCGCCCCCAACCTCCACACAAAGGTTGACACTCAATAAATACCTCATGCTCTAACTTCGTCACATAGCGGTTCACCATACGTGCATGCTACGAAAATCACAAACTTTAGCACAAGTATTTCTCAAATTCATAATTACTCCACTAGCATGACTCTAATATCAGCATCCTCATATCTCAAAACAATCATCAAGTATCAAACTTCTCATCATATTCAATGCACTTTATATGAAAGTTTTTACTATACCCAACTTGGATGCCTATCATATTAGGACTAGTTTTATAACCAAAGCACATTACCATGCTGTTCTAAAATACTCTAAAAAGGATATAAGTGAAGCATGAGAGATCAATAATTTCTACAAAATAAAACCACTACCATGCTAAAAAATATATAAGTGAAGCACTAGAGCAACCAACAAACTACTCCAAAACATATAAGTGAAGATCAATGAGTAGTTGAATAATTATGTAACTATGTGAGGACTCTATAAAATTTAATAATTCCATATTTTGGGATACAATTCAAACAGCAAGCAAAACAAAATAAAATAGATTGACGCTCCAAGTAAAACACATATCATGTGGTCAATAAAAATATAGTCTCGAGTATAGTTACCGATAGACGAAAGAGGGGATGCCTTCCCGGGGCATCACCAAGCTTAGGCTTTTGGTTGTCCTTGAATTTTACCTTGGGGTGCCTTGGGCATCCCCAAGCTTAGGCTCTTGCCACTCTTTGTTCCATAGTCCATCAAAGCCATACTCAAAACTTGAAAACTTCACAACACAAAACTTAGCCAAAAATCTCGTCAGCTCCGTTAGTATAAGAAAACAAACGACCACTCAAAGGTATTGTAATGAACTCATTCTTTGTTTATATTGGTGTTAAACCTACTGTATTCCAACTTCTCTATGATTCATATCCTCCAATACTACTCATAGATGCATCAAAATACGCAAACAACACACGAAAAGCAGAACAGTCTGTAGTAATCTGTAACTTTCGCATACTTCTGTAACTCCAAAAAAACTGGAATAAATTGGTAAACGTGAGGAATTTGTCTATTAATCATCTACGAAAAGAATCAACTCAATAACACTCTACTAGTAAAATCTGGTGGCTAATCTCGTGAGCGCTAAAGTTTCTGTTTTTTACAGCATGATCATATAAACTTCACACAAGTCTTCCCAAAGGTTCTACTTGGCACAAACACTAATTAAAACACAAACCCACATCTAAACAGAAGCTAGATGCAATATTTATTCCTAAACAGAATCAAACAGAAAGAAAATAAAGTTGGGTTGCCTCCCAACAAGCGCTATCGTTTAATGCCTCTAGCTAGGCACAATTATTTTAATGATGCTCGCATAAAAGATAAGAATTGAAACATAAGGAGAGCATTATGAAGAATATGACTAGCACATTTAAGTCTAAACGACTTCCTATGCATAGGGATTTTGTGAGCAAAGAACTTATGGGAACAATAATCAACTAGCATAGTAAAGCAAAACAAACATAACTTCAAGGTTTTAAGCACATAGAGAGGGAACTTAATATTATTGCAATATGTAGAAGCATATGTTCCTCCCTCACAATCATTTTCAGTAGCATCATGAATGAATTCAAGAATATAACCATCACATAAAGCATTATTTTCATGATCTACTTGCATAGAAATTTTACTACTCTCCACATAAGCAAAATTCTTCTCATTCATAGTAGTGGGAGCAAACTCAACAAAATAACTATCATGTGAAGCATAATCCAATTGAAAACTAAAATCACAATGACAAGTTTCATGGTTATCATTATTCTTAATAGCACACAAGTCATCACAATAATCATCATAGGTAGCAACTTTGTCCTCATAATCAATTGGAACCTCTTCCGAAATACTGGATTCATCACTAAATAAAGTCATGACCTCTCCAAATCCACTTTCATCAATATAATCATCATAAATAGGAGGCATGCTTTCATCGTAATAAATTTGCTCGTCAAAGCTTGGGGGACTAAAAATGTCATCTTCATCAAACATAGCTTCCCCAAGCTTGTGGCTTTGTATCTCATTAGCATCATGGATATTAAAATGATTCACACTAACAACCTTGCAATCATGCTCATCATGCACATATTTTATGCCAAGCATTCTATGTAATTCTTCTTCTAGTACTTGAGCACAATTATCCTTCCCATCATTTTCACGAAAGATATTAGAAAGATGAAGCATATGAGGTAACCTTAATTCCATTTTTTATAGTTTTCTTTTATAAGCTAAACTAGTGATAAAACAAGAAACTAAAAGATTCGATTGCAAGATCTAAAGATATACCTTCAAGCACTCACCTCCCCGGCAACGGCGCCAGAAAAGAGCTTGATGTCTACTACACAACCTTCTTCTTGTAGACGTTGTTGGGCCTCCAAGTGGAGCGGTTTGTAGGACAGTAGCAAATTTCCCTCAAGTGGATGACCTAAGGTTTATCAATCCGCGGGAGGCATAGGATGAAGATGGTCTCTCTCAAGCAACCCTACAACCAAATAACAAAGAGTCTCTTGTGTCCCCAACACACCCAATACAATGGTAAATTGTATAGGTGCACTAGTTCGGCGAAGAGATGGTGATACAAGTGCAATATGGATGCTAGATATAGGTTTTTGTAAACTAAAAATGTAAAAACAGCAAGGTAGCAAGTGGTAAACATGAGAATAAACGGTGTTGCAATGATAGGAAACAAGGCCTAGGGTTCATACTTTCACTAGTGGAAGTTCTCTCAACAATAATAACATAACTGGATCATATAACTATCCCTCAACATGCAACAAAGAGTCACTCCAAAGTAACTAATAGCGGAGAACAAACGAAGAGATTATGGTAGGGTACGAAACCACCTCAAAGTTATCCATTTTGATCGATCTATTCAAGAGTCCGTAGTAAAATAACATGAAGCTATTCTTTCCATTCGAACTATCATAGAGTTCGTAATAGAATAACACCTTAAGATACAAATCAAACAAAACCCTAATGTCACCTAGATACTCCATTGTCACCTCAAGTATCCGTGGGCATGATTATACGATATGCATCACACAATCTCAGATTCATCTATTCAACCAACACAAAGAACTTCAAAGAGTGCCCCAAAGTTTCTAGCGGAAACTCAAGAAGAAAACATGTGCCAACCCCTATGCATAGATTCCCAGGGTCACGAAACCCGCAAGTTGATCACCAAAACATACATCAAGTGGATCACGTGATATCCCATTGTCACCAAAGATAAGCACATGCAAGACATACATCAAGTGTTCTCAAATCCTTCAAGACTCGATCTGATAAGATAACTTCAAAGGGAAAACTCAATCCATTACAAGAGAGTAGAGGGGGAGAAACATCATAAGATCCAACTATAATAGCAACGCTCGCGATACATCAAGATCGTGCCATCTCAAGAACATGAGAGAGAGAAGAAACACATAGCTACTGATACATACCCTCAGCCCCGAGGGTGGACTACTCCCTCCTCGTCATGGAGAGCGCTGGGATGATGAATATGGCCACCGGAGAGGGATTCCCCCCTTCGGCAGGGTGCTAGAACGGGTCTAGATTGGTTTTGGGTGGCAACAGAGGCTTTCGGCTGCGAAACTCCCGATCTAGGTCATTTTTCGGATGTTTCAGTATAAATAGGAGGTGTTGGGTCGGGGCCAAGCAAAGGGGCTCTACGGGCTTTCCACGAGGAAGGGGGGCGCGCCCAGTAGGGGGGGCGCGCCCGGAACCCTCGTGGGCAGCCCGTGGGTCTTCTCGTCCCCCTACGGCACTTCCTGGGCTTCTTCTGGTCCAAAAACAGCCTCCATTAAATTTCAGGTCAATTGGGCTCCGTTTGATATTCCTTTTCTGCGATACCCTAAAACAGGAGAAAAACAGAAACTGGCACTGGGCTCTGGGTTAATAGGTTAGTCCCAAAAATCATATAAAAGTGTATATAAAAGCCCATAAAACATCCTAGAAGGATAATATAATAGCATGGAACAATAAAAAATTATAGATACGTTGGAGATCTATCAGCATATGTCTGTTACATACCCCGGTGATCAGTAGTGGTTCCTACTACGCCGATCGGGCGTAGCATGGGTGGTTATCTTTTCATTTGGTTACGTCTGTAGTCGGACTTTGTGTGTACTCTGAATGATGTATAAATAATTTGATCATTGGGTGAAGTGGCGATTGTAAGCCAACAATTTACTTCCTTGTTCATTTACATGGGAATGTGTGAAGATGACCCTTCTTGTGATCATACCAAAATGCGGTTATGCCTCTAAGTCGTGCCTCGACACGTAGGAGATATAACCTCATTTTGGGCGTTACAAGTTGGTAATCAGAGCCTTCCCCGACCTAGGAGCCCCTGCTTGATCGAACCGCTGTTGATGTTGAGTTTAGAAACGGAAACTATTTTGAGTCTTAGGAATATATATATCGGAGAGTAGGAATTATTTTACTCCTTATCCCCTTCGTCGCTCTTGTGATGACTCCTGACGTAGAAGTTTTGACTTCCCTATCCTCTTTTTCACTCAATTTTTATTAGGATCACGGAGGTATTGTTGGGATCATTCCGATATCTTTGTGACGACAATTCTGTCTTGGTGCCTCCCGCCTATTTGGATTGGACCCGGGGAGTTGAGCTCTGAGGTCTTGTCATCACATTGTGTATCGTTACAGTTCTGGAATACCATAGGTCGCCGACATGGAAAACTCTTCTATGCATATCTGGTGGTGAGATAACCCCGATGTCACCCAGTACTGGGGGGGGGTAGTTCGGGAGTATTGCCACAGCTAGTATAGCGGATGCTTTTCAAAGATATGAGGTACACAGTTTCCGAAGGTGCCTGCTTATGTGTTGACGGATGGAAACAATTGGATGTAGGGCTTGTTAGTTGTGTGAGATATTGTTCTTCCCCTGTATCCCCAACACCAGATTGCATAACCCGTAAGTTTCGGGAGGAGGTGGGAGTTCAAGTAGGTCTAGGATTTCTTCCCACAAATACATGATTTGAGGTTGGGATCCAATGTCTAGTGGTTCGCTTGTCACGGTCGATTTTACAGTGGTCTCATCGTGTCTTAATGCATCCTTGGCCATGCCGATTTAGGGACGCCTTGTAGTCATTCGTGATGTCCGCTGTAACGTCGTGCCCGGGGGGGCTCATCACGAAAACTTTGGATGAAATTTCTATCATATGTTTGTTCCGGCTTATTCTGCAAGCCAAATCCTTTGTTTTGTTTTGAGTTGTGGTATTCAAGTTGCTTCGATGTAAAGTGTTGATTCCATACCTTTCGTAATCGGTGTTCTCATATTTCTATGGGAGTGCTAATCCTTCTTGATCGTCTAGAATGTCATGTAAATTCTTCTCAACCGGCGTGCTTCTCTTCAAGTTAATTCGATCGTTTCAATATTTGCAATATCAATTCTCAGTTTTCTCAACGGTGTTCATCCCATTCGTACCAAGTTGCTTTTTTCCCCCACCCTCCCACACTTTTCTTCAAGGAGCTAGAATTCTTAGTCAAGTATCCATATATTCACGTGAAGTCTCTTCATTCTTTCCTTCGATGTTTTTTATCTGGTGGTTCTTGGGAATATGCTCAGGAAGCTTTGATACGTCTCCAACGTATCTATAATTTTTTATTGTTCCATGATATTATATTATCCATCTTGGTTGTTTTATATGCTATTTTATATGATTTTTGGGACTAACCTATTAACATAGAGCCCAGTGCCAGTTTCAGTTTTTTTTCCTTGTTTTTTCAGTTTTACAGAAAAGGAATACCAAATGGAGTCCAATTGACGTGCCAATTTTTGATGATTTTTTATGGACCAAAAGAAGCCCCCTTAGTAAAAGAGTTGGGCCAGAAGAGTCCCGAGTTGTCCATGAGGGTGGAGGGCGCGCCCTACCCCCCTGGGCATGTGCCCCTGTCTGATGGACGACCCGGAGACCCCCCTGACGTGAGACCGACGCAAAAAATTCCTATAAACACAGAACCCACGAAAAGAAACCTAGATCGGGTGTTCCGCCGCTGCAAGCCTCTGTAGCCACCAAAAATCAATTGGGAGCCTGTTCTGGCACCCTGCCGGAGGGGGGATCCCTCACCGGTGGCCATCTTCATCATCTCGGCGCTCTTCATGACGAGGAGGGAGTAGTTCGCCATCGGGGCTGAGGGTATGTACCAGTAGCTATGTGTTTGATCTCTCTCTCTCTCTCTCTCTCTCTCTCTCATGTTCTTGATATGGCACGATCTTGATGTATCGTGAGCTTTGCTATTATAGTTGGATCTTATGATGCTTCTCCCCCTCTAGTCTCTTGTAATGGATTGAGTTTTCCCTTTGAAGTTTTCTTATCGGATTGAGTCTTTAAGGATTTGAGAACACTTGATGTATGTCTTGCGTGGGATACCCATGGTGACAATGGGGTATTCTATTGATTCACTTGATGTATGTTTTGGTGATCAACTTGCGGGTTCCGTGACCTTGGGAATCTATGCATAGGGGTTGGCACAAGTTTTCGTCTTGACTCTTCGATAGAAACTTTGGGGCACTCTTTGAAGTTCTTTGTGTTGGTTGAATAGATGA
Source organism: Secale cereale (assembly GCA_902687465.1). Lineage (NCBI taxonomy): Eukaryota > Viridiplantae > Streptophyta > Magnoliopsida > Poales > Poaceae > Secale > Secale cereale. The sequence goes on along the minus strand of LR738714.1, from coordinate 242,375,433 downwards.
TTCTGAGATTGTGTGATGCATATAATATAATCATGCCCACGGATACTTGAGGTGACAATAGAGTATCTAGCTGACATTAGGGTTTTGGTTTATGTGTGTCTAAAGGTGTTATTCTAGTACGAACTCTAGGATAGATCGAACGGAAAGAATAGCTTCGTGTTATTTTACTACGGACTCTTGAATATATAGATCAGAAAGAATAACTTTGAGGTGGTTTTGTACCCTACAATAATCTCTTTTTTTGTTCTCCGCTATTAGTGACTTTGGAGTGAATCTTTGTTGCATGTTGAGGGATTGCTATATGATTTAATTATGTTATCATTGTTGAGAGAACTTGCACTAGTGAAAGTATGAACCCTAGGCCTTGTTTCCTAGCATTCCAATACCGATTACGCTCACTTTTATTATTAGTTACCTTGCTGTTTTTATATATTCATATTACAAAAACATATATCTACCATCCATATTACACTTGTATCACCATCTCTTCGCCGAACTAGTGCACCTATACAATTTACCATTGTATTGGGTGTGTTGGGGACACAAGAGACTCTTTGTTATTTGGTTGCAGGGTTGTTTGAGAGAGACCATCTTCATCCTATGCCTCCCACAGATTGATAAACCTTAGGTCATCCACTTGAGGGAAATTTGCTACTGTCCTACAAACCTCTGCACTTGGAGGCCCAACAACGTCTACAAGAAGAAGGTTGCGTAGTAGATATCACGCAATTTCTGGCGCCATTGCCGGGGAGTGCTTCAAGGTATATCTTTAGATCTTGCAATCGAATCTTTTAGTTTCTTGTTTTATCACTAGTTTAGTTTATAAAAGAAAACTACAAAAAATGTAATTGAGGTTGCCTCATATGCTTCATCTTTTTAATATCTTTCGTGAAAATGATGGAAAGGAAAATTGTGCTCAATTGTTAGAAGAAGAATGCTATAAAATGTTTGGCACTAAATATTTGAATGATGAGCATGATTGCAATGTTGTTAGTGTGAATCCTTTGAATATCCATGATGCTAATGATATGCAAAGCCACAAGCTTGGGGATGCTATGTTTGATGAAGATGATATTTTTAGTCCCCCAAGTTTTGATGAGCAAATTTATTATGATGAAAGCCTGCCTCCTACTTATGATGATTATTGTGATGACTTGTATGCTATTAAGAATAATGATAACCATGAAACTTGTCATCATGATTTTAGTTTTCAATTGGATTATTCCTCACATGATAATTATCTTGTTGAGTTTGCTCCCACTACTATTCATGAGAAGAAATTTGCTTATGTGGAGAGTAATAAACTATATGCTTGGGGATCATGAAAACAATTCTTTATGTGATAGTTATATTGTTGAATTCATTCATGATGCTACTGAAAACTATTATCAGGGAGGAACATATGCTTGTAGGAATTGCAATAATATCAAGTTTCCTATCTATGTGTTGAAAATCTTGGAGCTATGCTTGTTTTGCTTTCCTATGCTAGTTGATTCTTGTTCCCATAAGTTGTTTGCTCACAAAATCCCTATGCATAGGAAGTGGGTTAGGCCTAAATGTGCTAGTCATATTCTTCATGATGCTCCCATTATGTTTCAATTCTTATCTTTTATCCGAGCATCATTGAAATCATCTTGCCTAGCTAAAAGGCATTAAAGAAAAGTGCTTGTTGGGAGACAACCCAATATTTACCCCTACAGTTTTTGTGTGTTCACATGATTAAGCTACTATAGTAATCATGCTTTATAGCTTTTATTTCAATAAAGTTGCAAGTAAGACCTTTGGGAAGATTTGGAAGATAGTAGATTGGTTTTGCTAAAAAACTGAAACTTTCGCACCTAGTGTTTGAATTATTTATGATTACTGGAACATGATAAATTCTTGAATTTTTTACAGAACTCTGACCTACACATTTCCCATGTTTTCCTAATTTTTCAGAATTTGTAGAGATGCAGAGGTTTTAAATCAATTCGCATCTTTATAGAGTAGCCTGTTTAAGACAGATTCTATTTTCTTGTGTTGTTTGCTTATTTTGATGCAACTATGGGTAGTATCATGGGGGTATGAACCATGGAAAAGTTGGAATACAGTAGATATTACATCAATATGAAACAAGAATGAGTTCACAACAGTACCTACAAGTAAGGTTTGGATTTGTTTTGCTAACGCGTCTCACGAAGTTCCGTTAAGTTTTGTGTTGTGAAGTTTTCAAGTTTTGGGTAAAGAATTGGTGGACTATGGAATAGGGAGTGGCAAGAGACTAAGATTGGGGATACCCAAGGCACCCCAAGGTAATATTCAAGGACAACCAAGAGCCTAAGCTTGGGGATGCCCTGGAAGGCATCCCCTCTTTCGTCTTCGTCTATCGGTAACTTTACTTGAGGCTATACTATTATTCATCACATGATATGTGTTTTGCTTGGAGCGTCATTTTATTTTGTTTGTATTTGCTTGCTGTTATTCAGAGGCATGTTTTGTACCTTTTGTTTCAATAAAATGTCAAGTCTAGCCTTTACAATGCTTATTTAGCAAGTCTTTATATTGCTGTTTGAAAATAGAAAGTTTTCTATCATTTTATGAATTCTTCTAGATAGTCAGAACATGATAAAATCTTGGAATTTTTACATGGTGAGCACAAATAAGTTCTCTGTAACGTGGTACTTTTTCAGAATTTTTAGAGCTAGGGAAGTATCAGGACAATTCCACTCTTTACATACTGTCCTGTTTAGATAGATTGCTGTTATTTTTGCATTGTTTCCATATGTTCGCTTGTTTAATGATTCTATTTGAGGATAGGAGTATTAAATATCCAGAGGCATTTAGTATGCAATGTTAAATTATAATTTTAGTGATTTTCTACAGTAGAGAATGTTAAGGTTTTGATTTTATTTCTACTAACTTATCTCACGAGTTCTTGTTTAGTTTTGTGTGCATAAAGTTTTTAAGATTACGGAAACTATGATATGAGAGGAATTAAGGAGACACAAAAGCTCAGGCATGGGGATGCCCAAGGCATGACAAAATAATATTTCAAGAAGTCTCAAGCATCTAAGCTTGGGGATGCCCCGGTAGACATCCCACCTTTCTTCGTCGACAATTATCGGTTAGTAACGGTTGAGCCTAAGTTTTTACTTCTTCACATGATGTGTGATATTCTTGTAATGTCATTTTATTTTGCTTTGCTCACTGTTTGAACAAAATATCAAGATCTGAATTTTATTTTAATGTTAGAGAGTATTCACATAGTTATGTAATTATTCAACTACTCATTGATCTTCACTTATATCTCTTGGAGTAGTTTCTCATTTGCTCTAGTGCTTCACTTATATCTTTTAGAGCACAACGATGGTTTTATTTTGAAGAAATTGATGAACTCTCATGCTTCAGTTATATTATTTTGAGAGTCTTAAACAGCATGGTAATTTTTTTTGGTTATGAATTTAGTCCTAATATGATAGGCATCCAAGATGGGTATAATCAAAACTTCCATATAAAGTGCATTGAATACCATGAGAAGTTTGATGCTTGATGATCGTTTTGAGATATGAGGATGGTCATATTAGAGTCATGCTAGTAGATTAGTTGTGAATTTGAAAAATACTTGTGTTGAGGTTTGGAAGTCCCGTAGCATGCACGTATGGTAACCATTGTGTGACAAATTTGAAGCATGAGGTATTTCTTTGATTGTCATCATTTGTGTGGAGGTCGGGAGCGCGCTATGGTTAACTCCTACCAACCCTTCCCCTAGGAGCATGCGTGTAGTACTTTATTTTGATGACTTGTAGATTTTTGCAATAAGTATGTGAGTTATTTATGACTAATGTTGAGTCCATGGATTATACGCACTCTCACACTTCCACCATTGCTAGCCTCTCTAGTACCGCGCAACTTTCGCCGGTACCATACACCCACCATATATCTTCCTCAACACAGCCACCATACCTGCCTATTATGGCATTTCCATAGCCATTCCGAGATATATTGCCATGCAACTTTCCACCGTCATGTTTATTATGACACGCTTCATCATTGTCATATTGCCTTGCATGATCATGTAGTTGACATCGTATTTTTGGCAAGGTCACCATGCAAAATTTGTCATACATGTCACTCTTGATTCATTGCACATCCCAGAACACCGCCTGAGGCACTCATATAGAGTCATATTTTGTTCTAGTATCCAATTGTATTATTTGAGTTGTAAATAAATAGAAGTGTGATGATCATCATTATTAGAGCATTCTCCCTAAAAAAGAAAGGCCAAATAAAACAAAGGGAAAGGCCAAATAAAAAAAGAAGAAGAGAAAGTCCAAATAAAATAAAGGAAGGCCCAATAAATTAAAGAAAAAAAGGGACAATGCTACTATTTTTTTCCACACTTGTGCTTCAAAATAGCACCATAATCTATATGATCGAGAGTCTCTTATTTTGTCACTTTCATATACTAGTGGGAATTTTCATTATAGAACTTGGCTTGTATATTCCAACGATGGGCTTCCTCAAATGCCCTAGGTCTTCGTGAGCAAGCAAGTTGGATGCACACCCAATTAGTTTCTTTTGTTGAGCTTTCATACATTTATAGCTCTAGTGCATCCGTTGCATGGCAATCCCTACTCACTCACATTGATATCTATTGATGGGCATCTCCATAGCCCATTAATACGCCTAGTTGATGTGAGACCATCTTCCTCCTTTTTGTCTTCTCCACAACCACCACTCTATTCCACCTATAGTGCTATATCCATGGCTCATGCTCATGTATTGCGTGAAAGTTGAAAAAGTTTGAGAATACTAAAGTATGAAACAATTGCTTGGCTGAAACCGGGGTTGTCCATGATTTGAATATTTTGTGTGACGAAGGTGGAGCATAGCCAAACTATATGATTTTGTAGGGATGAACTTTCTTTGGCCATGTTATTTTGAGAAGACATAATTGCTTTGTTAGTATGCTTGAAGTATTATTATTTTTATGTCAATATTAAACTTTTGCCTTGAATCTTATGGATCTGAACATTCATGCCACAATAAATAAAATTAAATTGATAATTATGCTAGGTAGCATCCCACATCAAAAATTCTGTTTTTATCATTTACCTACTCGAGGACGAGCATGAATTAAGCTTGGGGATGCTTGATACGTCTCCAACGTATCTATAATTTTTCACTGTTCCATGCTATTATATTATCCATCTTGGATGTTTTATATGCTATTTTATATTATTTTTGGGACTAACCTATTAACCTAGAGCCCAATGCCAGTTTCTGTTTTTTTTTCTTGTTTTTGAGTTTTACAGAAAAGGAATACCAAACGGAGTCCAATTGACGTGCCAACTTTTGATGATTTTTTATGGACCAATAGAAGCCCCCGTAGTAAATGAGTTGGGCCAGAAGAGTCCCAAGCCGTCCACGAGGGTGGAGGGCGCGCCCTACCCCCCTAGGCGTGTGCCCTTATCTCGTGGACGACTCGGAGACCCCCCTGACATGAGACCGACGCCAATAATTCCTATAATTACAGAAACCCCCGAAAAGAAACCTAGATCGAGAGTTCCGCTGCCGCAAGCCTCTGTAGCCACCAAAAACTAATCGAGACCTTGTTCCGGCAACCTGCCGGAGGGGGATCCCTCACCGGTGGACATCTTCATCATCCCGGCGCTCTCCATGATGAGGAGAGAGTAGTTCACCCTCGGGGCTGGGGGTATGTACCAGTAGCTATGTGTTTGATCTCTCTCTCTCTCTCTCTCTCTCTCTCTCTCTCTCTCTCTCGCGTTCATGATATGGCACGATCCTGATGTATCGCGAGCTTTGCTATTATAGTTGGAACTTATGATGCTTCTCCCCCTCTACTCTCTTGTAATGGATTGAGTTTTCCCTTTGAAGTTATCTTATCGGATTGAGTCTTTAAGGATTTGAGAACACTTGATGTATGTCTTGTGTGGGATACCCATGGTGACAATGCGGTATTCTATTGATTCACTCGATGAATGTTTTGGTGATCAACTTGCGGGTTCCGTGACCTTGGGAATATATGCATAGGGGTTGGCACACGTTTTCGTCTTGACTCTTCGAAAGAAACTTTGGGGCACTCTTTGCAGTTCTTTGTGTTGGTTGAATAGATGAATCTGAGATTGTGTGATGCTTATCGTATAATCATGCCCACGGATACTTTAGGTGACAATGGAGTATCTAGCTGACATTAGGGTTTTGATTGATGTGTGTCTTAAGGTGTTATTCTAGTACGAACTCTAGGATAGATCAAACGGAAAGAATAGCTTCGTGTTATTTTACTATGGACTCTTGAATAGATCGATCAGAAAGAATAACTTTTAGGTGGTTTCGTACCCTACAATAATCTCTTCGTTTGTTCTCCGCTTTTAGTGACTTTGGAGTGACTCTTTGTTGCATGTTGAGGGATTGTTATATGATCTAATTATGTTATCCTTGTTGAGAGAACTTGCAGTAGTGAAAGTATGAACCCTAGGCTTTGTTTCCTAGCATTGCAATACCGTTTACGCTCACTTTTATTATTAGTTACCTTGTTGATTTTATATTTTCATATTATGTTATCTAATTATGTTATCCATATTGCACTTGTATCACCATCTCTTCGCCGAACTAGTGCACCTATATAATTCGAGTGTATTGGGTGTGTTGGGGACACAAGAGGCTCTTTGTTATTTGGTTGCAGGGTTGTTTGAGAGAGAGCATTTTCATCCTACGCCTTCCACGGATTGATAAACCTTAGGTCATCCACTTGAGGGAAATTTGCTACTGTCCTACAAACCTCTGCACTTGGCGGCCCAACAACGTCTACAAGAAGAAGGTTGCGTAGTAGACATCAAGCTTCAAGTTTATCATTCTCCATTCTCGTTAATTCTCAAGTGGATTAAATCCAAGGTTTAGTGTTTATTATATCCTTCCTCTTGTTTCACATGTTTTCCCATGTGGGAATTCCTTGTCCAAGTCTCTCTTGTTTATTCAAGTCCCTCTAATTCTTTTTCGGAGTGCTGAAGATATCTCAGAAAATCATGCTTCTATTCTAGATCCGTTCAAACTGTTTTTAGGTTCTTACCACATTTAACCCAATTAATTCAACCGTCGCAATCTGTCTTTCAAGCATTCTTTTTCAACGGTGTTTCTCTTGAGTGGGCCCTAACCCACAGGTCCTTTCCCAGGATCTTTCCTGACTCTTCTAATATTTCCGGAGTTATTCTCAAATTCTTTTCAAGTTTGACGTAAGAATGGATCTCTCATCGATCAATTGTATCCTCCAAGATCGCTTTCAAATTCTTTTCATCGTTGGTTCAACCTTTCAATTCTTCATTCTTCTGGAGTATCACAAAAAATTCTTAATGGTATTTCTCGTTCTCTATCTCTCTTGGAAGACTGAAGAAGAATTTCTCATAAATCTTCGTCCGTTCTCTTGAAGATTCGTGGTTCTAGCTTCATGCTATTCTCTCAAATTGTTCCGTCTGTCAGAAGATCTTTTCATACCATCCGGAGCATTTAAGGAGTATTTTTATTTGGATTCTATGGAGACCATCCTTTTCAGAAGAATAATTCATTTTCAGTTTTGCACCCACCCTCTAATTCTTACCGATGGATCATTCACGTATTCTCTAGTCAGCTCATGATCTCTTTGTTCTCTTGTATCTAAATTCCCTCAAGTGTGTTCGTTCATGTTCTAATTCCTTCCGGTGATCCCTTCTCTTTTCTTCGTTCATCTTCAAATTCTCACGATGGTTTGTTTAAGATTTCCACTTCCGTTCTTATAATAATAATAAATTCGTTTTTCCTAGCCTACCAGTGATTTGTTGTATACTATCTCAAGATTGTGCGAGATCTCTCTTTAATTCTTTGCAACGAGAATAAGTAGTCTGCCAAATCCATTGCTTGTCATCAATTAATTTGATGAAGTATAAGCATACAATAAATCTTATTCTTATTTCCCCAAAGTGATTAATCTGTCCTTTTTGGAGTTTGTTCATCATATCACATCCTCGGTTCAAAGTGCTACATCTTTGTTTCTCCGGAGTTCCAAACTATATCAATTATCTTGTCACGAAGCTCCATCTAAATCTTTCCAAGGTCTCTTCTTGTTCTTTTCAACCTTCACTCCATACCATTTCTTTTTCTTACCGGATTTCTACATGGAGGTTCATCAAAGATTTCTTTCATTCTCGAAGTATAAGTCAAGATTCTTGTTCGAGGAGCTCAAGTATTCTTCTTGCATTCCGAAGTGCAATTCTTTCTACCTTTTCTTTTGAGGTGGTGTTATGTCATTCTTCAAAATTGCTTTCATGTTTCATGATTCACAAGTTATCAAGAATGAGATATTTAAACCCATCATTTTCTTTGTTCAGGAGATCTTTTCAACCCCTCAATTTATTCATTCGAGTAATCTTGGGTTGTATCTCACCTCAAAGCTTTTCCTAAGGATTGTTTCTAATTATGGTGCTTACAAATGACCCAAGTTCTCCATTTATTCTTCCGGTGAAATAAGTTTTTCATCTCCTTGTTGATCTCAATCCAATCGATTGTATCCGTTAGTGGCCGGTTGTCACCTCATAATTTTGAGATGTTTTCCATAAGTCCACGAGGAGTATATCATTTGAGTGTTGATTCTTCAACAACTCCGCTCAACCTTTCTTCGTAAGGATGTTTTTAAATTCATTTCTAGTAGGAGATGTTGTTCTTCTACGTTCTTTTCACTACATTATTCATTCTGGAGGCTTTGTGATATTGCTCTCTGTGAACCATCATCTTGTCATATCAAGATCATGTTCTTTTCCTTGACGGTCCATTTAACAAGAGTGTTGTATTCTCCATTCAAGTTCCCTCAACTTATCAAGTTTTGCCTCCCTTTTTGACCAGAGCGTTTTCTGAAATCTTTCTTACCCATTGGGCCATTCTTTTAATTGTTTCGGAGGTAGTGTGTTGTTGATTTCATCAAGTATCATCTCAACTTGGCAAGTTCATGTTCATTCCTTCCATTTTCAGTCGGAGTGCTGTCTGAATTGTTTCATTCATATTCCTTCCCTATCTTGTTTTAACCGGGGTGGTTTCAATGTCTATCTTGTCACCTAAGATCTTCATTCTCGTCGTAGTCCTTGTTTCTCTTGTCCAACAGAGTGTTTTCAATTTCATTCATCTCTGTCGTGTCATTCTTCAAGTTTTCAACCTCTCAAGGTTTCAGGGTTTCACTTGTTTGTCGGAGAAGCAACTTTGTTTTACCACTTCCTTTTCCGCTTCTATCCGGTGCTATCTCCAGGATCTCGGGTCGAGATCCTCTGTTAGTGTGGGAGTTGTGACTCCCCAAGACCGACGCTCCAGAGGACTTTCAGCTATTTTGTTGTCATCGAGTGATTTATTTTAATTGTTGCATTTCATCATGGCATCATGTGCATTGCATCTGCATGTTTTCTTAAAAATTCGTAGTCGTTCATAGTTGTTGCTTCTCTCTTTCTCTCCATTGACCTTTTGTCAGCCCCCCTTGTCTTCGTTGACCTCTCTCAGACCCCTCGCAACCATGTCTGAAAACTTCCCCGAACCCGATCCGGGTTGTCATTACCGATGGGTCCGGATCATCTCCAAACATCCCTAAAATATCTTAGGTTCTTTCTTTCGACACCCCTACCCTATTTTCTCGATCGTCCGATTTTGATCGGAGGGTCCAAATAGTCCCACCTATGTCTACTTGCTATATAAACAGTCTAACCCTAGAAACAAGGGATCATGTCCCATCTATCCACCCATTCCCTCACCCGCCACCGCCACCCTTTCCCTTGGGATCCTCCCAGATCCCCTCTGCACCAACGCACACAAAGCCAGTCACCTCCCCAGATCCACCAGCCATCCACCCATCTGTAGCCGTCAAATCGGTATCCAATGGCTCCCGTGCCCCCAGTTCGTCCGACCGAGCAGCCTCGAGCCTCCCATGCTTCGAGCCTCCCGAGCAGCAACTAGGAGCCCGAGCTCCATCATCTACGCCTGCGTCTGAGCGAGAGGAGCTTGCTGCTCGAGCTCGAGCATGCACCCAAGACCCATGGCGCCCTCTCGAGGTCCTCCCGTGCATGCCTCCACTCGTCCTCGTCGCCTTTCGTCTTCATCGGAGAACCACCAGACCAGCAGCTCCATCGCGCGTGCCCGCCGTCGGCAAGAGTCCCAGGCCAGTGAGCCAAGACTCTCGTGCTCCCTTTCTTCTCTTCCCTCACTAACCTCCTGCTCTCTCTATCATTTTCTCGTTATGGCAGCCAACACCATGGATGGAATCCGGCCAGGATCTCGCTGCCTAGACCCGCTTCCTCCGGGCACCGAAGCCTTTGACCAGCCTCGCCACGTGGACCCCTCCCCCACCTGCCAGATCCAGCCACCCCAGTGCCTTGCGCCCTCGGACCCCCTGCCGTCGTCTTCTCCATCGCTAGAACCCCTGCTGTTGTTTCTATTCTTCAGAAATGAGAGCGGAAGCAACTCACTCATCATGAGCATTGACCGCGCCCTGCCTCTCTACTCGCCAAGGCCCAACGCCTCCCCAACCCACTGCGCAGCCACCTCAGCCGCCACAACCAACCTGGGCTGAGCCCATGTTGAGCAGCCCAGCCTGCCAGATTCAGCCAGTAGTGTTGTTTTTTTTCGTTGGTGCGATTTTGTTCAATTTTCCAGGGAATTACTATTTTACAGAAGAGTCCCTCGTGTTCATGCATATCCTAACTCACAAACCATGCATCAGAAATAAACAAATTGTATATGAAAAATGCTTAGAATTTTGTGTAGAATAATAATAACCAATTTTCATCTCTATTTAACATGTTTAAACTTGATATTTGTTTAAATTTGTGTAAATAACATGCTAAAATGGTTTATTCCATAACTCAATAACCGTAGCTCGGTTTTAGATAAACTTTATATGTAAATGGTGTAGAAAAATGTATAGTTAACTTGGGGCATTTTATTTCCTTGTTTAACAACATTAAAAATGTATTTTAGACAAACAGGACCAAATTCAAAATATGCACATGGGGATTTTACGGAATTGTTGTTGTTGCTTCCGGTCTCATTTAAACTTGCATAACTAGTTAGTTTAGTTGTGCTTCACATCTTGCCATGTTAACCAACATTTAAACTTGTTGTGTACATAACCGGGATCAAACTAAATATGTGAATGTGGTGTTTTGTCAATATGCAACACGTTGCATATAGAGCTCCACTTAACTTGTAGTGTTGTTTGTGCACTTTGCCACGCCATGCATATTTAAACCAGACATGCATCATACTTGATTGTGCATTATGCCATGTTTATGCTTGTGTGTTTACCATGTTGTTTGCCTCTTTCTGGTTTGCTTCTCTTGTTAGCTTCAGCTTCATTCCAGAGTTGCGAGGATTCGTTCGACTACGTCTGTTTGTCTTCTGCATGGACTCGTTCTTCTTCCTTGTGGGATCTCAGGCAAGATGATCGTTACTTGATATCAATTCTTTCCTTGCTTTGCGAGATCTCTCGATTCTATTACTATGTCGCACTGCCTATCTATTTGCTTGTCAGCCTCCTACATTGCCATGAAACCTCTAACCACCCTCCTAGCATACCATTGTTTGGCTAAGATATGCTTTTGCTCGGCCCCTCTTATAGCGTTGTTAGTAGCAGGTGAAGTTGAAGATTGCTCCATGTCACAACATGGATATATTGGCATATCACAATATCTCTTATTTAATTAATGCACATATATATTTGGCAATGGGTGGAAGGCTTGGCCTTTTGCTCGGTGTTTTGTTCCACTCATGCCGCCTTAAGAATCGATAAACCGGTGTTATGTTCCTTGAGTTTGCGTTCCTAACGTGGTCGGGGTTTATGGGCCCCCCTTGCTTCTTCGCTTAAAGTAAAGCTTTCCCGAGGACATCCAACTTTGGTTTTACCATTCGCCTAATAACTAAAACTTGTCGAGGGAGTTATAAACCTGAGGGTTATTAATCAACCCCGGTCCAGTGCTCGACTTGAGCGTTGGTCCACCTACCTAGCAGTTGGTGGTGCCTCCTCGGGGCAACTCGAGGTATTCTAGCTATAGTCCACTATGCATAGACGGATGAGTCCGTAGATAGAGAGCACGCGACTCTGGACATGGGTCTGACTCACCGGGAGATCTCCTTGGGATAGTTTTCCTTTCTTTGAAGAACTTGTGCACCGGGATTCCGGGGATGCTCGGGTCTTCCCGATATGGAGAATTACCTCCACGAATCATGAGAGCTTGCGATGGGCTAAGTTGGGACACCCCTGCAGGGATATGATCTTTTGAAAGCTGTGCCCGTGGTTATGTGGCGGATTGGAGTTTGTTAATATCCGGTTGTAGATAACTTGGCACAAAAATTCAAATAAAATACACTACCTGTGTGAGTAGCCGTGATGGTCTCTTTACGAGAGAGTTTGGGAAGAGAACACGGCGGGGTTATGAATGACTCGTAGGTAGACAGGATCACCTAGTGATCATTACTAGTTGCGATCGTTGGCGTAGCTTCTCATCTAACTCTGAAAGTTCGTAAGCTAGCCTACTCATATATGCTTAGCGCTTGTTGCAACCCCACTTGATACCTTCTCCCCACCTACAAGCTTTGGTAGTTTTGATACCCGGGAACAAGATTTCCGAGTCCTCATGATTCACATTTTACTAAACAAACAAATGCAGGTACCTCAGAGTTTGACGCAGGAGATGTGCAAGAGCTCCAATGGGAGTTCGATGAAGAGCGTGGGCGTATGTACGTGACATACCTCGGTGATCAGTAGTGGTTCCTACTAGGCCGGGCATAGCATGGGTGGTTATCTTTTCATTTGGTTCCGCTCGTAGTCGGACTTTGTGTGTACTCTGGATGATGTATGAATAATTTGATCATTGTGTGAAGTGGCGATTGTAAGCTAACTATTTACTTCCTTGTTCATTTACATGGGAATGTGTGAAGATGACCCTTCTTGCGATCATACCAAAATGCGGTTATGCCTCTAAGTCGTGCCTCGACATGTAGGAGATATAGCCGCATCTTGGGAGTTACTAGTTGGTAATCAGAGCCTTCCCCGACCTAGAAGCCCCTGCTTGATCGAACCACTACCGATGTTGAGTCTAGAAACAAAAACTATTTTGGGTCTTAGGATTATATGTATATCGGTGAGTAGGAATTCGTGTACTCATTATCCCCTTCGTCTCTATGGTGAGGACTCCTGGTGTTGAAGTTTTGACTTCCCTCTCCTCTTTTTCACTCAATTTTTTGTAGGATCACACATGTATTGTTGGGATCGTTCCGATATCTTTGTGATGAGAATTTTGTCTTGGTGCCTCTCGTCTATTTGGATTGGAGCCGGGGAGATGAGTTCTGAGGTCTTGTCGTCACATTGTGTATCGTTACAGTTCCGGAATACCAGAGGTTGCCGACATCGAAAAGTCTTCTCTGTTTGTCTAGTGATGAGATAACCCCGACGTCACGCAGTACTGGGGGATAGTTCGGGTGTATTGCCACAACTAGTATAGTGGATGATTTTCGAAGGTCTGAGGTACACGGTTTCCGAAGGTGCCTGTTTATGTGATGACGGATGGATACAGCTGAATGTAGGGCTTGTTAGTTGTGTGAGATATTGTTCTTCCCCTGTATCCACAACCCTAGATTGCATAACCCGAAAGTTTCGGGAATTAGAAGGTGGGAATTCAAGTAGCTCTAGGATTTCTTTCAATAAATACATGATTTGAGGTTGGGATCCAACGTCTTGTGGTTCGCTTGTCACGGTCGATTTTACAGTGGTCTCATCGTGTCTTAACGCATCCTTGTCTATGCCGATTCGGGGACGCTTCATAGTCATTCGTGATGTCCGCTGTAACATCGTGCCCGGGGGGCCTCATCACGAAAACTTTGGTTGAAATCTCTATCATATGTTTGTTCCGGCTTATTCTGCAAGCCAAAGACTTTGTTTTGTTTTGAGTTGTGGTATTCGATTTGCTTCAATGTCAAGTGTTGATTCCATACCTTTCATAATCGGTGTTCTCATATTTCTATGGGAGTGTTAATCCTTCTTGATCGTCGAGATTGTCATGTAAATTCTTCTCAACCGACGCGCTTCTCTTCAAGTTGATTCGATCCTTTCGATATTTGCAATATCAATTCTCAGTTTTCTCAACGGTGTTCATTCCAATTGTACCAAGTTGCTTTTGTTTTCTCCACCCTCCCACCCTTTTCTTCAAGGAGCCCAACTTCTTAGTCAAGTATCCATTATATTCATGTGAAGTCTCTTTATTCTTTCCTTCGATTTTGTTCATCCGGTGATTCTTGGGAAGCTACTCAGGAAGCTTCAAGTTTATCATTCTCCATTCCCGTTAATTCTCCAGTGGATTAAATCCAATCTTTGGTGTTGATTATATCCTTCCTCTTGTTTCACATGTTTTCCCATGTGGGAATTTCTTGTCCAAGTCTCTCTTGTTTATTCAACTCCCTCTAATTCTTTTCCGGAGTGCTAAAGATATCTCAGAAGATCGTGCTTCTATTCTAGATCCGTTCAAATTGTTTTGAGGTTGTTACCTCATTTAACCCATTTAATTCAACCATCCCAATCTATCTTTCTAGCAATATTTTCCAACGGTGTTTGTTTTGAGTGGGCCCTAACCCACAGGTCTTTTCTCAGGATCTTTCCTGACTCTTCTAATTTTTTTGGAGTTATTTCCAAATTGTTTTCAAGTTTGACGTAAGAATGGATCTCTCATCGGTCAAATGTATCCTCCAAGATCGCTTTCAAATTCTTTTAATCATTGGTTCAACCTTTCAATTCTTCATTCTTCCGGAGTATCTGACAAATTCTTCATGGTATTTCTCGTTCTCAGTCTCTCTTGGAAGACACAAGAAGATTTTCTCCTAAATCTTGGTCTCTTCTCTTAAAGATTCGTGGTTCTAGCTTCATGCTATTCTCTCAAATTATTCCTTTTGTAAGAAGTTCTTTTCGTACCATCCGGAGCATTTCAATAGTATTTTTATTTGGAATCTACTGAGACCATCCTTTTCAGAAGAATAATTCATTTTCAGTTTTGCTCCCGCCCTCTAGTTCTTACCGGTGGACCGTTCAGGTATTCTCTAGTCAGCTCATGATCTCTTCGTTCTCTTGTATCTAAATTCCCTCAAGTGCGTTCGTTCGTGTTCTAATTCTTTCCGGTGATCCCTTCTCTTTTGTTCATTCATCTTCAAATTCTCACGGTGGTTCGTTTAAGATTTCCACTTCCGTTCTTATAATATCAATTCATTCGTTTTTCCACCCTACCGGTGATTCGTTGTATACTTTCTCAAGATTGTGTGAGAATTCTCTTTAATTCTTTGCAACGAGAATAAATAGTATGCCAAATCCTTTGCTTGTTGTCAATTAATTTGATGAAGTATAAGCATACAATAAATCTTATTCTTATTTCCCCGAAGTGATTAATCTCTCCTTTTTGGAGTTTGTTCATTATATCACATTCTCGATTCGAAGTGCTTCATCTTTGTTTCTTCGGAGTTCCAAGCTATCTCAATTATCTTGTCATGAAGCTCCATCTAAATCTTTGCATGGTCTCTTATTGTTCTTTTCAACCTTCACTCCCTACCATTTGTTTTTCATACCGGAGTTCTCCATGGAGGTTCTACATGGAGGTTCATCAAAGATTTCTTTCATTCTCGAAGTATTCATCAAGATTCTAGTTGGTGGAGCTCAAGTATTCATCTTGCATTCCGAAGTGCAATTCTTTCTACCTTTTCTTTTGAGGTGGTTTTATGTCATTCTTGACAATTTCTTTAATGTTTCATGATTCACAAGTTATCAAGAATGAGATATTAAAACCGATCATTTTCTTTGTTCAGGAGATCTTTTCAAACCCTCAATTTATTCGTTTGAGTAATCTTGGGTGGTATCTCACCTACAAGCATTTCCTAAGGATTGTTGCTAATTATGGTGCTTATAAATGACCCAAGTTCTCCATTTATCCTTCCGGTGAAATAAGTTTTTCGTCTCCTTGTTGATCCCAATCCAACTGGTTGAAACCTCATAATTTTCAGATGTTTTCCATAAGTCCACGAGGAGTGTATCATTTAATTGTTGCTTCTTCAACAACTCCGCTCAACCCTTCTTCATAAGGATGTTTTTAAATTCATTTCTAGTAGAAGATGTTGTTCTTCTTTGTTCTTTTCACTCCATTATTCGTTCCGGAGGCTTTGTGATATTGTTCTGTGCGAACCATCATCTTGTCATAGCAAGATCATGTTCTTTTCCTTGCTGCTCCATTTAACAAGTGTGTTGTATTCTCCATTCAAGTTCCCTCATTTTAGAAAGTTTTGCCTCCCTTTTTAACCGAAGTGTTGTCTTAAATCTTTCTTACCCCTTGTGCCATTCTTTTAATTGTTTCGGAGGTGGTGTGTTGTTGATTTCATCAAGTATCATCCCAACTTGGCAAGTTCATGTTCATTCCTTCCATTTTCAGTCGGAGTGTTGTCCAAAGTATTTCATTCTTATTCCTTCTCTATCTTGTTTTGTGACTACAATTCTCTATCTTGTTTTAACCGGTGTGGTTTCATTGTGTATCTTGTCACCTAAGCTCTTCATTCTCGTCGTAGTCTTTATTTCTCTTGTCCAACGGAGTTTTTTCAATTTAGTTCATCTCTGTCGTGTCATTCTTCAAGTTTTAAACATCTCAAGGTTTCAGGGTTTCACTTGTTTGTCAGAGAAGCAACTTTGTTTTACCTCTTCCTTTTCCTCTTCTATCCAGTGGCATCTATAGGATCTCGGGTCGTGATCCTCTGTTAGTGTGGGAGAGTTGTGACGCCCCAAGAATGATGCTCCAGAAGACTTTCAGCTATTTTGTTGTCTCCGAGTGATTTATTTTAATTGTTGCATTTCATCATGGCATCATGTGCATTGCATCTGCATGTTTTCATAAAAACTCGTAGTCATTTGTAGTTGTTGCTTCTCTCTTTGTCTCCGTTGACCTTTTGTCGGCCCCCCTTGTCTTAGTCGCCCTCTCTCAAACCCCTCGCAACCATGTCCGAAAACATCCCCGAACCCAATTCGGGTTGTCGTTACCGATGGGTCCGGATCATCCCTAAACATCCCTAAAATATCTTTGGTTGTTTGTTTGGACACCCCTACCCTATTTTCTCGATCGTTCGATTTTGATCGGAGGGTCCAATTAGTCCCACCTATGTCCACTTGCTATGTAAACAGTCTAAGCCTAGAAACTAGGGATCCTGTCCCATCCATCCACCCATTCCCTCACCCGCCGCCGCCACCCTCTCCCTTGGGATCCTCCCAGATCCCCTCTGTACCAATTGAATTCATGCTCCAGCCAACTCATCCACAAGTCCAAACTGATGGAGGGAGGCAGACAATATATTTCAACACCCCCCCTCACGTCTAGGCTATTTTAGTCCTTAGACGTGGGATCGATGTAGGCCACAGAATCGTTCTATTTAATACTGCGTTGGCAGGGTCTTGAACTCAAGACCTCTTGGCTCTGATACCATATTGAATTCATGCTCCAGCCAACTCATCCAAAAGTCCGAACTGATGGAGGGAGGCAGATAATATATTTCAACAGTACCAACCCACGAACAGCCAGCCACCTCCCCAGATCCACCAGCCATCCACCCATCTGGAGCCGTCAGATCGGCATCCAATGGCTCCCGTGCCCCCAGTTCGTCCGACCGAGCAGCCTGGAGCCTCCCCTGCTTTGCGCCTCCCAAGCAGCAACCAGGAGCCCGAGATCCATCTTCTACACGTGCGTCCGAGCGAGAGGAGCTCGCTGCTCGAGCTCGATCATGCACCCCAAGACCCATGGCGCCCTCACAAGGTCCTCCCGTGCGTGCCTGCACTCGTCCTCGTCGCCCTCCGTCTTCAGCGGAGAACCACCAGACCAGTAGCTCCATCGCGCGTGCCCTCCGCTGGAAAGAGTCTCAGGCCAGTGAGCCAAGCCTCCCTTGCCTTCTCCTTTTCCCGTGCTCTCTTTCTTCTCTTCCCTCGTTAACCTCCCGCTCTCTCTGTCCTTTTCTCGTTATGGCTGCCAACACCATGGACGGAATCCATCCAGGATCTCGTCGCCCGGACCCGCTTCCTATGGCCACCAGAGCCTCTGACCAACCTCGCTGCATGGACTCCTCCCCCACCTGCCAGATCCGGCCACCCCAGCGCCCTGCACCCTCGGACCCCCTGTCGTCATCTTCTCCATCGCCAGAACCCCTGCTGCTATTTCTATTCTTCAGAAACGAGAGCGGCAGCGGCTCACTCGTCCCGAGCGTTGACCGCGCCCTGCCTCTCCAGTCGCCAACGCCCAGCGCCTCCCAAGCCCACTGCGCAGCCGCCTCAGCCGCCACAACCAACCTGGCCGAGCCCATGCTAAGCAGCCCAGCGTGCCAATTTTAGCCCGTAGTGTTTTTTCCTGTTGCTGCGATTTTGTTCAATTTTCCAGGGAATTATTGTTTTACACAAGAGTCCCTCATGTTCATGCATATCCTAACTCACAAACCGTGCATCAGAATTAATCAAATTGTATATGAAAAATGCTTACAACTTTGCGTAGAATAGTAATAACCAACTTTCATCCCTGTTTAACATGTTTAAACTTGTTGTTTATTTAAATTTGTGTAAATAACATGCTAAAATGGTTTATTCCATATCTCATTAACAGTAGCTCGGTTTTAAATAAACTTTATATGTAAATGGTGTAGAAAAATGTATGGTTTAAGTTGGTGCATTTTATTTCCCTGTTTAACAACATTAAAATTGTGTTTCAGACAAACATGACCAAATTCAAAATATGCACATGGGGATTTTCTGGAATTGTTGTTGTTGCTTTCGGCCTGATTTAAACTTGCCTAACTAGTTAGTTTAGTTGTGCTTCACCTCTTGCCATGTTAACCAACATTAAACTTGTTTTGTACATAACCGGGATCAAACTAAATATGTGAATGTGGTGTTTTGCCAATATGTTGCATATTGAGCTCCACTTCACTTGTAGTGTTGTTTGTGCACTTTGCCATGCCATGCATATTTAAACCGAACATGCATCATACTTGATTGTGCATTATGCCATGTTTATGCTTGTGTTTTTACCATGTTGTTTTCTTCTTTCCGGTTTTCTTCTCTCGTTAGCTTCGGTTTCGTTCCGGAGTTGCGAGGATTCATTCGACTATGTCCGTTTGTCTTCTGCATGGACTCGTTCTTCTTCCTTGTGGGATCTCAGGCAAGATGACCGTTCCTTGATATCACCTCGATCCTATCTTTGCTAGATGTCTCAATTCTATCGCTATGTCACGATGCCTATCTATTTGCTTGTCAGCCTCCTACATTGCAATGAAACCTCTAACCACCCTCCTAGCAAACTGTTGTTTGGCTAAGATACGCTTTTGCTCAGCCCCTCTTACAGTGTTGTTAGTTGCAGGTGAAGTTGAAGATTGCACCATGTCGGAACATGGATATTTTGGAATATCAGAATATCTCGTATTTAATTAATGCACAT